>OZ024741.1:279625196-279800196 GCA_964016885.1 Eledone cirrhosa
ATACATCATCTATATTCATATATATATATACATATACATCATCTATATGCATATATATATATACATCATCTATATGCATATATATATATACATATACATCATCTATATGCATATATATATATACATATACATCATCTATATGCATATATATATATATATATATATACACATATACATCATCTATATGCATATATATATATATATACACATATACATCATCTATATGCATATATATATATATACATATACACATCTATATGCAAATATATATATATACACATATACATACATGGAAAAAATGAAATTTCATTTCTCACTGTTAGTACGGCTGATACATACTTATATATACATACAGATATATTCATATATATAACATGATTAAGTTATACATAACCCATACACATTACATATATACTCGCAGAAATTAATATGAAGGCTCTTATGTTATATATGTATATGTGTGTGTCAGTGCAGGCATGTTTGTTTGTCTGTTGTGTTTATGGCAGTCTGCTTGTACGTGTGTGTGTGTGTATGATTATGTGTGTGTGTGAATATATATGTACGCTATATGTGTAATTATTAGTAATACAAACAATAGATTAAAGAGTGGTTGTTGGACTTACCTTCGGCTTATATAGCCACCTTCGTAAAGAGTTCATCCTACCGCCAGTGCTTTCATTCCAGCGTGACCAGAAAAAATAGCCTAGACGTTGAATGTTTGCAATCGAGAAAGGAGGATCGCAAAAAATAAAGAAATTAGGCGAGGTAGGGGAAAAAAATAAATAATGTAGTAAATAACGGCGTAGACCAACAAGAGGAAATGGAAGCGCGAAATGACGAAAGTGATATTATTGTAGTGTATATATATAATATATATATAGAGATATCTATATATATACGGAGGAGGGTATACAAAAATATGAGAGAAAGTAAGAAATTATAGAAACAATAATAATGTTACAGAGGAAGAGGTGGGTAATCTAAGATAAAGAGAGTAAGTTGTTGGGGTGAGTAGTAAAAAAAAAAATGCCTGTGTGTATATTATACATATATATATGTGAGTATTTTGTATGTGTGTGGATATGTAAAATCCCGACCGTGCTTAAACAAGTAGAATACAAGCAAACAAAAATCCGTACTAAAATAGCTACTTAGTTATATAATAGAAGGAAGGGGGGTCTGAGACATGCACAAGGAGCGACGAGCCGTGATGGCTCGGGCATGCGTATTGCATCGGTGAACACCTACCGCGCTGACGTCACTTCCGCTCTGTCTTGTACTTCGCTCTCCTGTTCCATATCCTCACGTGCCAATTACTGCAGACATCTCTCTCCACGTGAGGGAGATTCTAAGAACGGCGATTGTCTTCACAGTAAAATCACAACATAATTCACTAATATCATCGATGGCGGGGTACCTTTATAAGCTGTCGCCAGTTTTGGTCATATATATTTATTTATTTCTATCTCCCTCACTATCAATTTTACCAGATGTTTCGCTTACTTCATGCCATCATCATCATATATCACTCACTTGTTTATTATTAATTCTCTTCCTTCTCTATAATCCCTCTTAACTCTCTCTTCGAAACGTTCCTTCCTATCCCCGACACTTCTTAACTCATTGATGTCTGATATTTTACCTTCTGATTCTAATTTTAGTTATGACAAAAGAAAATCGTCCGCAATAACAGGACATGCTCTATTTTACTCGTTCTATTTCTGTCTAAAATCTTTTTTTCTTCTCTTTTAATCTCTCTATCTTTCAAATAAGTTATGCCTTTATGGTAAATAAAGAAATATATCTTTCAAATAAGTATTAAGTGAAAACCGGAAAACATCAAAGCAATAACTAGTCTTCATCTGCTTCATTCGTCATATTTTCGTAACCCACTGCGCATTGTAACACATTTATATGTATATATATATATATCGTTATGTGGTTGACATCTGAGAGAAAAGGAGTACTCAATACCGAAATAGAATTTTAATATTCATTGTATTAAGGCTCAATTGTGAGTCTTGTTACTCTGTTTATAACGACCCTGTGATAAACAGGCGAAACTCCAGGGTATAAAAACTACTATTGAGACTCAATAAAATGAACATATATATATATATATTTATACACACACACAATTTAGGGTGGTTTTCTGGTGGGGGTCGGGCGGTGACTACAGTTAAGTAAGGTCTTCAAAATGTTAATAGAGAAGAATGATATTTATTTTACTCAGAAATGACTTCTACAGGACTTTCATTCTTAAGGAACATTCCTGCTGACTTCATACAAATGAAACAGTTTTCAAATACATTTGTGTGTGTCCTTTATATTAATCATATAAACTTTCTTAAATCCTATTTCTAAATTTTATTTCACGTTTTTTTTCTTTCTTGAAGCCATTGGTTACTTCCTGCTTTTAACAAACATCTACTATTGGCTCGGCTGGGAAAAAAATATTCTCTCTCCTTTTCTTACGCTCTCTCTTTCTCCTTTCCTTTCTCTCTCCTGTCGCTCATATGAAGAGACACATCTGAGACATCAATTTCCTCTTCTCCTCACGACATAAACTCACACTTTACTACCGCATACCACCTTCAGTTTACACGATCTGTAAGGATTTTCTTTTCTTTACTTTCTTTTAACTTCTATAAAAGATTATTTGGATAATATCTTTTGTCTTTGACATATTTGCCCACACAAAAATTGATCCTCTGAATGATGTCACGGCCTGCTAGAAACAGCACCGAAATCTCCTTCAAATCTCAGGCTTGTCTTTTATTGTATGTAGGCCCTCAACTCCTGATGAAATTGTGGGGTTGTCGTCATGACATGCTGTGCACCAGTTTTCTATATCTGCCGTGATCACTTGCTAGTGATTTTTCTCCTCAATCTTTAATGTTGTTTATCTTTTTCTTTGGCCAAATCTTTCTCTCTTCCCCTACAGTTCCTTGTAGGCACTACTGGACTTATCTATAAGCTATAACTTAGGACCACACACTCGCGGGGACTTCATTTTTTTTAAATATATTTTTATTTTATTAGTTTTTATTCTTTAACTCTAAATTATTAAAAATCATTTATATCATCATCATAATCAGGGTTGGACTGGTCTACATAGACCAAGTCAGTACTGAAGCGGTGGTTACTGATCTCCCAGACATGCCAGGGATCTGTCGTCTTATGTACGGCCTCACATTCTACCGGGTGCACAGGTTGGCAAGCTTTCTACGGTTGGATGCCCTTCACATAACCAACACTTTACATATTGTACTGAGTGCGTTTATCGTGTAGATCACCAAACACTAGGGAGGCTGTCATGCCTTGACACGACTGAAGGGTCAAGCTGATTCATTGTTTGGCTGGCTTTCTAGGGCTGGATGCCCTTCCCCTCACTAACCATTTCACTAGAGGGCAGCTGCTGAGAGCGTGGGGGGGGGGGTGCAGTAGGGCTGTAGTGGTGTTAGGGAGAGCTGTTAGTGAGCTGTGGTGGAAGTATACATAAATATTCTTTATCTAACATTAATATTTTTTTTAAATAATAATAGAATAGAGTTATAATTTAGCTTCGAACATAGCTGTATACAAATATGTATTTGAATTTCGTATTTCTAAAGAAATACGGTATAAATAAACATTTAGAAAGCCGTAGCTATGCAAAAACACTGGCAGCTAACGCCCTCCAACGGTGTCTAACAGAAGCATGGGGGACAATCGTCGATGTATTTCGAACTGAATTGGTTCTCGTCAGGACGATCTCTCTCGCTCTTTCAACTGTTGGACTTTGAAAACAGGCGAGAATATCTAGTTTTCTTGTCAGTGGAAATGAGGTGATTAATCTTATTTGCATATGAAGCTGAATAAGTTGGCTCAACTTGTAATAGAATTAGAATTTAGCTTCGAACATAGCTGTACACAAATATGTATTTGAATTTCATATTTCTAAAGAAATACTGTATGTTTATAAGAGAGATCATCCTGACGAGAACGAGTTCAGTTCGAAATGCATCGACAATTGGTGCCCTTGCTTCTGCTGGACACCGCTAGGTGGAGTTAGCTGCTAGTGTTTTGCATAGCTATGGCTTTCTAAATGTAGGGCCAAAATTAAGTTCTTTTGAGGCCCTGATTACTTAGAAAATTATGGTCGGTGTGTGTAAATATAAAATCTGCAAAAACAAAACGAGGTGGATTTTAAATGTCATGAACATCAGTGAGAAGATAGTTTTCTGGCACCCCACACAGTTTGTTATCTACAAATGTGAAGACACTATATCCACCTAGACGGGGTTTGGTTTAATCAATTTTGGGCCCCTATATATAAAGTCTGAAACAAAAATTTTTTTTAGAATATCAAATATTTTCAAGTCCCAAATAATAGAGGTGGGGGCGATTGATAATTTTCTAGGTTGTCTCCCTTTGATTTTTTTAAAAACCAGAATTAGTCATTCAGTTTACATATTGAGACCCCAGTCCATCCTATTTATTTTATAACGTATGAGATTTCTTGTAATGTTTATTTTTTTTTGCCATGTATAATGTTTTTTAATGTCTAAAGAAAATTAATTGTCGCAGGAATGCTACCACTTAAAATAAAATTTTGCTGGAGATAGATAGCAAAATTTGATAAGCTGGTGGTGGGGACGATTATTCATGACCCAAGAGTACATTTAATTAATTGAATGGTACCCTTCTTTCTTTGATGCCATAAGCATGTGCTTATTTTGTATCACACCACAACATCAACCTTACTGGCAAGTCTGGAGTCTTGGAGATTGTTCCATTTTTACTGACCATTCTCAGCAGTTGACATTGCATCTGTCAATAATAATTCATTGTTGTTGCTGTTCTTGTTGTTTATATAATACTAGATAGAGTTTATATAATACTAGATAATAATGGCAAGAGAGATAGATAATCTGCAAGTTGTTCACACCTGTTACAGATGATAGAACTCCTTTACCTGAAGTATGTAATTAGGTAGGCAGGTAAATATAAAGACAAGACAGATGGTAAATCAGAAGAGAGATTTGTTAGTGTATATACATATATATGTGTGTGTGTGTGTGTATACACATATCTAAAAAAAGTGTAAAGTCTGTCTTAAGCCAGAAGGCTCATTTGGCTGGTGCTTATTCCGGTTTCATGGCGTGAAGCGACACACACATATATATATGTATATATATATATATATATATATACATATATATATATATACATATATATATATATATACATATATATACACACACACACATATATAATTTAATGAACCCCTGTGGCCTAGTTTCTTTCATGTAACTTGATAGTTCACTTGAGATGAATCTAATTTTCAGGCTCTTGAATAACAAGTAACAATTCCGCTCCATCCTCTTGCTAATCTTCTTTGGGTTGGTTTCAATTCCTCCCCAAATTATGTTTATATCGGCATACCTAGAAATATCTTGGTTTTGCTGAGGTAACTATTAATCTGCACTAAATACATATATTTTAATAAATTGGTGCAACACACACACATGGACAAACATACACATGCATACACACATAAACAAACATACATGCACACACATAAACAAATACACATGCGCACATTCACAAATACACATGCGCACATACACAAACACACATGCGTATATAAACAAACACAAACGCATGCATACGCACACATGAACAAACATACTCACACGCACTAGCTCTGTTGCAACTTGTTGATGTTCCCTTTTCTGATTTCTTCCAGATAGCAGATTATCAGAAGTTAAGGCCCAAAACACTTGCATGAGGGAGCGTTTCTTCTCTGAAGACCTTCTATTTGGCTCTCTTGAGAGTTTCTTACCACTTAGTACTTATACTTTATCCCACTGAACACTCATTCCAACAATTTGAATTTAAATTATTGCCCCGCCTTCCTCCATTACTCTCTTCTTACCTCCTAGATGTCCCCGTATTCTACTATTGTCACGATATCACCAATCAATGAGGTCACATTTACATGGTCACTCCACCTGCAAAATATAGCATAAGATCATATTGGAAAATAATATGATATATTATAAAGTCTGCAAGAAAAAATGTCTTTAGAATATCAAATACTCTCGGGTCTCAATATTGAGACCCCCAACCCATCCTATTTATTTTATAACATATGGATTTCTTATAATGTTCTTTTTTTTTGTCATGTATGTTTTTTAATTGCAGGGATGCTACCATTTAAAATAAAATTTAGCTGGAGATAGAGTAACAAAATTTAATAAACGGGAGGGTTGGAATAAGAGGGGTGGAGGGGATCTGAAAAATTAATGTCCAGGGGAAGGAGACAATTATTCTGAGAGCAATCCTAGAGATACATTTGCAGAACATCCCCCCTCCGCACACACACGCAATGCCTTGCTTATTGTACTAGCTTTGTCAAATAAAAGTAATCATGGAAATTTGTGTGGAGTGACAGTTTATCTTTTGCAAACATAACCTACAGCAGATGAACTCCAGACATGAAACATTTAAATGAAAGAAAGACTACATGGAAGAATTACGTGACTAAAACAGGTGCTTTTCTACTTGAAGCTGTTACATAGGCATGAGAGA
Organism: Eledone cirrhosa; assembly: GCA_964016885.1. Taxonomy (NCBI): domain Eukaryota; kingdom Metazoa; phylum Mollusca; class Cephalopoda; order Octopoda; family Eledonidae; genus Eledone; species Eledone cirrhosa. The sequence goes on from OZ024741.1 coordinate 279,631,773, forward strand.
CTTATGCATTGGCAAAGCCATAGGGTCTTTCCTTGTGATCTCCAAAGAACAGCTGGAGACAGCCTCACTGATAAGTGGAGTGAGACCTTCTACATCAAGCAAGGAATAACATGGCACAAAGTGTATTGTTTTTAAAATTGAGGATGGGATGAAGAGAAAAGTTAGGTGCATCACACAGCAGCCTATAGATTGTTCCCATAGTATTTGGTATGGAAAACATAAGGGCTACTTTCTAACACAGTTCTCTACTTCTTGTTTATAAGGTTAACTCTTTCATTACTATATTTCTTATATGATACATTGTATTTTAATTAATTAATGTAGAATTTGGAGGGATACAAGATACATCTGTTTAACTCCTACGTCAGAAGCATCGACCCTGACTTCATCACAGTTATGGAAAGCTGGGCACATTCCTTACTCTGTGATGGGGTTTTCAGCATTACTGGGTACAACCTTTTCCGCAAGGACCGCATTAATGCCCGTGGTGTGATGGTCTACGTTCGTTCAAACTTTTCGATAATTCCTTGCGTTGATTTGAACGAATCACAAGAAGTTTTTTTTTGTGACATACGTATGACCATGTCAACACTTCTGCTTGGTGTTGTTTATTGCCCCCCAAACTACCATCAGGACACACAGCTTTGCGATATCCTCAGCTGCTGCTGCCAGGAAAACAGCCACTTATGTGTTTATTGCAGGTGACTTCAATCATCCTGAGTTCGATTGGGAAACATTTCGTTGGCCACAAAGTGTAAACGATTTCCTTGAGCTAGTGCTGAACTCAAACTGGTCACAAGTAGTCACCTCTCCAACAAGAGGTGACAACACTTTGGACCTGATCTTCACCACTACTCCTGAAGTGATTATCAGTTGTACTACTGAGGAACCTCTAGGCGACTCTGATCATGCTATGATCATTGCCAATCTGGCTCTTGCGGGCAGCAATAAAAACCAGAACCATCTCCAATCTGCTTGCTTTGATTGGAAGAAAGCAGATTGGAACTTGTACTGCACTGAGCTACAGCGCCCAAACTGGCATGAGTTCTATAACTCTGGAGATGTGAACACTATACTCCAGAGCATCCTGGACTCAATATGGATAGCGTGTGCAGCAAAAGTGCAATTTGGGAAACTTCAGCGGTCCGACTTGCCAGGAAAGAACATCGGAACGCTGAACGGGAATATAAACTGCATAAATCAGATGCCAACAGAAGAAAGCGGAATAAATCTTCTAACCATCTCAAGCAAGTGACAAAGAAGGCAGTGCTTGAATTTGAACAGTGCATAGCAACCAATCCTGACAGTAAGGTGTTCTGGAAATATGTTCATTCAAAGCAGAGACCTCACTCTCCAGTTGGTCCTCTTCGCAATCCCCACACAAGGCAGATCACTGACGATCCCAAAGAATGCGCAGAACTCATTGCTGAGTGCTATGCATGCATTTTTACTGTTGAAAACCAGAATGTACCATCTCCACCATCTCTAACATCAAATTCCATAAGAACTATGGAATTTACACCTGCAATGTTGCAACGTCACCTTAAGAATAAGTGCAACTATGCCTCCCCTGGTCTTGATGGTGTTACATACCTGCTTCTCAAACATGGCAGGTACTTCCTTTTGCACCAGCTTTCTTTCTTCTTTCAATACTGTCTCAACAATGGTGCTACTCCGCAGCAGTGGAAAACTGCCAGTGTCATTCCCCTGTTCAAAAAGGGTGACCGCACGTCACCTGTCAACTATCGTCCAGTCAGTCTTACTAGCTGTATTGCCAAACTAATGGAATCCTGTGTCAGAGAAACACTTTGGAACTTCTGGAGCTCTCACAGCCTCATCCGGCCCTCGCAGTTTGGATTTAACCCTAACTCCAGCTGCTGTGATCAGCTTATTGAGTTCCTTGAAGACATTACCCGGATCACTGACAGCGGCTCATGGGTGGATGTTGTTTACCTTGACTTTGCTAAGGCTTTTAATTCTGTGCCACACAAAAGACTTATGGCAAAACTCTCTGCAATGGGTGTGAGGGATGATCTTTTTAACTGGTTGAAATCCTTCATTCTCAGCCGAAAAGAGGTAGTCACGGTTCTAGGACAGCATTCTTCACCATATAAGATGTCATCTGGTGTACCACAGGGATCTGTTCTTGGTCCCTTTTTGTTTGTGGCATATATTAATGACATAGATGCCAACTTAAAGAATGCCACGGTACTGAACTATGCAGATGACATCAAGCTGTACCTTGAAATCAAAAGGACGGATCCTGAAATCTACAACTCCTTCCTACAATCAGACCTGGACACAATGCAGCAATGGATCACAGACTGGCAACTGAAGCTGGCTGTGGACAAGTGTACAACCATGCATTTTGGGAGGAAAAATCCAGCGTCCACATACTCCCTCCACAACACTGATATCAAGAAGTCCTCTTGTGAACGTGACCTGGGCATTACTGTCAGCAACGATTTGCGTTGGACAAAGCATGTCTCTAAGATTGTCAAGAAGGCCGAGGGTGTCTTGGCATCACTCAGCCACACCTTTGTTAGCCGCTCTCCAGCCATCTATTTAAAGCTGTATACAGCTATGGTACGACCACACTTGGAATTCGCATCATCAGTCTGGAACCCCTATCTTGTTCAGAACATTGACCTCCTGGAAACTGTTCAGAGATGTGCAACCAAGCGCATACCCTCCATCAAATACGTACCATACTCTGAACGCCTTGCTTCCCTAGGCATGGATTCATTGAAGCTCCGACATCTGACAATGGACTTGGTAAACACCCACAAAGTTATTAACCATCTCGCCAACAACAACCCTGAGCACCTTTTTGATCTCCATGTGTCTAACACATGTGGACATGCCTACAAAATCAGAAAACAGCACAGCTCCCATGACTTTCGGAAACATTTTTCACACTCAGAGTTGCTGAAGAATGGAACAAACTGCCTGCGTCAGTTGTTAGCTGCCGAGACACTGCATCCTTTAAAACCCTCATGCTTCCCGAAATACGCCAAAACTACACCTGATGTACCCCTTCCATACACATGCACACATGTGTATATCATGACTCATGCACTGTTCATTTTCCTGACGTTTGTACATTACCCTATGTACTATGCATACACTTTTTGATGAGTTGTAGTGCACCTGAGCACTGTACACAATATTTCATTATTATTATTTACTGAAATTATTATTTCATTAAAATGGATATATAACAACAAAAAGTTATTATATAAAATTATGTTGGAAGATATTCATTGAAATATAAACCTTTTAAAATGGGTGGTTTTGTTCCATAGAACCAAAGCTGGTTTTTAGTGAGTTGGTAGCAGTTCCTATCATAAGAATATAAAGACAACATTGTAAGGGAGAGGTATCAGTCATCTCCAATCAATTTATGTAATACATTAATAGGAAAATGACTGTTAACATACTTGACGTAGTAAGCTAAGAAACTGGAGTGCACTTCATTCTTTGCAAAGTGTGTGGAAGGTGGCCATCCACAAGGACACAAAAACAAGGGTGTTTCTGTATAGAAATGATCCTTCTGTATGGTTTGGAGTTGTGGACGTTGAAAACTGTTTGCTGCAAGAGACTCAATGGTACATACACCAGAATGCTATGCTCAGCATAGAACATCTGGAGATGTCATCCAACAAACAAGTCTGTATGAATCTCTGATATGAGACGTAATTGTCTGGTCCATGCTGGCCATGTCACTCACCATGATAAACCTGCTGAAAGGTTACTCTTCTGGACTCCAGATGCTAAGAGATGAGTTGGCCAACTGTATATCACCTTGAAATCAATCAGTGAGATGGGCACAGGCCTCAAAGTCAGTGGTTCAAAGAGTTATCGTCATTGTTATTAACAATTTTTCTATAATAAACATATTGAAATAAACATATAGAAATAAGCTTATAGAAATATTGTTAATAACAATGACAATAACTCATTGAACCACTGACTCTGTATCTTTCAAACCATTTTTTGATATGGTTTATTAACTGTTAAATCAGAAACTCCTAATCATCATCATCATTTCATTTTATGTCCGCTTTTCCCTGCTTGCAAGGGCGAGACGGGAACTGATTCTGGCTTGATTTCTACAGCTGGATGCCCTTCCTAACACCAACCTCATTTACAGTGAGTGCTGGGTGCTTTTTTGCCGTGGCACCTCCACGACCATTTTGCAGTGGAATGATATGGACCCCAATCCTATCATCTCATTTCTACAGCTGAGTAAACTGGAGCAATGTGAAATAAAGTGTCTTGCTCAAGGAAACAACACATCACCTGGTCTGAGAATTGAACTCACAACCGTTCGATTGTAAGCCCAATGCTCTAACCACTAAGCCTTCATATATATATTTCTTTCACACTGCCATATTTTGAGCTGTTTTTATGAATGTTAAATTTATATTTTTATTGTGATATCTTAATGAGTGATTTATGTTTTATTTATTCTAAATATTATTTTGAGTGGATTGTATGAGCATTTTAATAAACTCCGACAACACCCGTGGTATACTTACTAGTTGCGAATTATTAAACAAAATAGTGTAATCTGAGTAGAAACAATTGTCAGTTTATAAATGCCTTAATTCTTTGGTTTTATATATAAACTATATATATTATATATTATATTCAATCCAGAGCCTTTTCACCAGAGGAACCCCTTTCTGATTTTAGTTTTGGTCATGTCAGGGGTGCAGCCGTACTTACCAAGCTTGGCTAATTGCAGGGAGGCTATTTAACCCATTGCTGGGTAAACTCATTTCTACAGCTGAGTGAACTGGAGCAATGTGAAATAAAGTGTTTTGCTCAAGAACACAAGGCAAAAATCGAACTCACAATATATATATATACACACACACACACATCTACATATAAATATATATATATATATATATATATACACACACACATCTACATATAAATATATATATATGTATATACTACTAAAACTCTGTGATAGTGGGCTTGTCTGTAATTTAATACAGCCAAAATGGCGCATAATGGGAAAATACTTTGAAAGGAAGTTGCCCCAGAAATGGGAATACGAATGGAATAAAACAAGTTTTGCATAAATCAGAGCACGGGTTCCCGAGATAGGGGTTTTTCTGGATACTTTCATAAATAGTCAACAGCTATGTGATAACCAATCAGATCGCTAGTGAGCTTACCATTGTTTCATTTCCAAAAAGCCTTAGTGCAGTCAAGTTAAAGACAGACAGGAAGAGCTCCCACTTTGCTGTGTATAGTAAGTATTTATATTTTAGCTTTCTTTAAGCAGATAATATTTTGATTATTTAAAAATTATTTTTAAGGGAACATGATTTTAAAAAATGTTTTTAAGTAAATATGATTTTAAAAAAATATTTTTGAGTGAATATGATTTTTAAAGAATACTATGTCAGAGTGTTTCTGAAGGATACCTAGTCAACTAAAAATGTCATCAAAAGCATTCTTTTGAACAAAGTGTAACAGTATAAATATGAGAAAATATTAATTCTGACGAGTTAAAATGAAAAGAAACACTAAGACAGGTAACAACTAGACCACCCGTGACCCAATGGGTCATTGATGGTCTAGTATCAAATAAGGCTCAGAATTGACCAAAGGGAAGATCGCAGTAAAGTACTTAAAAATAAAGAAACCTTATAAGCGTCTTACCCCAGAGGTAAACTTCTTGTCAAGTTACCTAAATCTAGAGGGCTTAACAAATTTCTCCCCTTACTGCAGTTTCACAAGATAAACTAATAGAATTTGCCATCTCAATCAATTAAGATAATTATTTCTGCCAGAACATGCTTGATCATCAGAGAGGATTTCTGTTCCATAGTAAGAGAGATAAGATATATTTACCTGTTGCTGGACACCATGTGAAAGAAAACAAGAATTATTTACTAGTATGTGCGTATATGTTTCTCTGTGTGTGTTTAAGTCACTCTTTTATATGTCATAAAGATTCTCTAAATATCATTCACAAACTACAAGGAGTGGCATTGAGGACATTTTCTAAAACACACACAGCAGCCCTACATATAAACACGCAAGCACAGCATCCCTACAGACACATCCAAGCACCAAACACACAAATCCACAATTATGTCCTATTCTGACTCAAATCAAATCTATTGTTTTTAAGTATTGTGTGATAATCAAAGACTACTATAGTTGACAGTTGAAATTCTACATAGTTCTCTTGTTGTGTATCATCATAGTTGATGGCATGTGACCTAGTGATTAAGGGGGTCAGCTTGCAATCATGAGGTGGTGAGTTCGATTCCTGGCTGTGTGTTGTTTCCTTGAGTAAGACACTTTATTTCACTTTGCTCCAGTCTCCTCAACTGGCAAAAATAAGTTGTACCTATAATCCAAAGGGCCAAGGCCAACCTTGTCACACTCTTTGTCATGTTGAATCTCCCTCAGAACTATCTTAAGAGTGTATATGTCTGTAAAACTCAGCCACTTATACATTAATTTCAGAAGTAGGCTGTTCCATTGTTCAATGAGAACACTGTGGTGGAAACAACAGTGTTGTTTGGACAGGGGCTGAGGAGATATGTAGGGGTTTGAGAGGTAGATCTGGTGAAGGGTTGGAGTGTAAGGACGTGGATGAAAGGTGTGGTATTAGGATGTGAGTGGAGTGTTATGACATGGGAGTTATATGAAAGGGGAGGTGGGGGAAAGTGGTGCATACTAGATGTATGCTTCAACCTGAGCACATGGGAAGGCAGGTCTTCTGTATTGCTGCATAACACCAGAGATCTGTCTTGTGTCATCGCCTTTGAGAGGTGTAATTGTGCAAGCACAGCTTTTATCACCTCATCCCAAGTCTTCCTACTCCATAGTTTCCATCAAATTTGAGGACCATGCACCTTTTTATACAGCTGTCATCCTTCATAGGCATCACATGTCCATACCAACACAATCTCTTCTCCTGCACGTTGCATCTGATCCCTCTTATGCCCAGTTTCTCTCTCAGTTCATTTATGCTTTGCTGTTCATGTATATTACTATTACACATCCATCAAAGCATGGAAGCTTCATTTCTTTCCAATCTTCTCAGGTCCTCTGCACACAGTGCCCAGGTCTCACTACCATACAGCATTTGTGTTTGTATACATGCATCACGCAATCTGCCCTTCATTTTGAGCAAAAAACCTTTTGTAGCTAGTAGCAGTAGTAGCTCCCTGAACTTTCTCCATCCCATTCTCACTCTGTCTACTGTACTTATGGAACACCCACCTCCACTGCTAATTTGGTCAACTATCAACTATTTCTACTGAGCCCTCTGGGTGCTTAAAGGAGCTAATATCTTGTGGGCTCGTGTTACTTACTGCACCTGTGCAATGACCACATAAAATGCATACTCAAGGCCATTTCCCTGATGGAATCTGGGCCCTGCATTCCTCTCTACATACTAGGACTTTGGTCTTTGCCAAGTTGACTTTCTTCTCTAGTTCTGTCCTAGGGGGACACAGAGCAAACCTTGTTTAGAAATGGCTAGCGAATTTGAAAATTAGGTAGTTACAAGTGCTTACGGGATATTTGACCAAAGATGTGTGTTTGTGACCCATGTACGTCAATACTCATCCTTTTTTCCATTCTGAGGGTTTTAAAAAAAATCCCAACTAACAGACTTATTTTATTTGCTGCCATTTACAATGTTGTTGGAGGTTCTTGTACTACAGGATTTACTTTTGCACTACTTATCACATGTATGATTTCCTTCAGCACTTGATTGTTTCTCCACATGTATCTACCCTTTGCTAGTGCTACTCTTTAGGAGCTCAGAATGTGTTCCACTGTCTGTCTAGCCTGGCAGAGTGGGCACTCAGGGTTATCTGACTTGCCCCACTTGACTAAATTTGTATTCGAAGGTAGGAGATCATAGACAGATCTGAGGAGAAAACTGATTCTAAGAGGTGTCATATGCCACAAGTCATTCTAACTGAGACACTTCTGGAGTGCACTTTCCCATGTCGTCCACTGGCCCTACTGGCTCTACGGAACTGCCTTCCAGAGTCTTCTGGGATCCTCTTCCTTCTTTACCTCCTGTAAAGTCAGTCCTCTCCTCATCTTTCCCCTTGTCGCTGACCACCGTTCCATCTTTGTTACACCCAGTCTTTGCCTAATAGCCTGAGTACGTCCCATTATATCTCTGATCGTAAGGCTTTCTTTTGCTGTATCTACAGACTCTTGGACCTATGTGCGTGTGTGTATATATATATATATATTCTAAATTAGAAGAAGACATTATCTTTCATGCTAGAAAAACTTTACTCTTTTCTAATGAAAATATTTGGGTTAAAAAGTCAAACCCTGAAAACTCTTTTGATGTTGCAATGGGTTCATATGACAGTGCGGATGTGTGTGACTTAGTAGGATTATTCCTTCTCCATACCCTCAAAGAGAAATTTCTTTCCCATAATATCGGTTTATACCGTGATGACGGTTTGGCAGTTTCTCATACCACCAATGGCCATAACCTTGATAAATTCCGTAAAGATTTAATCAATACTTTTGCTAATCTTAACCTTAAAATTACTATAGATACGAACCTTACCAATGCTAACTTTCTTGACATTAATCTGGATCTACTTACCGCCTCTTTTAAACCTTATCATAAACCTAATGAAAATCTTAGGTATATACACAAAGAGTCTTGCCATCCCCCTATAGTTTTTAATAATCTTATTCCTAACATTAGCCGTAGGATTTCTACCTTATCTTCGTCTATAGACATGTTTAATAAAGCCGCCCCTTATTATAATAAAGCCCTTAAAAACAGCGGTTTTACAGAACATATTTATTATTTACCTACTCCCCCCCCCCTAAAACTAACCACAATAACAGGAAAAGGAAAATTATTTGGTTTACACCCCCCTTCTCTCTAACTGTCAAAACTAATGTAGGAAGGAAATTCCTTGAACTCTTAGATAAACATTTTCCTGCTAATCATAGATATTATAAGATATTTAATAGGAATGTAGTTAAGATCAGTTACTCTTGTTGCCCATCTATGAAGTCCAAGATTACTAATTCAAATCATACGAGAACAAATCCAGGATGCAATTGCAGGAAGCCGGATGAATGCCCATTGCAGGGCAAATGTAACACCAAATCTGTTGTTTATGAGGCTAAAGTAACACCTTTAATCAACAACCAGCCAGCCAGGAGTGAGTGATATGTCGGCATGACCCAGGACAGGTTTAAAACCAGGTTTTATGCACATGTCGCTTCTTTTAAGCACTCCGATAAACGAACAACAACGGCCCTCGCAAGTAAGGTGTTGGAATTCAAGGATAAAAACATCCTGTACTCTATCGATTGGTCTATTTTAGACCATTCGAGGGAGTACCAAAGGGGCACAAAGAATTGTTCTTTGTGTACCACAGAAAAATATAGGATTTTGCTAAACTTGAAAGCCACTTCTGCTTGCCTGAACTCAAAGACCGAGATCTTCAGATGTTGTCCTCATCTGAAATCACATCTGATCTGTAACTGGATTGACACTCCTATGATAACTCAACCACCTTGAACTCCTTTCCTGCTCTTTACTTCCACTACGGTTTTTTTACCTGCTGAATCCACATTCTGTACTCTTGTATTCTCTTTCTCCCTTATCTCCCCTTATATTTTAACCTTTTCCTATGTCATTTCCCCCCCCCCCCCCTTTTTTTCCCCCTATAATTTTTTTTGCCTTACCCTTCACATACCAAAATTTTTTTATTTTTTTAGATATTAATTCTTTATATAATGGTTTTGTGTGTTTTTATATAATAGCCTCAGAAAAGGCTTGAGCTCTGCCGTAGGGTCAGACTTTTTCCTATGTGTGTGTGTATATATATATATGTATATATACGTAATTGTATGTGTGTTTATATTTCTGTGGTTGGGTTTTTTTTTTGTGTGTGTGTGTATGTATATATATTTATGTGTGTGTGTGTATGTATATATGTATAAGGGTGTATGTATGTGCATCATTACATATAGTGATTTGATGATTATTTTCATTGATCTTTTGCTCCAGGAACTTGTTGAGTGCTCTATGTCTGCTATGGGCATTTATACCCCTTTCTAAATATATATTTTTTTTATTTATTATTTGTCGTATTCCCAATTTTATATACAATATTTATTTTATAATATTTATGTTCTTTCTCATATATATATATATATATATTGAGTTATATATGTATATGTGTGTGTGTGTACGTTTGCATACATATGTGTATGTATATATGTGTGTGTAGGTATATATGTGTATGTATGTATGTGTATGTATGTGTGTATATATATATATATATATATTAGAGTTAAATAAGGTTCATATGAATTATCTAAGAATGAGTTTTACACACATATATATATATATGTGTGTGTTTGTATTTGGTTATGCGTTTTTGTGTTATGTATGTATATGCATGTGTATAATAGTATGGCTATGTATGTATGTATGTGTGTGTGTGTGTGTATATATATATATATATGTATGTATATATGTGTGTGTATATAAGTATATATGTGTGTGTGTGTATGTATTTGTGTATGCGTATGTATGTGTTTATGTATTTGTATATGTATATTTATGTGTAAGAGTGCGTGTATGTATTTATTTTTACGTATGTATGTACGTGCATTTGTGTGTATTGCTTACCACGTGTGTTTGTTCATTTATTTGTTGCCTGTATCGCTGTCAACTTTATAATAGTCTTTATTTTCTTTTTTATATATGTTTTCTTATATTTATTTGCGTGTGTGAATATGTAGAGGTGTGTGTATATTTTTCTATTTTTATGCATGCATGTATATATGTGTGTATGTATGTACGTATGTATGTACGTATGATTGTGTGTATGTATGTGTATGTGTATGCATATATATATATATATTTATATTTATATATATGTGTGTGTGGTTGTATATATGTATGTGTATGTATGGATATGTTGATATTTATGTGTGTATGTATGTATGTGTATATGTATGTGTATGTATATATATACACATATATATGTGTATATGTCTGTGTGTATGTATATATATATATATGTGTGGGTATGTATATAATTGTGTGTGCGTGTGTGTGTGTTTGCATGTGTGTTTTTATTTTATTTTTCCTTTCTTTCTTCCTTCTCCAGCCTCACTTTCATATAGATTGCATTTTTGTATTTAGAATCCAATATCAATAAATACACCAGGATTTTTTCATTCTGATGATTGAAAGCAAACATTTTTTGCTTTTAAGAAACCACTGGTAAATGGAATAATTGCCTTATGTTGTTTATTACATAACTATTAAGCTCTGTTACCTACATAGAGCATTCTTTATTCCTGAACTTTTCCGACAGAATTACTTCAATTACACACACACATATATATATATATATATATATATATATATATATATATATATATATATATATATATATATGTGTGTGTGTGTATATATATATATATATATATATATATATATATATATACACATACACACACATACATTGCCTGAACAGATTATCACTTGACTTATAATATAGTATATAACATTTATTTTTATTATTTTTTCAATGTTTTTTAGTGTAATATTGATTTGATTATTTTTGTTTGATTTCTTTCCTTTTTAAATTATTTTTTTTCTTTCTTATTGTCACTTTTGATTATAAAATCTGTTTTCAAAATAGTTCTATTGATAACAACGCACTAAATTAATTTTATCACCTATCATCCCGTTTCACTAACATTAAGTAATTTTTATAAATAAAAACATTTTTTTTCATATTTCTCTTTTTATTTATTTTTTTTTTTTTTTTATTATTTTTTTTTTTTTTTTTTTTTTTATGGTTTTCTTTTCTTCTTGTCTCTATATAGAACTCTTTTCAGGTCCTCGTAGTTTATTTATTTGAAAATTATTAATATTGTTGTTGTTATTTCTTTGTCTCACAGTGTATTTACTCATCTGTCAAGTCACAGCAAATACCCCAGACAGATAATACTTTCTTTAAAATGTGTGCAATGCCTAACAAGGCAGATTTTTGTATGATGCCAATCTTGCATGGGATTCCCAAACACTTTAAGAAGTCTTTTTCATTGGGATTGACCCTAATGTCTGATCACAACTGGTATTACTTTCACATTGCCATCTCACTTTCAATTCAGACTACTTGGTAATTTTACAACCTCCTTAGTTTCAATATTCATGTCATTTGGTATAGCCACGCCAGTGATCTGACATCATCATCATCATCATCATCGTTTAACGTCCATCTTCCACGCTTGCATGGGTTTGGACGGGAGTTTTCCCACTTGAAGCAAGAGTGATTGTCTTGCTCGCATAGGACTGTCTGGCGGGTTTTCTACGGCTGGATTCCCTTCCTAACACCAACCACGTTTACAGTGTGGACTGGGAGGTTTTTACCATGTTACCTACACGGCCACATTACAGCGTGTACTGTGTGTTTTTTTGTCGTGACACCCACACGACCTCATTTGTTTCGAACTGGATGTTGTGGTACCAACATAACTTTACATTGAAAGGGGTGGTGTGGATGGGGTGTGGGTAGTGGGATGGGGTGTATTTTGTTAGAGGGGCCTACTGACTGTAGTAGGTTTCGCTTTGTACTTAGGCAAGGCGGGTCTTCTGTATTACTGTGTAGCGCCAAAGATCTCGGTCCAGTTACATTGTCTTGGAGAGGTGTAAGTGTGTGAGGTCGGAATTTATCAAGTCGTCCCAGATTTTTCTGGGTCTGCCTACTCTGTAGCTACCGTCTATCTTTATTGCCCTGCACTTTGTTATACAGCTGTCGTCTTTCATGCACACGCATCACGTGACCATACCAACGAAGTCTTCTCTCGAGTAAACAACATCTGATCCCTCTTATTCCTAATTTCTCACTTAGTTCATTTATGCTTTGCCGTTCACGTAAATTACTATTACACATCCAATGGAGCATGCAAGCTTCGTTCCTCTCCAGTCTGCGTATATCCTCTGCACACAATGCCCAGGTCTCACTGCCATGTAACATTGCTGGTCGTATGCAGGCATCATACAGCCTGCCTTTCATTTTTAGAGAGAACCCTTTAGCGGCTAATAGTGGTATAAGCTCTCAGAACTTTTTCCATCCAGTTTTGACTCTAGCTACTGTACTTTCAGAGCACCCTCCACCACTGCTGATTTTGTCACCCAAGTAACGGAAGGTGTCCACTCTTTCTATAGAACCATCTGTGCAATGGAATGAGCTAGTATTCTGTGGGCACTTGCTGCTACTTATTGCACCAGAGCACCGGCCACATATAAAATCTATATTCTTAGTTAGCTTACCTGTGACCCCACTACATCTTTTATGCACCCATACTTTGCATTTGGGACATAAAATGGAGTTTCTGCCTACTTCTTTCCTACACACTGAGCATGGCCATTTCCCGGATGGGACCGGTGCCCTATTTTCCTTCCTACAAACTAGAACTTTAGTCTTAGACAGGTTAATTTTAAGGCCTTTTGATTCTAGGCCATGCTTCCATATTTGGAATTTCTTCTCTAGTTCAGCCAATGATTTAGCTATGAGTGTTAGATCATCTGCGTATAGGAGTTCCCATGGGCAGCCGGTCTTGAACTCCACTGTTATAGCCTGAAGGGCAATAATAAATAGTAGGGACCTAAGAACGGAACCCTGATGAACACCAACTTTTACGCTAAACTCTTCACTATATTCGTTGTTAATTCTAACCTTGCTGACTGTTTCTTTATACATGGCTTGTATAGCTCTCACAAGCCATTCATCAACACCTAGTTTTCTAAGAGCCCACCAGATAATGGAACAGGGGACTCTGTCAAAGGCTTTCTCCAAGTCGACAAAAGCTAAGTATAGGGGTTTACTTTTAGCTAGGTACTTCTCCTGTAGTTGTCGTACAATGAAAAGAGCGTCTGTGGTACTTTTACCTGACACAAACCCGAACTGCATTTCATCTAGATCAATTCGCTCTCTGATTAGTTGCGCTATTACTTTTTGTGACCTTAATTTAATGGTCGATTAATTTAATGCCTCTATAGTTACCCCTATCTAGGGCATCTCCTTTGCGCTTGTAGCAGTTAATGATGATGCTGCTCCGCCAGTTCTTCGGAACAACCCCATTCTGTATGACTTGGTTTACTATCCGGGTGACCATAGTGTGTCCGACCGTTCCAGAAGCTTTCAGCATTTCAGCAACTATTTCCGAAGGCCCAGCCACCTTACCCGTATTCATATCTTTGATTGCCTTACTTATTATACTACCTTCGACTAACACTGCTGGTCCCTCTATTGGACCGATGTGGGGGAGACTGTCTGTCTCCCATTTATTCTCCTCATTTAGTAGCCTTTCGTAGTGACACTTTCAAGCTACCTTCTTATCAGCGTCAGTGATGGCAAGTACACCATCATCATTAAGGACACACTTCTCCCCGACAATATCACGGTTTTCCTTGACACATTGCCTAGCAATCCTGAACACCTCACGTTCTTGGTCCTCGCGTTGTAGAACATGCTTGAACTTTCTTTCCTCTGCTTCCCTTCTTGCGAAGTACACTTGTCTCCTAGCTTCCCTCCTGGCCACTTGATAGTCTTCTCTACTTCCCCCATCCCGCCATACTTTCCAAGCCTGCTTTTTGGCCTTAATTGACTCCTCCACCTTACTGTTCCACCACCACGTTACTCTCCTCCTGCCTATAAGTCTGCTCCAGCCACAGACTTCATCTGCCGCCATCAGCAGGTTAGCTTTCAGGAATTCCCACTGTTCCTCTATATTGTACGACTCTAATTGCTCGACTCTAATTGCTCTTCCTTACTGTCGAAAGCATCAAGTAATATGCTTTTAAATTTATTACTGGCTGTGGGGTCCTTTAGCTTCCATATTTTTCTCCTGAGGATAGTCCACTTCTGTTGTCGAGTACGTCTCGTCCTGACTATTAGGTCGCTAATTATGAGTCTATGTTGAGAGGTGCATTCTTCATGGGGGAGGGATTTAGTGTTTACAACAGACACTATGTCACGTCTTCTGGTAAGGATATAATCTACCTGGCTGGTATGTTCCCCTGATCTGTAGGTGATCAAGTGATTGTCTCGTTTTTTGAAGTTAGTTTTACAGATAGTTAGGTTATTTGCATCACAGAATTCCAGGATTCTGGAGCCTTCCTCATTTCTAGTACCGAATGGATTCCGTCATAGCCGTCACAATGTTGTCCAACGTGACCATTTAGGTCGCCAGCAATAATTATATAGTCACTGTCGGTTATTTGGGAAGTAGTGAGCATCAGTGTCTCATAGAATCTGTCTTTTATAGCGCCAGGCAAGATTTGTCTTTCTTGTTCAAGCCAACAATGTTTCATCTGCAATGCACTACCAGTCTGAAAATCATAATCACAGAATATTGTTGCTTTCCCATCCACTTGCATTACTTTACAAAGCAGATGCTCATACCAATTCTCTATTACTTTGTATTGGTATTTACAACATAACAGCCAATGAAGGTATAGACAGTCTTTATCATGGTGGCGCTTGTATTCTTTTTGCACAAGGCTCTCACATCCACTTACCAAGTGGGTTACATTTTCTACATTCTTTTCACAGTCTGCATTTCTGGGTGTCAGAAATTTTGTAGATTATTATTATTATTATTATTATTATTATTATTATTATTATTGTTGTTGTTGTTGTTGTTGTTGTTGTTGTTGCTGTTGCTGCTGCTGCTGCTGCTGCTGCTGTTGCTGCTGCTACTGCGGCGGCAGTGGTGGGTCGTCGTCGTCGTCGTCGTCGATGATGACGAATATTTTTCTATTCTCTGTTTGTGTTTGCTGTGGTTAATTTATTGATTAACTAATTATGAAATCTGAACCTGATGATGTCAGCAGGGTCTTACATAACCAGTCCATTGAAATATATATATTTTTTTGCAACAATAAAACTTTAAAGCTTTTATCACCTCATCCCAAGTCTTCCTAGGTCTTCCTACTCCATAGCTTCCATCAACTTTGAGTGCCATGCACTTTTTATACAGCTGTCATCCTTCATACACAGCACAAGTCCATACTAATGCATTTGTTTCCCCTGCACATTGCATCTGATCTCTCTTATGCCCAGTTTCTATCTCAGTTCATTTATGCTTTGCCATTCATGTATATTACTATTACACATCCATTTAAAGCATGGAAGCTTCATTTCTTTCCAATCTTCATAGATCCTCTGCACACAGCACCCAGGTCTCACTGCCATGCCACATTGCTGTTAGTATACATGAATCATGCAATCTGCCATTCTGAGGGCAAAATACTTTTGAAACATCCACCTCCACTACTAATTTGGTTGCCCAGGTATCCAAAACTATCAACTACTCCTACCGAGCCCACTGGGCATTTAAAGAAGTTATTATCCTGTGGGTTGTTGCTACTTACTACACCTGTGCAACGACCACATATAAAACCTGTGTTCTTTACTAGCCTACCTGAGATCTGACTACATCTCTTGTGTAATATAGATATGTATATGTAAACAAAACTTACCCCTTTTTTTCTATTATATACAATCTGCATCTGTGTAGAGAGCTTGATTTGGTACCAACACCAGTAATTCACTGTACTACCCACACACACTATATATATATATATATATATATGTTTGTCTATACGTATTTATATATGTGAGTATTTATGTTCATCTATCTATATGTGTGTGTATACATTCTTTTTTCAATAGCTTGAGCCTGCGGGGCTGGACCGAGAGAATGGCAAAAGAACAGACGGCATGACAATCTTACCATTCCATGGTTGTAGGCCTCTTATTTGGGATGCCACGTGCTGTGACACCTTCTCTAATGGCAACCTAGTATATTAGGCTACCAGCCCATGCACTGTTGCCTGCCAGGCTGAAGAGAGCAAGCTGTCCAAGTATTGGCCACTCTCTAATAGGTTTGTGATAGAGCCTGAAGTAGTGGAGACTACTGACGTTCTTGGTTCCTGTACCACATCCCTACTCACTGCGATCGGAGTGGAGTTGGCCACCTGCAGGTGTGAGCCCCACAGTGGTTGTTCCAGTGCGTCTCCCTCACCATGTATTCATGTATTCTCCATCCTATCAGCTAGGACCCAGTGGCTGAGGGTAAGCTAGTTGGAGGTGGAGGATACTTATTCAGATGTCACTTTTTCTCTATTTCTATATGTACAATAAAAATATGAGAGTATAATATACAAAATTGATGAGAAAAGAGATGTAGCCACAGATGAATGTATATAAAACAGCATATAATATTTTAGAGTCAAGTACATCTGTGGCTACATCTTTTTTCTCATCAATTTTGTATATTATACTCTCATATTTTTATTGTATTATAGTCTGTAATGTACTTTATGATGCATTCCTGGCATTTAAGAAATCATCATCATTACCACTGTCATTGCCACTACCATCACCACTACCACTATCACTGCTGCCACCACCACCACCGCCACCATCTGTATTATCACTGCCACCACTAACATTAATATCACTGCCACCATCGTCAACACAACCACCACCACCAAAACAATCACAACCCACAATATCACCACTACAACCACCACTACTACCACTCACTATCACCACCACCACCATCACCACCTGCGGCACCACTATCACTACCTCCACTATCGCCACCACCATCACCAACACCATAACCACCACCATGACCATCATCATCATCGCCATTGCCACTACCACCAACAACAACAATACTACCAACACCCCACTAACCCTGTCGCCACCAAAACAACCACATCCTCCACTATCACCATCACAACCACCACCATCAGCACCACAACCATCATCATCCTCCTCCTCATCATCATCATACTCTACATGCTCATCATTCTTGCCATCGTTATTGCTACCATTGTAATTACCATTATATCAAGGGCTGTGGATGGCACAATCAGAAGAACATCAGTTTTTGTGTCTACTTACCTCCCTTTACATTCTTCAGTTTTGAAAATAACACTTATCATACCCTAAAGCAACTGTGAAGAATATAAAAATAATTGTAGAATTTTTGAAAAAGTGAAAACTCTGTGGAATAAAGTTTACAGGTTTAACCATTTAGGGACTTAAATATAAGTTAGGGACTATATTTCTAATAAAAATACAATTTCTTTTTATATTCGCTTATCTTTGTCTATCTTGTTTTTTTTTTGTTTTTTCTCAACTGTAAGAGGTACTAGATACTTTCCCTGGTCTGTCATGGCTTACTAGCTCTATACAGACGTTTAAATTGATTAAATAAATAAATAAATAAATACACTATATGTTTGTTAACTTTGAAAGCAATCAAGGATTTGAAGGGATTTAGTGAAATAATTTGTTCATTAATTATTAAGTTGGAAATTAGGGTGGTGGACTGAGAGAATCATTTGAGTGACTGACAGATTGTCATATGGTATTTGGCTACGGCTGACTTCAAATCTGACCTGGGGTCAACTTTCTCTTTAGTTTCTTCATGGTCATTGAAATATTTCAGTACCAGTAATACACTGAACCTGATCTATTAATCTGTCTATGGTGGCTGCAGCAATGGTTCAATGGTTAAGAAGTTCACAATCATTAGATCCCAGGTTCAATCCTACTGCTTGGCATCTTCAGCCAGTGTCATTTACCATGGCCTCGGGACCCAAGTTGTCAATCTCCTTGTGACAGGCTCTGGGAACTGATCACTGATCTTGATCAGGTGAAAGACAACAACCTGAGACAGCAAAGGTCTCGCACACAAGAAGAAGATCATAGCCTCGAGTTAACCCTTTGTCAATGAAATCGGGTAAACAAACTGTTTGGAAACCTATCAGTTAGACTGTACATGTAATTCAAGAGATCAGCCTTGTCACACACTGTGTCATGCTGAATCTCCCTGAGAATTGCATTAATGGTATACGTGTCTGTGGAATGCTCATAATTCATCAAACCTAACAGAGGTGCATCACAGCTGAGTCTGTCTATGCTGCCCTTATTCCCTAAAAAATATGTGTCCTTGTGACAAAGTTAGAAATTCATATTTTATAACTTTTGTTTTAATTTTTTTTTTCATCTTGTGTTTTACATAACTGAATATAGTACTCCAGCTGGGGCTTCACTGTGATGGTTAAAACAAATGGAAGAACTAAGCTGGAACACTTTGACACTGCTATTGGATTGAATGGCAGGCACTGCAGTAGCAGATATATGTGTACTATAAATATTTCACTAGTGTTGTCATGGTTATAGTCATTCTCAACTACAAAAATAATAATGATAGCAAGAACAACACAAATAATGGCAGCAACTGTGAAGTACTTCTTTTATTAATTAAACATTAATATTTTGACAAAAAATGATGGTGGAGCTCTGAAATGATAGTGAAGAACTTGTCTTTCCTGATGTTGAAATGAAAGACTTACTATGAGAGGCTGCTGAATGGGGAAAACAAAGGGTTGGGAGGACCCTCAGTTGTGTCAAGGACATGACAGCCCCCTTAGTGCATGATAAATGCAACCCTTCAGTTGTGTCAAAGACACAACAACCTCTCTTGTGCACTCAGTAGATCGTGAACCCATACATAAGCCTTTATTTTGTTCTATTCTACATGCTCTTAATGAAAAACATTAAAATAATTTTAAAACAAGCTGTTTCTTAAATATTGTGTGACCATGGATTAATTTTTTATTCTCCTTGATACACAACACAATAAAAACATCTGGACTGTCCCTATTGTAAGGTGTGATATGTTGACTCCTATGGTAGGGTTTGATTTATTGACCCCATTGGCACAAAGTCAGCAATATGGGGAAAGGGGAAAGACAATTATATAAACTCCAATACTTAACTGGTTCTTTATTTTATCAACCTCTGAAGGATGAAAGGCAAAGTTGACTTTGCTGGGATTTGAACTCAGAGTGTAGACAGCCAGTTTGACTGCTAAATATAGTAGATAGATTAATCATGTAGACAAGTTAACAAAACTATTCCTAATCTGGACTGTCTTCAAAATCCTTGTGGTATGGTAGAATTTTTTGTGGGGGATTTGACTGCTAATAGTAGGTCAATTGACCATATAATGTACTGTAAAGTGGTCATGCTGGTGACATGATAAAAAGCACTCAGTTCACCCTGTAAGGTGGTTGTGCTGGTGACACAATGAAAATGTACTCTGTCAAACCAGTCAGTTAGGCATATTGATGCCACAATAAAAAGCATCCAATCCATGCTGTAAATATGGTTGACATTAGACAAGGCATCCAGCTGTAGAAACCAAGCCAGAAACAGTTCTGTATGGTCATTTGATCTGACATATCATAATGGGACAACTCGTCTAACCCATGCTAGCGTGGAAAATGGACATTAAGCCATGATGATGATGGTGATTCCTAATCTGGACTGCCTAAAAAAACCCTGTGGTTGGGCACAATTATTTTGTGGGGGATTTGACTGCTAACAATGGTTTCTAATTTAGGCACAAGGCCAGCAATTTTAGGGGAGGGGGAAATCGATTAAATCAACTCCAGTGCATTACTGGTACTTTATTTTATTGACCCTATAAGGATGAAAGGCAAAGCTAACCTCAGCAGGATTTGAACTCAGAACATAGAGGGCTGTAACTATAAGCCATGAAGCATGCCCAACACTCTACCAATACTGCCAATCCACTGCTAATAATAACAGATCAATCGGCCAAGTAGAAAAGTAATGTACTGCAGTTGATTTAACAAAACCATTCCTAATCTGGACTGCCTTCAAAATCCCTATGTTAGGATATAATTTTGGAAGAGACTATGTAAGCGGTCCTGGTAAAATAGACTCCCAGGCTATGTAGCCTGTAAGAGTGTCAGACACCTTGAGTTGTGGCCCTTTATGGTCTCAGTTAAGACAATTTGAAATCTTTTCACCATCACCATCAATTGTTAAAATACAAGTTAAAATCATTTAGTTGTCCATTCATAACGTAGGTTATGCTCTAGTTACATATAAATACATAAACAGATACAGACAACAGAAGTGCAAACACACACGTACACATACACACACACATCTACTCATACATATTCATAAATAGACACATGATACAAACTAATTATTACATACACACATATCTATGTAATGATCAAGGAAGGAAGGGGCTAGTGAAAGTTTGTGTGTAGCGACCCTTTAAGGTTTACCGGCTACATAGCCTATTTGTATAATTTCTTTGCGGGAGATTTGACTGTGAAATAATAGCAGGTCAACAAACATTCCCCATAGAATCTAAGGGAGATATTTTTGATTCTCAGTGAAACAGTTATAGTAAAATACGCCATAAAGTGTCATGATTGCATTATGTGTATATTTTCTTGTCTTCTGTCATGCCTCTAGATATTCCTGATATTGTCTTTCTACAAGATCCATCATACAAACTATTGCAACCAAATATCTGGCAATTCTGTGCCAGCTGACATCCTAGTTTTGTCTTGTAATTTAAGAACAGTTCTTCATAGTTTTTCAGAGAGATGGTGGAGATGGTGATAATGTTGATGATGGTGGTGATGGTGATGGTGCTGATGATGGTGGTGATGGTGGTGATGGTGATGGTGGTGATGGTGATGGTGGTGCTGATGATGGTGCTGATGGTACTGATGGTGGTGGTGATGTATGGTGATGGTGGTGGTGGTTGGTGATGGTGATGGTGGCGGTGGTGATGGTGATGATGGTGGTGGTGGTGGTGATGGCAGTTATTGTAGTGATGGTGATGGTGGTGATGTATGGTGATGATGGTGATGGCAGTGATCATGCTAATGGTGGTGGTGGTGGTGATGTATGGTGATGGTGGTGGTGGTGGTGGTGATGATGGTGATGTATGGTGATGCTGATGGTGGTGGTGATGTATGGTGATGGTGGTGGTGGTGGTGGCAGGATGGTGGTGAGAGTCATGATGCTGGTGGTGATGATGGCGATGGTGGTGGTGGTGATAGTGATGATGCTGGTGATGGTGATGATGGTGGTGATGGTGTTGGTGGGGAAAACCTCTCTCTCTCTCTCACACTACTCTCTCTCTCTCTCACGCTACTCTCTCTCTCTCTCTCTCTCTCTCTCTCTCTCTCTCTCTCTCTCTCTCTCTCTCTCAATGTATTTTTCTTTGTATCCCAATGTTTCTCTTTTCTTTCTCTTTCATACTTAAATTCTTTCTTTCTTTCTTTCTTCCTTTTCTTTTCTCTCTCTATAAATGAAAATGATTATTATACATATATGTATGTATGTATGTATGTATGTATGTATGTATGTATGTATGTATGTATGTATGTATGTATTTATTTATTTATGTATGTATGTGTGTATGTTCTTCTGGTTTTATAATTTCACAAAGTTTTACCAATAGAGAGAGAGTCGGTTTCTAACATAGACACAAGACTCTCTCATTGGAATTTACACAACATCAACTAGGTAGATATGTATGTATGTCTGCATGCATGCATGTGTAGATATGGATGTTATTGTATGTGTGGATGTGTATGTTTTGAGTTGTATGTGTGCATGTGTATATGCTTTGTATCTGTACATGTGTATATGCAATTATTAGATGCAAAATTTTTGGAATGTTTTACATAATTTTACTGTTCCATTAATGGATTGTATTTGTAATTTCCTAACTAGTTGTGTTCTTTCTGTTCCTGTGAAGCCTAGCTTCTCAAGATTTGTATTGAGGCAGTTACTAACATATCCCAGTGCCCCAATAATCACAGGCATAAATCTGAAGGTGTAATCAGGGTGGAGTATCTGCAGATTCCTCATCAGTTCTGCATAAATATTCTCCTTTTCACTAATCTTTGATATTATATTGGCATCTGCTGGACAGCTAACTTTCACTACTGTGCATGCTTTCTTCTCCCTGTCCCATGTCATAATATCTGGTCTGTTATGCCTGCATTTTATTGGGGTTTTTACTGGAACATTCCACCAGTACTCTTTCATATTATGTACATGGATGTCTTCCACATTGTTGTAGCTTTTAATGTTTATTATCGGGGCTATCTTTTTTACGAACTGCATTGTACAGTGTTTTGGCCACTACATCATGCCTCATAGGTAGATAGTACCGCGATGACATCTTTGGGCAGCTGCTGATGACATGGGTGATATCCTCGATGTTAGTTCTGCAGAGTCTGCACTTGTTATCACATCTAGGTGTTTTGCCTGCATCCCTATCTCTTTTGTGAATCAGGTATTCGTGCTCAGCTCCTGTTCTTGGATTGCAAAAGCGTATCCTTCAAAGTGGGAGCCAATATAGCGGTTGTTGGTCCAAGATAGACTACTTTCCTTATCTATATTACTCTCACTCTGGAACTTCCTGGCAACATATCCATGCATGATTTTTTGCTGATAGGCATGCAGTTTTTCATCCATGGATTCACTGCGATACTGCTGAGCGACATCCCTGGGTGTGAGTTTTTGATTATCACACAGGGAATATCTCTCAAGGAGTTCCTTCCCAACTCTCATGATCTTATCTGTTTCATGCAAATAGACTTGCTCGAGAAGCGGGCTCCTACGCTTCGAGGTTTGTAGATGTTGTCAGAGAGATATGATGCAACATTCAAATGTTGTCTGGACTGATGTTAGGCCTCTGCCTCCCTGCTTACATTTCAAGTAAAGGCGGTCTATGTCACTGTTGATGTGGAAGTTTCCGGTGTTGTTCAGTATTTTTCGAGTTCCAACATCAACTGCTCGGATTTCATCTATCGTCCAATTGAGTATTCCAAACGTTGGTGTTAGGACAGGCACAGCAAACACATTGTGAGCCACTGTTTTGTTTTGCGCAGAGAGTTCCGATGACCAGATCTTTCTTAATCGGGTGTAGTATTCCCTGGTTACGCGTTCTTTATTACAGATACCATTATAGGATATGTTCTCATCTATCCCCAGGTATCTGTAGCAGTCCTCCTCAGATATCGGTGAAACAGTTAGACTATTGATGACAATGTTGCTAGATTGGGTTGTTGTTTTTCCCCGCTTTACAGTCATGTATGAGCATTTATCTTGGCCAAACTCCATTCCTATATCCTTTGAGAACGTTGTAACCAGGTCAAGATTTTTCTTCATCCCATCCATGTTCTTGGCATAGAGTTTCAGATCGTCCACAAAGAAGTTATGGGTTAGGTTCGTATTTCTGTCCTCCTGTGAGCCAATGATGTATCCCTCACATTTCTTGAGCAGAAAGGACAAGGGGTTTAATGACAAAATGAACAATATCACAGAGAGACTGTCCCCCTGAAATATACCCCTGCAATATTTTATTTTATCAGTGAAAATAGAGTCCTCCCTCTCTGTCTTCAACCTTAGGATAGTAGCCCAAGAAGAAGACAGCCTCTCTATGGCTCTGACAATAATGTCTGGGACTTTAGCAAGTTGGAGGGCCTCTATCATCCAAGAGTGGGGAACAGAATCGAAAGCTGTCTTGTAGTCCAGCCAGACTGTAGCCATATTCCTCCTAAGTTGTCGCACCTCCGACATCGCAGTTTTGTTAATTATGTATGTATGTATGTATGACTGCAAGTATGTATGTATATATGTATGTACATACATGTGTATGTATGTATATATGTATGTACGTACATGTGTATGTATATATGTATATGTATGTATATGTAATGTTTATATGTGTATATATGTATAAGTATATGTATGTATAACAATCTGACATATTCCTTAATTACCATAAGTTTTATAGACATATGCTGTTTTGTCTATGGAACCAATAATATAGGAATTTGTCAGATTTTTGTACATACATATACATATCACCTTGATCACCTTGACCGACCATTCGGCGCCGCTGGTCACAGCACGTGCTGTTTTAGCCATACGATGACACCATTCCACTGGCTGGGCGGGCAGGCCGACATATACATATATACATAAACACATACATAATACACACATACATACATATATACATACATATATACATAAACACATACATAATACACACATACATACATATATACATACATATATACATAAACACATACATAATACACACATATATACATAATATATGGTGGAATGTTCCAGTAAAAACCGCAATAAAATGCAGGCATAACAGACCAGATATTATGATATGGGACAGGGAGAAGAAAGCATGCACAGTAGTGAAAGTTAGCTGTCCAGCAGATGCCAATATAATATCAAAGATTAGTGAAAAGGAGAATATTTATGCAGAACTGATGAGAAATCTGCAGATACTCCACCCTGATTACACCTTCAGATTTATGCCTGTGATTATTGGGGCACTGGGGTATGTTAGTAACTGCCTCAATACGAATCTTGAGAAGCTAGGCTTCACAGGAACAGAAAGAACACAACTAGTTAGGAAATTACAAGTACAATCCATTAATGGAACAGTACAAATATGTAAAACATTCCAAAAGTTTTGCATCTAATAACTGCATATACACATGTACAGATACTAAGCATATATGCATGCACACATACAACTCAAAACATACACATCCACACATACAATAACATCCATATCTACACATGCATGCAGACATGCATACATATCTACCTAGTTGATGTTGTGTAAATTCCAATGAGAGAGTCTTGTGTCTATGTTAGAAACCGACTCTCTCTCTATTGGCAAACATTTGTGAAATTATAAAACCAGAAGAACATACGTACATACATACATATTTGTGTGTATGTCTTCTTTTCTGAGAAATCATTGACGTGAGATTTCCCAGGCAGTGCAACCAGTACACAGTAGTGGGATTAGTATGCTTGAGGTCCACACTCTCAGGTTGGCAGAGACCTGGGCACTCTCCACGTGATGTCTCCCAGGCACTGCAACCAGTACATGGTAGTGGGATTAGTATGCATGTGGTCCACACTCTCAGGTGGGCAGAGATCTGGGCACTTACTCAGTACATGTTCTGCAATCTGCTCTGGCAAGTCATATTGGCAAGCTGCTGATAGATGCAGCTTCCAGTGGTGCATGGCTCGATTGAATTGGCTGACACCTGTACGTAACCAATTCAGGGACACCTACTCCCTCTGAGAGAGGTTAGTGCTTGGTGGGAGGTTGACATTCAGTTTGGCTGGTCAAGATGTCTATTGTCAGCTAGCTCTCCACATATGAAGCATGCTGAAATTTGAATTTGCCAAGAGAAAGGTCAGCATGATACCAAGAGATGTTGGTTCAGTCGCTGAGAACCCTCAGCCATGTTGGAGTGGATAACTTGGATCTATTGAGGCCTTGGTTACCTCAGTCATGTCATAGAACAGATGACTTGGGTTTTTGATTTCCATGTGTCTAACACACGTGGGCATGCCTACGAAGTAAAAAAACAGCACAGCTCCCATGACTTTCGGAAACATATTTTCACGCTCAGAGTTGCTGAAGCATGGAACAAACTACTTGCATCAGTTATTAGCTGTCGAGACACTGCATCTTTTAAAACCCTCATGCTTCCCGAGATTCGCCAACACTACACCTGATATCCCCCCTCCATACATACGCACACATGTATATAATGACTCGTACACTGTCCATTTTCCTGACATTTGTACATTATTCTATGTACTATACATGCACCTTTGATGAGTTGTAGTGCACCTGAGCACTGTACACAAGAATTTCATTATTATTATTATCATTATTATACACAGACATAGACAGACACACATGCACACATTTACTTGATATATTCCATAAATGAATTGTTATTCTATATATATATACATACATATATATATATATATATATATATATATATATCTAAGGCGGGTAAAATTCCCGAGATCCATGGACGAGTTCTCTCCAGCGGTCTCTGTCCCTCATTATCGCTGCCCTGTCCTGCATCTCCAACAGACCAGTGTCTGTCCTTAGGGCATCAACATACGTTAACCTTGGTCTTCCTCTTCTAGTGTGTCCATGTAGGGGCTCCCAAAGGAGCACTGAGTGCAATGTCAACTCTGGATGTATATATATATATAAATATGTATATTAAGAAAAATGAAGCTTCGTTAAAAAGAAAAAATGAATGCCTTGAAAAATACATTTAATTTTAGCTGGTGTTTGGAGCATAACTTAACAAAGGTTCTTATATAAAATGATGGAAGTTTTTAGATGAATATAAACAATTTAAAATAAACAGCTTTTTATCAGAGAAACAAAGGTAGTTTCAGGGGGTTTGGTGTCAAAAACTTTAGCCCCCCCCCCCTCTCTTCTTTGCTACTCCCCTCTTTTTCCATACGTACCCCCCCCCCCCCCCCTCCACACACACACACACACACACACACAACCCCACTTTTCCTTATTTTTTTTTTTTTTTTGTACTTTATCTGCCTAGTTATATAAATTTTGGTAAATGTAGCTTTAGAAACAAAGATGGTTACAGGCTGTAAGGGAGACAACTGCAAATAGCTCAATTTTAACTTGCAGTAAATTATCTATGTATTCAATTGGTCACACACGGCAAGGGTGCAGGAGCCTCTTTCTAATATTTTTTGAGGCAAACCAACACACTGGCAGCGTTACCGCGGATGAGAGCGTGGCTAAGATGCTAGAACAACTAAGCATCTTCACCAGGAGCATCACCTGATATCTCGGTAAGGTGAGCAGCCAACGATGACAAGAACTTCATTGTCAGCGGCCCAGTTCCTCCAAACGTCACGTGAGTTAATCTGTGAATGTGGAGATGTTGGTTGAGATAAGATAGCGCCATAGTAGTGGTTGTCTACGTCAGCACTGATTGCACACACGCGCGAACACACTCACACACACACATATATATATATTTATACATTTGATTAAAATAACAGGAGGCCGGATTTATAATATTCCTTTAAAGTTTTATTGTTGCAAAAATCACTATGTATATTTCAACGGCCTGTTTCATGGCGATATCATCAGGTGTGGATTGAATAAATAGTTAGTCATTAGAGGAATTACGGCAAACAACAGAGAATAGAGAAAATAGGAAAAAATATTTGATTCGGAGATAGTCCGTGAAATAGGTGTTATTGTTGCTGCCGACCATATATATACAGAGTGGCAGGGTGTAGGTTACTCAGTTCCTGATACAAAGGAGGATCGACTGAAACAAAGTTTGGGACAATCTGCGTTCGTGAGACACCTTCAACTCACTTTTTGATCAATAGGATCAATTCGCAAGGTATCGCATAACTTCCGCAAGAGCAAAATTCTCGGGGGATTGGGTTGTGCACCAAGCAATTGAATTATACCATATATTGAATAAATTTACAGTTTGGCGACTAAAATGATTATAATGAGTCCAACGGTTATATTTTAGTGATAAATAATTAAAACGATTGTTTATTTAGTAGCTTACTGATAGTTGTTTTCTTGCGGTGTCAGTTATATTACAATGACCGTTGTATGCTGAAAGAAGTAGCTAAATGCAGTGGAATGTTGGTGGGGGATGGGGGCTGCAGCCCACGCCCACACCCACACAAAAAAATATTGTCGG
The DNA here is from genome assembly GCA_964016885.1 of Eledone cirrhosa. Taxonomy (NCBI): domain Eukaryota; kingdom Metazoa; phylum Mollusca; class Cephalopoda; order Octopoda; family Eledonidae; genus Eledone; species Eledone cirrhosa. The sequence goes on from OZ024741.1 coordinate 279,660,277, forward strand.
AAAATATGGTTTTGTCAGAAAACTCTTAAATTTTCAAAAAATATTGCATACTTTGCTCGTTTATTCTAATTACACGAAACATAATAGAATATGTACAATATAATAATTACTAAAGATGCCATAATAATGGTAGGTGTGCATAAAGATGCTCCTTGGCCTTATATATTAAGTAGTAAATTGATGATCGTTTTCGTTTTTGTCTTTGCTTTGTTATTCTCAAAGAATTGTGAGCAAATTGAAATGTTAGTTATGTATATATATATTATTTACTAAAATAAATGTAATTGTGCATTTCTTGCTTTGTACACAATGCGCATAAAAATAATATGTTTGCATTCTACCTTATTATTATTTTCATTATTTTGAAACTAGGTTTTTAAAAAGATGTAGTAAATTTGAAGTTTCAAAATAACTTTGTATTTTTCTTTTCATATTATCAATATTTCTCTTTCTCTTGTCGATTTTTTTCTACCACTGTCAATATTTTAATGTATATGTGTATATATACATAGTACACCATATAAATTATTAGTGTTGCTGCCTTCATAAAATATACCTCATCAAGTCTGTAAAGTGGTTGTGCTAATGTGGCAAAAAAGCACCCAGTATACTCTCTAAAATTAGTCCTTTTTGCCGGAAAATTAGTCATTTTTATAGAAAAATTATGAATGTCTGCACCTCCAACAATGATAGAAACAATACGCTTATGGTTAAATGGAATGCGGAGTCAAGTGATGCATAAAAATGCATGGAACAGTCTAGGGGAGATAAACACAGCTTGAAGAGTTACGTCCCTTGATATTGTCTTTTGACAAGAAATATGTTTGAAACGCATTGGTTTGTATTAATAATAATGAAATTAATAATAATAATAATGAAATTATTGTGTACAGTGCTCAGGTGCACTACAACTCGTCAAAGGTGCATGTATAGTACATAGAATAATACACAAATGTCAGGGAAGTGAATAGTGTATGAGTCATGGTATACATGTGTGTATGTGTATGGAGGGGGAATATTAGGTGTAGTGTTGGCGAATCTCGGGAAGCATGGAGGCCTTAAAGGATGCAGTGTCTCAACAGCTAACAAGTGATGCAGGTAGTTTGTTCCATGCTTCAGCAACTCTGAGCGTGAAAAATTGTTTCCGAAAGTTATGGGAACTGTGCTGTTTTCTGACTTTGTGGGTATGTCCACGTGTGTTAGACACATGGAAATCAAAAAGGTACTCATGTCATCTTCGGTGAAATAATTAAAAGAAAAAGGCAAATAAAGTGGTAAGAGAAATTATTCACATCCGTCTAATAGACATACAGAAATTTTATTTTAGCAAATGTAAAATAGGAAATTCTTGCGCTCTATATTTATTTTAGTCATAAATATATGCAAGAATACACAGACTCCCACCATCGTCCTTGGATGTGCAGAACCCCAGGTGTATGGCGCCTCATAGAAGCGTTACTTAAAAGGATAGCGAGAACAAACACATTGAAACAGCTATTCTAATAGCAGCGAGTAGGGAGATTTACTCATTGACTTTGAGTTTGAGCAGTAAATAAATGACTCAGTAAGAGAAACAATCAGAGATGATACGAGTAGCAATTGGGAAAGTTTGTCTTTCTGGAGAGAAAAGTTGCTTTGGACATGTATAGGTGATGTTGTAAAGACGGGTGTTGCTGGCCATTATCCACGGAAATGCCTTTGCCATTTTGTCCAAGGGGCACAGCCGAAACACCACTCTGACCTAGTTGAAGAGTCTGTCACCCCCTCCCCTTCCCTCTTTCTTTCTTTTTTTTGTTTTGTAGTCCTTGCTCTTTCCCTTCTTTTCATCTCATTTATAGCATTTATAGTCTTTTCCAATGCTGCTTTCTTTTTCTCTATGCCCCCACAAAATATATACACTCTTTGATTACCTATACAGGCAACACATTAGAATGCACAGCCTTTCCCCAAAATAAAATGATCTACAGACATAATTCAATTGTATGTAACACCCAAAAATGTTTACATAATTTAAATAAATGTTTCTACTTTAGGCACAAGGCCAGCAATGACCCTAGTGTATTACTGGTGCTTTATTTTATCAACCCCGTAAGGATGAAAGGCAAAACTAACCTCGGCAGAATTTGAACATAAAGGGCCGTAACTCTCTACTGCAAAGCATGGTGTCTGATGCTCTATTGATACTGCCAATCCACCACCCTTAAATAATGGTTTCTTATATACGCACAAGGCCAGCAATTTGGGGGAGGGGAAAGTCGATTAAATCGCCCCTGGTGCCTGCCTGGTACTTTATTTTATCGACCCCTTAAAGATGAAAGGCAAAGTTAGCCTGATCGCCCTTAAATAATGAATATAAAACAATTTATTTTAATGCATTTTTTAAAGATTTTTTGTGTATACATTTTTTTTGGGGGGGGACACCCTATATATATGCAAAACTTATCAATCACTAATTTCTCCTTAGCTGTCAAATTCAACTCCAGTCTAACACAGAATGTCATTTTTGTTATCCTGCAGTCAACAACCCTACCTGCAACACATCTTATTGCTAATCTTTCAAATGCCTTTGGTCACAAACTACTAAGTCTGTTCCCCCTCCCCCTCTCTCTCCCTCAGTCTCTCTCACACACGCACTCTCTCTCTCACTCTCACACTCTCTCTCTCTCTCTCTCTCTCTCTCTCTCTCTCTGTGAAGTACAATTGTTGCTACACTACCTTGTGTTTTAATGCGTTATTGTGTTATTATTGATATGTTGTATACTGATCCCTCATCTAACACACACATACACACACACAAATACACACACACACAAATACACACATACACATACACACATAAACACACAAACACACATGCACACACAAACACACACACACAGAAACAAACACAAACACACACACTAACACCTTTTGCTACCAAACACCTGGCTCAAACAATGACCCACCCACTCCATTCCACCCATCACCACTTAGCATCAGAGTCACAACAACAATCTCTCATGATACTTGATGATATTGTAATATTTTATCAGAAGACATGACTTGGCTGACCCTACTAGAGCCCCTTCAACGCACATCCTCAACTATTTTAGAAAGAGTAATTCTTAATATCACTAAACTAGACATCTACTCTCCGGTCCCAAATAATAGGGAGGGGTTGAAATAAGGGTGGAAAATCGATAATTTTTCTAGGTTGTCTTCCTTGATTCTTAAAAAACAAACAGAATTAGTTGTTTAGTTTACATATTGGAAACCCCCCCCCTCCTATTTATTTGATAACATATGGGATTTCTTGTAATATTCGTTTTTTCTCATGTATAATCTTTACTTTATATATACTATTGTATTTTCATGGTAAACACTTTATTTCACATAATATTGAATGTACGAGATTTTGATATTATTTATTTTGAGAACAATGACTTAACATCAGTATGAGTGGCCAGTTATGGCCGGTTTGAACAGAAAAAGGTGAGAGAATTCTGGCCTGATATGGCCGGTTTAAATGCTAAAGTGTTAGAAACTGGATGAATATTAATAATTACTTTCATACAATAAACTATTGATTTCAAAAGAAATAAATCATTTAATGGAGAATTTGTAGGACTAAAGCAATTGCACAAATGGGGAGAATTTGATGCAGATAGCTATTTAAGATTTTTGCTGTTAATATTTGCAAAATTATGTGTATAGTTGAAATTTAATTTAACATTATTCAAAGATTTACACATAAAAATTACTGTTCATACAAACTTAGTCATAGTTATTTTCTTCGATATAACCTGAAATTTAAAAACTGATAAATACTACCCAGTTAATAATTCTGTTACCGTATTTCTAATGTAAGACACTGCTTACGTGTTTCAAATAATTTTGAAAATAACCAAGAATTTTTATGGATATAGTAAAATACCTAACCTTGTCATTATTAAATTTGTGTTGGGAAAATAACTTAACAAAAAGTTCTTACATAAAAATTATCAAGAAAGGTTTTAATTTAAATATATATAATGTAAAATGAGATGGACAATCTCAGGCAGGTTGTTATTGAAAGAGTTAAGAATCTAAATGGAAAGTGAAAGTACATAAATATTGCTTCAAAGCATTTGCCTACCTTTATAAATAATTCACTAATGTTTGTATAGGATACAAAAAACAAAGGTGTTTCTGGCCTGTATAGAAACAATATTTCTGTACGGTTTGGAGTTGTGGATGCTGCAAGAGATTCAATGGTACATACAGCAGAATGCTATGCTCAGCATACATCTCCTGGAGGCGTCATCTAACAAACAAGTTTCTGTATTGATATCTACCTCATATCTCTAATGTTGCGAGGCATCGTTTTCTGGCCCATGCTGGCCATATCATTCACCATGATGAACCCACTGGAAGATTGCTCCTCTGGGCTCTGGATGCTAAGAGATCAGTTGGCCAACTGTATATCATCTTGAAATCAATCAAGATGGACACAGGCCTCAAAGGAACAGATCTGCATGCTGCAATGGTCGACCGAAGACTTTGGAGCTCAAACTTTGTCCATACCTCACCACCACCTTAATCTCTTCAGTGTCGTAAACAAGTTAACTCATCGTAACATGTATGCATTCCAGTGCCACGGATGAGATAACTTGTCCTAACATGTTAGAACTTTTTTCTAACTATCCACAACTTCAAAGTTATGAAATCGTTTCCAACAGTTCATAACTTCAAAGCTAGATGGGGTTACTAGTTTATTGATGTGACATTTGTCAATCATTCAGATATGAGTTGTTAATAAATGTTTGTTTAAAAAATAGTAATTTTACTGAAAAAAAAACCCAGCACAGAAACTGTAGCTGTGTAAAAGATATGTGGCAGTCAACAGGTTAAGGCACTGGATGACTCAAGAAGAAGTTAGTATAGTTATCCAGTATTTCATCTGATTTATCTTTCTTCAACAAAGTAATCTCTTATTATAATGAAGTTTTTCAAAATGGCTACTGACTGAATATTGGATAACCTTGCATATTACATGTTACAATACTTTTTTGTTAAATACTTTTTTGTTGTTAACATACATCGCATACACCAAGGATTATATTTCATAAGTAATTTTTTAAAAAATCAGTCAATTCATTTATTTTATTGCTTGAGAATCAATAAAACAGGAAACTTAGATTTTCAATATGGGAAATTTTTCAAAATAGAATAATTGTTATGTTACTCTACTTCATTATATTGAGTTCCTTTTTTTCTCTGGACCTGTTTACATAGTAGCGTATCCCTCAGCCCTTCCCCTCTCCTCATATATATATATATATACATGTAGGTGTATCATATGATCATTCTAATGCATATTCATGCTCATTTTTGCATTCAGACACACACACTGACATATGCACACACATGCACATATACAGATACCCACTCACACACACACACATGCACACACACACACACACACACATATACACACTCACATACACACACTCACACACATCCACACATTCACATTAAAAAAAATTTTTTTCAAGACGTGAAAAAATATGAATTACAAAGTGGACAATATAGCTGTAGAATTTGAGATACTGTTTAGAATAAAGTCTGATTTGTTTCCCTTCAGTTATAGTTATTATATTATATATATTTTATATCTTTTTTATTATGTTATGTATATTTTATAAATTTTTTATTATGTTATACATATATATTTGTTATTATATTGCATATATTTTATATAATGTTATGTTATATATGTTTTTATTATATTATACATATTATATATATATATTTATTATGTTATATATTATATTATATATATTTCATATATATTTTCTATTATGTTATATATTATGTTATATATATTTTTTTATTATATGATATATATTTTGTACATATTTTTAATGATGAGATAAAAAACAAAATGAGAGCATAGTAAAAAGTAAATGGCACATATTTTCTTTTTTATTCATCATCATCATCATCATCATCATCATCATCATCATCATCATCACCACCATCACCATCACCATCATCATCATCATCATCATCATTTTTGTATTTTGATTGGCTAATGCTGTCCTCCATTTTAAAATGCCTGACATTAAAAAGTGAAATGTAGGAGTAATGACGTCAGGATGGTTATTTTTTAGTTATATATTTTTCAATTTTTTAATAAAAACACTAGATTTATAGCTGAAAACTAAACTTAGAAGACCTCCATTAGGCTTTCAGTCTATCAAAGTGTCGGTATTACGTCATGATTAATATTGATTCTATGGCAGTGTGGAGGACTAAATTATTTCTGCTTTTTCATCCATCCATCTATTTGCTGAATTCAAATTCTATTGGAATCACCTCAGACTTTTATCTTTATAGGATCAATCAATAAATATAAGTAGCAGTTATATACTAAAAGTTGAATCAAGAAATGTGGGAGGTTTTGTGCTGTCAGAAATGGCATTTTTTAATATTTCTTGCTTAGGCACAAGACCACATACATATTAGAAGCAGGAACATTGAATTGTGTGTGATATGCATTTATCGATATAGCATTGGTTAAGGTAGAGAAGTAAAAGTAACATAGCTATGAACTGATTGGTTATTGATTTTACTCTACAACACTTTCCATTACCTACATTTACCTGGGTTTATTTGTAATAGTATGAATAATCAATTGATGCATCTTGATCATGATGATGATCATCATCATCATCATTTAATGTCTGCTTTCCTTGATGTAAGGTCGTCGTGCTGGTGATACGACAAAAAGCACCCAGTCTACCCTGTAAAGTGGTCATGCTGATGCCATGGCAAAAAGCACCCTGTCCATACTGTAACATGGTTGTCATTAGGAAGAGCACTCAACCATAGAAACCAAGCCAAAATTCAGATCCATATGAGCAATAGATGGTACCTGACTTGATTTATCTCATAACATGTCAACCTATCTAACCCATGCAAGCATGGAAAAATAGACATTAAACGATGATGATGATGATGATGATATATATATATTAATTAAAAGTTAAAGTTAAAATCTGTCCCAAACTTGGAGGCTCATCATCATCATCACCGTTTTACGTCCGTTCTTCCACGCTAGCATGGGTTAGACGGGTTGTCCTGTTGTGGGCAGTGTCTGGTCGGCTGACCATACCTTGCTCATACAGGAACTGATTTGGCTTGATTTCTACAGCTGGATGCCCTTCCTAACACCAACCTCATATACAGTGAGTGCTGGGTGCTTTTTCGTGGCGCCTACACGTCCACTTTACAGTGTGGGCTGGGTGCTTTTTTGCCGTGGCACCTCCACGACCACCTTGCGGTGGGAGGGTGTGGGGGCATATTGTCTATATGCTTCAGCTTGTACCCATGGGAGGTCGGGTACTCTGTATTACTGCGTGACGCCAGAGGTCACGGTCGTGTGTCATCGCCTTTGAGAGGTGTAATTGGGTAAGGTCGGCTTTTATCACCTCATCCCAGGTCATCTTGGATCTCCCCACTCCGTGGTTTCCATCGACTTCTAGTGCTCTGCACCTTTTTATGCAGCTGTCATCCTTCATACGCATCACATGTCCATACCAACGCAACTGTCTCTCCTGCATACAGCATTTGATTCCTCTTATGCTCAGTCTCTCTCTCAATTCATTTATACTTTGCCGTTCGCGTATATTACTATTACACATCCATCGGAGCATGCAGGCTTCATTTCTCTCTAATCTACGTAAGTCTTCCACCTTCAGCGCCCAGGTCTCACTACCATGTAACATTGCTGTTCGGATACACGCATCTTACAGTCTGCCTTTCATTTTGAGGGAGAAGCCTTTTGCAGCTAGCAGTGGCAGTAGTTCCCTGAACTTCTTCCATCCCGTTCTTACCCTAGTTATTGTACTTTCTGAACACCCACCTCCGCTGCTAATTCGGTCACCTAGGTAGCAGAAGCTGTCTACTGTCTCTACAGAGCCCTCCCAGAGATTGGTGGTACTTGTTTCCTGTGGCTGTTTGCTGCTTGCTGTCCCAGTACAGCTGCTGTATGTGAAGCCTACATTCTTAATTAAGCTTCCTGAGATCCTGCTACATCTCTTGTGTACCCATTGTTTGCATTTGGGGCAGAGAATGGAGTTCCTACCTACATCTTTCCTACATACTGAGCAAGGCCATTTCCCTGAGGGGATCTGGGTTCTGTTTCCTCGTCTACTTACAAGGACCTTAGTCTTTGTCATGTTGACTTTGAGACCCTTTCTTTCTAGTCCCTGCTTTCAAATTTGGAATTTCTTCTCTAGTTCTACCATAGATTCAGCTATAAGTGCGAGGTCATCAGCATACAGGAGTTCCCATGGGCATCCGGTCTTAAACTCCGCCGTTATTGCCTGCAGGACTATGATGAACAGGAGAGGGCTAAGAACAGAGCCCTGGTGGACACCAACCTGTACGCTAAATTCCTCGCTATACTCATTGCTAATCCTAACTTTGCTGACTGCTCCCCTATACATGGCTTGTACAGCTTTCACAGGCCATTCATCTACTCCTAGTTTTCTAAGAGCCCACCAGATTACAGCACGTGGAACTCTGTCAAAGGCTTTCTCGAGATCGACGAATGCCAGGTAGAGTGGCTTTTCCTGTAACTGCCTCACAAGGAAGAGGGCATCAGTGGTGCCTCTTCATCATGCTCAAGGTTTCATTGACATTAAGCAACTGCTGGACAGGATGCCCGTCCATCACAAAGTTAAACCCCCTAGCTGTTGCAGGTACTCATTTTCAGCTGAGTATACTGGAGTTATGTGAAATGAAGTGCCTTGCTCAACAACACAATGTACCACTTGGTGCAAGAATAGAACCCATTACATTATGATTGTAAGTTGAACACACTAACCACTTGGCTGCATGCATTCACATGCACACACACACATACACACATACTCCCTCTCTCTCTCTTTATCTCTCCCATACTCACACATACACTTTCTCTCTCTCTCTCTCTCCCATACTCACACATACACTCTTTTTCTCTCTCTCTCTCTCTCTCTCTCTCTCTCTCTCTCTCCCATACTCACACATACACTCTTTCTCTCTCTCTCTCTCTCTCTCTCTCTCTCTCTCTCCCATACTCACACATACACTTTCTCTCTCTCTCTCTCTCTCTCTCTCTCTCTCTCTCTCTCTCTCTCTCCCATACTCACACATACACTTTCTCTCTCTCTCTCTTTCTCTCTTCCATACTCACACATACACTTTTTCTCTCTCTCTCTCTCTTTCTCTCTTCCATACTCACACATACACTTTTTCTCTCTCTCTCTCTCCCCCATACTCACACATACAGTCTCTCTCTCTCTCTCTCTCTCTCTCTCTCTCTCTCTCTCTCTCTCTCTCTCTCTCTCTCTCTCTCTCCCATACTCACAGATACACAATAATAATAATGAAATTATTGTGTACTGTGCTCAGGTGCACTACAACTCGTCAAAGGTGCATGTATAGTACATAGGGTAATGTACAAATGTCAGGAAAGTGAACAGTGTATGAGTCATGGTATACATGTGTGTATGTGTATGGAGGGGGAACATTAGGTGTAGTGTTAGGGAACATTAGGTGTAGTCTCTCTCTCTCTCTCTCTGTCTCTCTTTCTCTCTCCCATACTCACACATACACAATCTCTCTCTCTCTCTCTCTCTCTCTCTCTCTCTCTCTCTCTCTCTCACACACACACATGCATATTACATTTGAACACAGCTGTGTCTATAATATAACATGCTTGAAAGGTAAGTTATTAACTACTTATATACACACACACACACAGACACACACGCAGAGACATAGACACACACACACAGAGACATAGACACACACACACACAGACACACACAGACACACAAGCACGCATAGAGAGAGATAGACACACACACATAGAGAGACAAACACAGACACAGATACACATATATGTAACAGTGCACGGTACTTATATGACCAGCCCTGGAAGATATAGCCAGATGAAAATAAACACTAACATAAATTATTTGTTATTAAAAAGGAAATGTATAAACTTTATTTCAAATGAATTATATCTTGTTTAGAATTTATAAAAGGAGGTACAGTAAAGGGCCTTAACTCCTGATGGGGTTGTAGGGGTTGGGTGGGCATCCTAACATATGGAGCATCTCAGGTATTTTAAACCTGGTTGAAACAGCCAATATTTTTCTGAGAGAGAGAGAGAGAGAATCCCTGTACTAGACTGGCACTTATTTATCAACCTCAAAAGAATGATAGATAAAGTTGAGTTGGGCAGGATTTGAATTCAGAGTACAGTAAGCCAGAACAAATACTGAGGCTTTTCTAAGATGATGCCTTAATGACTCTGCCATTTCACCACCTCTATAAAAGAAACAAATCAATAAAAAAGAAAGAATCAGAAAGAAGAAAAATAAAGGAAAAAATTAAACAAGAGAAGACATTCACAACTTAATTTCACACTACACCAGAGAATGTTGTTTCATCATCATCATCATTATCAGCAGCAGCAGCAGCAGCAGCAGCAGCAGCAGCAGCATCACCATTTTATGTCCATTCTTCCACACTAGCATGGGTTAAGAAGTCATATACAACTTAATTCCACATTACACCAGAGAATGTTGGTGTTTCCACTTTAAGAAGTCATGTACAACTTAATTCCATTCTACAACAGAGAATGTTGGTGTTTCCACTTTAAGAAGACATTTGTCGTGGTAGTGAAGACAATTGTGGTGGTAGTGATGATGTGGTTGGCGTGGTTGAGGCTAGCTAGAGTTGTAGTAGCGCTAGTGGTGGTATGACGATTTCAGTAGTTTATGGTTTAAACAATTTGGACAATAAACGATATATATATATATGTGTGTATATATATATATATATATATATATATACATACATATATATATATATATCGTTTATTGTCCAAACAAACAGTAGGATGCTAGCTAACTGTATTTCATCTTACATTCACTGAACATACAAATAAATTAGTGCTTTTTGTTGTAATGTTTGGACTTCCATATTAAATCATGTTTAGATTCTCTATCAACCACCATACACACATAAAAGTGAAGTGAATACGAAAATGTCAATACAATTTCTAGTAATGAGACAGTGTAGAAATAAAATATGTAAAGGGATATTTTCTTTCTCTCTTTTACTATACTTGTAACACAGATTCAAACACAAAGCTCTTAACTTGAAAAAAGGGAAAAAGTGTCTGACACGAATAAGGTGTCTTTGTTTTCGCGTTTTGCATGGCTGCAAGTATTCAACAAAGTCTGAGTGCTTTCAAGATTAAAACGATTTCTGAATCTCTTTTAGAGTTCCTGGTTACTGTAGCACTACAAAAACAAAAACAAAAAATAGTAATTATATGAAACTGAACTAAAGAGAAAGAGTGAAGTCGATTGAATCTGGCCGTTTGGGAAGAATAGATGTTATGAAAGGAAATGTGATGTAGGGAAGCAACAACAAATATGCTTGTCTGGTTAAAAAAGAAAAAAATTCTAAGTATATTTCTTTAGCCATTTATGTTTCAGAAGCACAACGTGTTATCAATAGAACGATACTGTGCATTGATTTCTATTAATCGAGTATAGCATAATTTATTGATTGTGAGATCGATAAAATCACACAATGATGTGCAATGCTCTTTCGAGTTTCAAACCAGGTCGAAATATTATAATGAGCACACAATTGAGAAGATCAATTTAAGTCTTTTCTTTTATTATTATTGTTTTCAGAATTTTAATTTGATTTTATATTTTATATTTGAGCTTTCTGATTGATCAAACAGAAATGATTAAATAAAGTTTGGATCTAAAACAGAAATCAGAGGGAATTATGATCTAAAACAGAAATAAGAGAGAGTTAGGATCTAAAACAGAAATAAAAGAGAGTTATGAGCTAAAACAGAAATAAGATAGAGTTGGTATCTAGAACGGAAATCAGAGAGAGTTAGGATGTAAAACAGAAATCAGAGAGAGTTAGGATGTAAAATAGAAATCAGAGAGAGTTAGGATGTAAAATAGAAATAAGAGAGAGTTAGGATGTAAAACAGAAATCAGAGATAGTTAGGATGTAAAATAGAAATAAGAGAGAGTTAGGATGTAAAACAGAAATAAGAGAGAGAAAGTTAGGATCTAGAACAGAAATCAGAGAGAGTTAGGATGTAAAACAGAAATCAGAGAGAGTTAGGATGTAAAACAGAAATAAGAGAGAGTTAGGATCTAGAACAGAAATCAGAGACAGTTAGGATGTAAAATAGAAATCAGAGAGAGTTAGGATGTAAAACAGAAATCAGAGAGAGTTAGGATGTAAAACAGAAATCAGAGAGAGTTAGGATGTAAACAGAAATAAGAGAGACTTAGGATGTAAAATAGAAATAAGAGAGAGAAAGTTAGGATCTAGAACAGAAATCAGAGAGAGTTAGGATGTAAAACAGAAATCAGAGAGAGTTAGGATGTAAAACAGAAATCAGAAAGAGTTAGGATGTACAGAAATAAGAGAGAGAAAGTTAGGATCTAGAACAGAAATCAGAGAGAGTTAGGATGTAAAACAGAAATCAGAGAGAGTGAGGATGTAAAATAGAAATCAGAGAGAGTTAGGATGTAGAACAGAAATCAGAGAGAGTTAGGATGTAAAATAGAAATAAGAGAGAGAAAGTTAGGATCTAGAATAGAAATCAGAGAGAGTTAGGATGTAAAACAGAAATCAGAGAGAGTTAGGATGTAAAATAGAAATCAGAGAGAGTTAGGATGTAGAACAGAAATCAGAGAGAGTTAGGATGTAAAACAGAAATAAGAGAGAGTTAGGATGTAAAATAGAAATAAGAGAGAGTTAGGATGTAAAACAGAAATCAGAGATAGTTAGGATGTAAAATAGAAATAAGAGAGAGTTAGGATGTAAAACAGAAATAAGAGAGAGAAAGTTAGGATCTAGAACAGAAATCAGAGAGAGTTAGGATGTAAAACAGAAATCAGAGAGAGTTAGGATGTAAAACAGAAATAAGAGAGAGTTAGGATCTAGAACAGAAATCAGAGACAGTTAGGATGTAAAATAGAAATCAGAGAGAGTTAGGATGTAAAACAGAAATCAGAGAGAGTTAGGATGTAAAACAGAAATCAGAGAGAGTTAGGATGTAAACAGAAATAAGAGAGAGTTAGGATGTAAAATAGAAATAAGAGAGAGAAAGTTAGGATCTAGAACAGAAATCAGAAAGAGTTAGGATGTAAAACAGAAATCAGAGAGAGTTAGGATGTAAAACAGAAATCAGAGAGAGTTAGGATGTAAAACAGAAATAAGAGAGAGAAAGTTAGGATCTAGAACAGAAATCAGAGAGAGTTAGGATGTAAAACAGAAATCAGAGAGAGTGAGGATGTAAAATAGAAATCTGAGAGAGTTAGGATGTAGAACAGAAATCAGAGAGAGTTAGGATGTAAAACAGAAATAAGAGAGAGTTAGGATGTAAAACAGAAATCAGAGAGAGAGAGTTAGGATGTAAAACAGAAATCAGAGAGAGTTAGGATGTAAAACAGAAATAAGAGAGAGTTAGGATGTAAAACAGAAATCAGAGAGAGTTAGGATGTAAAATAGAAATCAGAGAGAGTTAGGATGTAAAATAGAAATCAGAGAGAGTTAGGATGTAAAATAGAAATCAGAGAGAGTTAGGATGTAGAACAGAAATCAGAGAGAGTTAGGATGTAAAATAGAAATCAGAGAGAGTTAGGATGTAAAATAGAAATCAGAGAGAGTTAGGATGTAAAATTGAAATCAGAGAGAGTTAGGATGTAGAACAGAAATCGGAGAGAGTTAGGATGTAAAATAGAAATCAGAGAGAGTTAGGATGTAAAATAGAAATCAGAGAGAGTTAGGATGTAGAACAGAAATCAGAGAGAGTTAGGATGTAAAATAGAAATCAGAGAGAGTTAGGATGTAAAATAGAAATCAGAGAGAGTTAGGATGTAAAATAGAAATCAGAGAGAGTTAGGATGTAAAAGAGAAATAAGAGAGAGTTAGGATGTAAAATAGAAATCAGAGAGAGTTAGGACGTAAAATAGAAATAAGAGAGAGTTAGGATGTAAAATAGAAATCAGAGAGAGTTAGGATGTAGAACAGAAATCAGAGAGAGTTAGGATGTAAAATAGAAATCAGAGAGAGTTAGGATGTAAAATAGAAATCAGAGAGAGTTAGGATGTAAAACAGAAATAAGAGAGAGAAAGTTAGGATCTAGAACAGAAATCAGAGAGAGTTAGGATGTAAAACAGAAATCAGAGAGAGTTAGGATGTAAAACAGAAATCAGAGAGAGTTAGGATCTAGAATAGAAATCAGAGAGAGTTAGGGTGTAAAACAGAAATCAGAGAGAGTTAGGATGTAAAACAGAAATAAGAGAGAGAAAGTTAGGATCTAGAACAGAAATCAGAGAGAGTTAGGATGTAAAACAGAAATCAGAGAGAGTTAGGATGTAAAACAGAAATCAGAGAGAGTTAGGATGTAAAACAGAAATCAGAGAGAGTTAGGATGTAAAACAGAAATAAGAGAGAGTTAGGATGTAAAATAGAAATAAGAGAGAGAAAGTTAGGATCTAGAACAGAAATCAGAGAGAGTTAGGATGTAAAACAGAAATCAGAGAGAGTTAGGATGTAAAACAGAAATCAGAGAGAGTTAGGATGTAAAACAGAAATAAGAGAGAGAAAGTTAGGATCTAGAATAGAAATCAGAGAGAGTTAGGATGTAAAACAGAAATCAGAGAGAGTTAGGATGTAAAATAGAAATCAGAGAGAGTTAGGATGTAGAACAGAAATCAGAGAGAGTTAGGATGTAAAACAGAATAAGAGAGAGTTAGGATGTAAAACAGAAATCAGAGAGAGAGAGTTAGGATGTAAAACAGAAATCAGAGAGAGTTAGGATGTAAAACAGAAATAAGAGAGAGTTAGGATGTAAAACAGAAATCAGAGAGAGTTAGGATGTAAAATTGAAATCAGAGAGAGTTAGGATGTAGAACAGAAATCAGAGAGAGTTAGGATGTAAAATAGAAATCAGAGAGAGTTAGGATGTAAAATAGAAATCAGAGAGAGTTAGGATGTAGAACAGAAATCAGAGAGAGTTAGGATGTAAAATAGAAATCAGAGAGAGTTAGGATGTAAAATAGAAATCAGAGAGAGTTAGGATGTAAAATAGAAATCAGAGAGAGTTAGGATGTAGAACAGAAATCAGAGAGAGTTAGGATGTAAAATAGAAATAAGAGAGAGAAAGTTAGGATCTAGAATAGAAATCAGAGAGAGTTAGGATGTAAAACAGAAATCAGAGAGAGTTAGGATGTAAAATAGAAATCAGAGAGAGTTAGGATGTAGAACAGAAATCAGAGAGAGTTAGGATGTAAAACAGAAATAAGAGAGAGTTAGGATGTAAAATAGAAATAAGAGAGAGTTAGGATGTAAAACAGAAATCAGAGATAGTTAGGATGTAAAATAGAAATAAGAGAGAGTTAGGATGTAAAACAGAAATAAGAGAGAGAAAGTTAGGATCTAGAACAGAAATCAGAGAGAGTTAGGATGTAAAACAGAAATCAGAGAGAGTTAGGATGTAAAACAGAAATAAGAGAGAGTTAGGATCTAGAACAGAAATCAGAGACAGTTAGGATGTAAAATAGAAATCAGAGAGAGTTAGGATGTAAAACAGAAATCAGAGAGAGTTAGGATGTAAAACAGAAATCAGAGAGAGTTAGGATGTAAACAGAAATAAGAGAGAGTTAGGATGTAAAATAGAAATAAGAGAGAGAAAGTTAGGATCTAGAACAGAAATCAGAAAGAGTTAGGATGTAAAACAGAAATCAGAGAGAGTTAGGATGTAAAACAGAAATCAGAGAGAGTTAGGATGTAAAACAGAAATAAGAGAGAGAAAGTTAGGATCTAGAACAGAAATCAGAGAGAGTTAGGATGTAAAACAGAAATCAGAGAGAGTGAGGATGTAAAATAGAAATCTGAGAGAGTTAGGATGTAGAACAGAAATCAGAGAGAGTTAGGATGTAAAACAGAAATAAGAGAGAGTTAGGATGTAAAACAGAAATCAGAGAGAGAGAGTTAGGATGTAAAACAGAAATCAGAGAGAGTTAGGATGTAAAACAGAAATAAGAGAGAGTTAGGATGTAAAACAGAAATCAGAGAGAGTTAGGATGTAAAATAGAAATCAGAGAGAGTTAGGATGTAAAATAGAAATCAGAGAGAGTTAGGATGTAAAATAGAAATCAGAGAGAGTTAGGATGTAGAACAGAAATCAGAGAGAGTTAGGATGTAAAATAGAAATCAGAGAGAGTTAGGATGTAAAATAGAAATCAGAGAGAGTTAGGATGTAAAATTGAAATCAGAGAGAGTTAGGATGTAGAACAGAAATCGGAGAGAGTTAGGATGTAAAATAGAAATCAGAGAGAGTTAGGATGTAAAATAGAAATCAGAGAGAGTTAGGATGTAGAACAGAAATCAGAGAGAGTTAGGATGTAAAATAGAAATCAGAGAGAGTTAGGATGTAAAATAGAAATCAGAGAGAGTTAGGATGTAAAATAGAAATCAGAGAGAGTTAGGATGTAAAAGAGAAATAAGAGAGAGTTAGGATGTAAAATAGAAATCAGAGAGAGTTAGGACGTAAAATAGAAATAAGAGAGAGTTAGGATGTAAAATAGAAATCAGAGAGAGTTAGGATGTAGAACAGAAATCAGAGAGAGTTAGGATGTAAAATAGAAATCAGAGAGAGTTAGGATGTAAAATAGAAATCAGAGAGAGTTAGGATGTAAAACAGAAATAAGAGAGAGAAAGTTAGGATCTAGAACAGAAATCAGAGAGAGTTAGGATGTAAAACAGAAATCAGAGAGAGTTAGGATGTAAAACAGAAATCAGAGAGAGTTAGGATCTAGAATAGAAATCAGAGAGAGTTAGGGTGTAAAACAGAAATCAGAGAGAGTTAGGATGTAAAACAGAAATAAGAGAGAGAAAGTTAGGATCTAGAACAGAAATCAGAGAGAGTTAGGATGTAAAACAGAAATCAGAGAGAGTTAGGATGTAAAACAGAAATAAGAGAGAGTTAGGATCTAGAACAGAAATCAGAGACAGTTAGGATGTAAAATAGAAATCAGAGAGAGTTAGGATGTAAAACAGAAATCAGAGAGAGTTAGGATGTAAAACAGAAATCAGAGAGAGTTAGGATGTAAAACAGAAATAAGAGAGAGTTAGGATGTAAAATAGAAATAAGAGAGAGAAAGTTAGGATCTAGAACAGAAATCAGAGAGAGTTAGGATGTAAAACAGAAATCAGAGAGAGTTAGGATGTAAAACAGAAATCAGAGAGAGTTAGGATGTAAAACAGAAATAAGAGAGAGAAAGTTAGGATCTAGAATAGAAATCAGAGAGAGTTAGGATGTAAAACAGAAATCAGAGAGAGTTAGGATGTAAAATAGAAATCAGAGAGAGTTAGGATGTAGAACAGAAATCAGAGAGAGTTAGGATGTAAAACAGAATAAGAGAGAGTTAGGATGTAAAACAGAAATCAGAGAGAGAGAGTTAGGATGTAAAACAGAAATCAGAGAGAGTTAGGATGTAAAACAGAAATAAGAGAGAGTTAGGATGTAAAACAGAAATCAGAGAGAGTTAGGATGTAAAATTGAAATCAGAGAGAGTTAGGATGTAGAACAGAAATCAGAGAGAGTTAGGATGTAAAATAGAAATCAGAGAGAGTTAGGATGTAAAATAGAAATCAGAGAGAGTTAGGATGTAGAACAGAAATCAGAGAGAGTTAGGATGTAAAATAGAAATCAGAGAGAGTTAGGATGTAAAATAGAAATCAGAGAGAGTTAGGATGTAAAATAGAAATCAGAGAGAGTTAGGATGTAAAAGAGAAATAAGAGAGAGTTAGGATGTAAAATAGAAATCAGAGAGAGTTAGGACGTAAAATAGAAATAAGAGAGAGTTAGGATGTAAAATAGAAATCAGAGAGAGTTAGGATGTAGAACAGAAATCAGAGAGAGTTAGGATGTAAAATAGAAATCAGAGAGAGTTAGGATGTAAAATAGAAATCAGAGAGAGTTAGGATGTAAAACAGAAATAAGAGAGAGAAAGTTAGGATCTAGAACAGAAATCAGAGAGAGTTAGGATGTAAAACAGAAATCAGAGAGAGTTAGGATGTAAAACAGAAATCAGAGAGAGTTAGGATGTAAAACAGAAATAAGAGAGAGTTAGGATGTAAAACAGAAATCAGAGAGAGTTAGGATCTAGAATAGAAATCAGAGAGAGTTAGGGTGTAAAACAGAAATCAGAGAGAGTTAGGATGTAAAACAGAAATCAGAGAGAGTTAGGATGTAAAACAGAAATAAGAGAGAGTTAGGATCTAGAACAGAAATCAGAGACAGTTAGGATGTAAAATAGAAATCAGAGAGAGTTAGGATGTAAAACAGAAATCAGAGAGAGTTAGGATGTAAAACAGAAATCAGAGAGAGTTAGGATGTAAAACAGAAATAAGAGAGAGTTAGGATGTAAAATAGAAATAAGAGAGAGAAAGTTAGGATCTAGAACAGAAATCAGAGAGAGTTAGGATGTAAAACAGAAATCAGAGAGAGTTAGGATGTAAAACAGAAATCAGAGAGAGTTAGGATGTAAAACAGAAATAAGAGAGAGAAAGTTAGGATCTAGAATAGAAATCAGAGAGAGTTAGGATGTAAAACAGAAATCAGAGAGAGTTAGGATGTAAAATAGAAATCAGAGAGAGTTAGGATGTAGAACAGAAATCAGAGAGAGTTAGGATGTAGAACAGAATAAGAGAGAGTTAGGATGTAAAACAGAAATCAGAGAGAGAGAGTTAGGATGTAAAACAGAAATCAGAGAGAGTTAGGATGTAAAACAGAAATAAGAGAGAGTTAGGATGTAAAACAGAAATCAGAGAGAGTTAGGATGTAAAATAGAAATCAGAGAGAGTTAGGATGTAAAATAGAAATCAGAGAGAGTTAGGATGTAAAATAGAAATCAGAGAGAGTTAGGATGTAGAACAGAAATCAGAGAGAGTTAGGATGTAAAATAGAAATAAGAGAGAGTTAGGATGTAAAACAGAAATCAGAGATAGTTAGGATGTAAAATAGAAATAAGAGAGAGTTAGGATGTAAAACAGAAATAAGAGAGAGAAAGTTAGGATCTAGAACAGAGAGAGTTAGGATGTAAAACAGAAATCAGAGAGAGTTAGGATGTAAAACAGAAATCAGAGAGAGTTAGGATGTAAAACAGAAATAAGAGAGAGTTAGGATCTAGAACAGAAATCAGAGACAGTTAGGATGTAAAATAGAAATCAGAGAGAGTTAGGATGTAAAACAGAAATCAGAGAGAGTTAGGATGTAAAACAGAAATCAGAGAGAGTTAGGATGTAAACAGAAATAGGAGAGAGTTAGGATGTAAAATAGAAATAAGAGAGAGAAAGTTAGGATCTAGAACAGAAATCAGAGAGAGTTAGGATGTAAAACAGAAATCAGAGAGAGTTAGGATGTAAAACAGAAATCAGAGAGAGTTAGGATGTAAAACAGAAATAAGAGAGAGAAAGTTAGGATCTAGAACAGAAATCAGAGAGAGTTAGGATGTAAAACAGAAATCAGAGAGAGTGAGGATGTAAAATAGAAATCAGAGAGAGTTAGGATGTAGAACAGAAATCAGAGAGAGTTAGGATGTAAAACAGAAATAAGAGAGAGTTAGGATGTAAAACAGAAATCAGAGAGAGAGAGTTAGGATGTAAAACAGAAATCAGAGAGAGTTAGGATGTAAAACAGAAATAAGAGAGAGTTAGGATGTAAAACAGAAATCAGAGAGAGTTAGGATGTAAAATAGAAATCAGAGAGAGTTAGGATGTAAAATAGAAATCAGAGAGAGTTAGGATGTAAAATAGAAATCAGAGAGAGTTAGGATGTAGAACAGAAATCAGAGAGAGTTAGGATGTAAAATAGAAATCAGAGAGAGTTAGGATGTAAAATAGAAATCAGAGAGAGTTAGGATGTAAAATTGAAATCAGAGAGAGTTAGGATGTAGAACAGAAATCGGAGAGAGTTAGGATGTAAAATAGAAATCAGAGAGAGTTAGGATGTAAAATAGAAATCAGAGAGAGTTAGGATGTAGAACAGAAATCAGAGAGAGTTAGGATGTAAAATAGAAATCAGAGAGAGTTAGGATGTAAAATAGAAATCAGAGAGAGTTAGGATGTAAAATAGAAATCAGAGAGAGTTAGGATGTAAAAGAGAAATAAGAGAGAGTTAGGATGTAAAATAGAAATCAGAGAGAGTTAGGACGTAAAATAGAAATAAGAGAGAGTTAGGATGTAAAATAGAAATCAGAGAGAGTTAGGATGTAAAATAGAAATCAGAGAGAGTTAGGATGTAAAACAGAAATAAGAGAGAGAAAGTTAGGATCTAGAACAGAAATCAGAGAGAGTTAGGATGTAAAACAGAAATCAGAGAGAGTTAGGATGTAAAACAGAAATCAGAGAGAGTTAGGATCTAGAATAGAAATCAGAGAGAGTTAGGGTGTAAAACAGAAATCAGAGAGAGTTAGGATGTAAAACAGAAATAAGAGAGAGAAAGTTAGGATCTAGAACAGAAATCAGAGAGAGTTAGGATGTAAAACAGAAATCAGAGAGAGTTAGGATGTAAAACAGAAATAAGAGAGAGTTAGGATCTAGAACAGAAATCAGAGACAGTTAGGATGTAAAATAGAAATCAGAGAGAGTTAGGATGTAAAACAGAAATCAGAGAGAGTTAGGATGTAAAACAGAAATCAGAGAGAGTTAGGATGTAAAACAGAAATAAGAGAGAGTTAGGATGTAAAATAGAAATAAGAGAGAGAAAGTTAGGATCTAGAACAGAAATCAGAGAGAGTTAGGATGTAAAACAGAAATCAGAGAGAGTTAGGATGTAAAACAGAAATCAGAGAGAGTTAGGATGTAAAACAGAAATAAGAGAGAGAAAGTTAGGATCTAGAATAGAAATCAGAGAGAGTTAGGATGTAAAACAGAAATCAGAGAGAGTTAGGATGTAAAATAGAAATCAGAGAGAGTTAGGATGTAGAACAGAAATCAGAGAGAGTTAGGATGTAAAACAGAATAAGAGAGAGTTAGGATGTAAAACAGAAATCAGAGAGAGAGAGTTAGGATGTAAAACAGAAATCAGAGAGAGTTAGGATGTAAAACAGAAATAAGAGAGAGTTAGGATGTAAAACAGAAATCAGAGAGAGTTAGGATGTAAAATTGAAATCAGAGAGAGTTAGGATGTAGAACAGAAATCAGAGAGAGTTAGGATGTAAAATAGAAATCAGAGAGAGTTAGGATGTAAAATAGAAATCAGAGAGAGTTAGGATGTAGAACAGAAATCAGAGAGAGTTAGGATGTAAAATAGAAATCAGAGAGAGTTAGGATGTAAAATAGAAATCAGAGAGAGTTAGGATGTAAAATAGAAATCAGAGAGAGTTAGGATGTAAAAGAGAAATAAGAGAGAGTTAGGATGTAAAATAGAAATCAGAGAGAGTTAGGACGTAAAATAGAAATAAGAGAGAGTTAGGATGTAAAATAGAAATCAGAGAGAGTTAGGATGTAGAACAGAAATCAGAGAGAGTTAGGATGTAAAATAGAAATCAGAGAGAGTTAGGATGTAAAATAGAAATCAGAGAGAGTTAGGATGTAAAACAGAAATAAGAGAGAGAAAGTTAGGATCTAGAACAGAAATCAGAGAGAGTTAGGATGTAAAACAGAAATCAGAGAGAGTTAGGATGTAAAACAGAAATCAGAGAGAGTTAGGATGTAAAACAGAAATAAGAGAGAGTTAGGATGTAAAACAGAAATCAGAGAGAGTTAGGATCTAGAATAGAAATCAGAGAGAGTTAGGGTGTAAAACAGAAATCAGAGAGAGTTAGGATGTAAAACAGAAATAAGAGAGAGAAAGTTAGGATCTAGAACAGAAATCAGAGAGAGTTAGGATGTAAAACAGAAATCAGAGAGAGTTAGGATGTAAAACAGAAATCAGAGAGAGTTAGGATGTAAAACAGAAATAAGAGAGAGTTAGGATGTAAAATAGAAATCAGAGAGAGTTAGGATGTAGAACAGAAATCAGAGAGAGTTATGATGTAAAACAGAAATAAGAGAGAGAAAGTTAGGATCTAGAACAGAAATCAGAGAGAGTTAGGATGTAAAACAGAAATAAGAGAGAGTTAGGATGTAAAACAGAAATCAGAGAGAGTTAGGATGTAAAACAGAAATAAGAGAGAGTTAGGATGTAGAACAGAAATCAGAGAGAGTTAGGATGTAAAATAGAAATAAGAGAGAGAAAGTTAGGATCTAGAATAGAAATCAGAGAGAGTTAGGATGTAAAACAGAAATCAGAGAGAGTTAGGATGTAAAATAGAAATCAGAGAGAGTTAGGATGTAGAACAGAAATCAGAGAGAGTTAGGATGTAAAACAGAAATAAGAGAGAGTTAGGATGTAAAACAGAAATAAGAGAGAGAAAGTTGGGATCTAGAACAGAAATCAGAGAGAGTTAGGATGTAAAACAGAAATCAGAGAGAGTTAGGATCTAGAACAGAAATCAGAGAGAGTTAGGATGTAAAATAGAAATCAGAGAGAGTTAGGATGTAAAACAGAAATAAGAGAGAGTTAGGATGTAAAACAGAATTCAGAGAGAGTTAGGATGTAAAATAGAAATCAGAGAGAGTTAGGATGTAAAATAGAAATCAGAGAGAGTTAGGATGTAAAATAGAAATCAGAGAGAGTTAGGATGTAGAACAGAAATCAGAGAGAGTTAGGATGTAGAACAGAAATCAGAGAGAGTTAGGATGTAAAATAGAAATCAGAGAGAGTTAGGATGTAAAATAGAAATCAGAGAGAGTTAGGATGTAGAACAGAAATCAGAGAGAGTTAGGATGTAAAATAGAAATCAGAGAGAGTTAGGATGTAAAATAGAAATCAGAGAGAGTTAGGATGTAAAACAGAAATAAGAGAGAGAAAGTTAGGATCTAGAACAGAAATCAGAGAGAGTTAGGATGTAAAACAGAAATCAGAGAGAGTTAGGATGTAAAACAGAAATCAGAGAGAGAGTTAGGATCTAGAATAGAAATCAGAGAGAGTTAGGGTGTAAAACAGAAATCAGAGAGAGTTAGGATGTAAAACAGAAATCAGAGAGAGTTAGGATGTAAAACAGAAATAAGAGAGAGAAAGTTAGGATCTAGAACAGAAATCAGAGAGAGTTAGGATGTAAAACAGAAATCAGAGAGAGTTAGGATGTAAAACAGAAATCAGAGAGAGTTAGGATCTAGAATAGAAATCAGAGAGAGTTAGGGTGTAAAACAGAAATCAGAGAGAGTTAGGATGTAAAACAGAAATAAGAGAGAGAAAGTTAGGATCTAGAACAGAAATCAGAGAGAGTTAGGATGTAAAACAGAAATCAGAGAGAGTTAGGATGTAAAACAGAAATCAGAGAGAGTTAGGATGTAAAACAGAAATAAGAGAGAGTTAGGATGTAAAATAGAAATCAGAGAGAGTTAGGATGTAGAACAGAAATCAGAGAGAGTTATGATGTAAAACAGAAACAAGAGAGAGAAAGTTAGGATCTAGAACAGAAATCAGAGAGAGTTAGGATGTAAAACAGAAATCAGAGAGAGTTAGGATGTAAAACAGAAATCAGAGAGAGTTAGGATGTAAAACAGAAATAAGAGAGAGTTAGGATGTAGAACAGAAATCAGAGAGAGTTAGGATGTAAAATAGAAATAAGAGAGAGAAAGTTAGGATCTAGAATAGAAATCAGAGAGAGTTAGGATGTAAAACAGAAATCAGAGAGAGTTAGGATGTAAAATAGAAATCAGAGAGAGTTAGGATGTAGAACAGAAATCAGAGAGAGTTAGGATGTAAAACAGAGATAAGAGAGAGTTAGGATGTAAAACAGAAATAAGAGAGAGAAAGTTGGGATCTAGAACAGAAATCAGAGAGAGTTAGGATGTAAAACAGAAATCAGAGAGAGTTAGGATCTAGAACAGAAATCAGAGAGAGTTAGGATGTAAAATAGAAATCAGAGAGAGTTAGGATATAGAACAGAAATCAGAGAGAGTTAGGATGTAAAATAGAAATCAGAGAGAGTTAGGATGTAAAATAGAAATCAGAGAGAGTTAGGATGTAAAATAGAAATCAGAGAGAGTTAGGATGTAAAACAGAAATCAGAGAGAGTTAGGATGTAGAACAGAAATCAGAGAGAGTTAAGATGTAAAATAGAAATCAGAGAGAGTTAGGATGTAAATTAGAAATGAGAGAGAGTTAGGATGTAAAATAGAAATCAGAGAGAGTTAGGATGTAAAATAGAAATAAGAGAGAGTTATGATGTAGAACAGAAATCAGAGAGAGTTAGGATGTAAAATAGAAATCAGAGAGAGTTAGGATGTAGAACAGAAATCAGAGAGAGTTAGGATGTAAAATTGAAATCAGAGAGAGTTAGGATGGAGTTAGGATGTAAAACAGAAATAAGAGAGAGTTAGGATGTAAAATAGAAATCAGAGAGAGTTAGGACGTAAAATAGAAATAAGAGAGAGTTAGGATGTAAAATAGAAATCAGAGAGAGTTAGGATGGAGTTACGATGTAAAACAGAAATAAGAGAGAGTTAGGATGTAAAATAGAAATAAGAGAGAGTTAGGATGTAAAACAGAAATAAGAGAGAGTTAGGATGTAAAATAGAAATCAGAGAGAGTTAGGATGTAAAATAGAAATCAGAGAGAGTTAGGATGTAAAATAGAAATCAGAGAGAGTTAGGATGTAGAACAGAAATCAGAGAGAGTTAGGATGTAAAATAGAAATAAGAGAGAGAAAGTTAGGATCTAGAATAGAAATCAGAGAGAGTTAGGATGTAAAACAGAATAAGAGAGAGTTAGGATGTAAAACAGAAATCAGAGAGAGAGAGTTAGGATGTAAAACAGAAATCAGAGAGAGTTAGGATGTAAAACAGAAATAAGAGAGAGTTAGGATGTAAAACAGAAATCAGAGAGAGTTAGGATGTAAAATTGAAATCAGAGAGAGTTAGGATGTAGAACAGAAATCAGAGAGAGTTAGGATGTAAAATAGAAATCAGAGAGAGTTAGGATGTAAAATAGAAATCAGAGAGAGTTAGGATGTAGAACAGAAATCAGAGAGAGTTAGGATGTAAAATAGAAATCAGAGAGAGTTAGGATGTAAAATAGAAATCAGAGAGAGTTAGGATGTAAAATAGAAATCAGAGAGAGTTAGGATGTAAAAGAGAAATAAGAGAGAGTTAGGATGTAAAATAGAAATCAGAGAGAGTTAGGACGTAAAATAGAAATAAGAGAGAGTTAGGATGTAAAATAGAAATCAGAGAGAGTTAGGATGTAGAACAGAAATCAGAGAGAGTTAGGATGTAAAATAGAAATCAGAGAGAGTTAGGATGTAAAATAGAAATCAGAGAGAGTTAGGATGTAAAACAGAAATAAGAGAGAGAAAGTTAGGATCTAGAACAGAAATCAGAGAGAGTTAGGATGTAAAACAGAAATCAGAGAGAGTTAGGATGTAAAACAGAAATCAGAGAGAGTTAGGATGTAAAACAGAAATAAGAGAGAGTTAGGATGTAAAACAGAAATCAGAGAGAGTTAGGATCTAGAATAGAAATCAGAGAGAGTTAGGGTGTAAAACAGAAATCAGAGAGAGTTAGGATGTAAAACAGAAATAAGAGAGAGAAAGTTAGGATCTAGAACAGAAATCAGAGAGAGTTAGGATGTAAAACAGAAATCAGAGAGAGTTAGGATGTAAAACAGAAATCAGAGAGAGTTAGGATGTAAAACAGAAATAAGAGAGAGTTAGGATGTAAAATAGAAATCAGAGAGAGTTAGGATGTAGAACAGAAATCAGAGAGAGTTATGATGTAAAACAGAAATAAGAGAGAGAAAGTTAGGATCTAGAACAGAAATCAGAGAGAGTTAGGATGTAAAACAGAAATAAGAGAGAGTTAGGATGTAAAACAGAAATCAGAGAGAGTTAGGATGTAAAACAGAAATAAGAGAGAGTTAGGATGTAGAACAGAAATCAGAGAGAGTTAGGATGTAAAATAGAAATAAGAGAGAGAAAGTTAGGATCTAGAATAGAAATCAGAGAGAGTTAGGATGTAAAACAGAAATCAGAGAGAGTTAGGATGTAAAATAGAAATCAGAGAGAGTTAGGATGTAGAACAGAAATCAGAGAGAGTTAGGATGTAAAACAGAAATAAGAGAGAGTTAGGATGTAAAACAGAAATAAGAGAGAGAAAGTTGGGATCTAGAACAGAAATCAGAGAGAGTTAGGATGTAAAACAGAAATCAGAGAGAGTTAGGATCTAGAACAGAAATCAGAGAGAGTTAGGATGTAAAATAGAAATCAGAGAGAGTTAGGATGTAAAACAGAAATAAGAGAGAGTTAGGATGTAAAACAGAATTCAGAGAGAGTTAGGATGTAAAATAGAAATCAGAGAGAGTTAGGATGTAAAATAGAAATCAGAGAGAGTTAGGATGTAAAATAGAAATCAGAGAGAGTTAGGATGTAGAACAGAAATCAGAGAGAGTTAGGATGTAGAACAGAAATCAGAGAGAGTTAGGATGTAAAATAGAAATCAGAGAGAGTTAGGATGTAAAATAGAAATCAGAGAGAGTTAGGATGTAGAACAGAAATCAGAGAGAGTTAGGATGTAAAATAGAAATCAGAGAGAGTTAGGATGTAAAATAGAAATCAGAGAGAGTTAGGATGTAAAACAGAAATAAGAGAGAGAAAGTTAGGATCTAGAACAGAAATCAGAGAGAGTTAGGATGTAAAACAGAAATCAGAGAGAGTTAGGATGTAAAACAGAAATCAGAGAGAGAGTTAGGATCTAGAATAGAAATCAGAGAGAGTTAGGGTGTAAAACAGAAATCAGAGAGAGTTAGGATGTAAAACAGAAATCAGAGAGAGTTAGGATGTAAAACAGAAATAAGAGAGAGAAAGTTAGGATCTAGAACAGAAATCAGAGAGAGTTAGGATGTAAAACAGAAATCAGAGAGAGTTAGGATGTAAAACAGAAATCAGAGAGAGTTAGGATCTAGAATAGAAATCAGAGAGAGTTAGGGTGTAAAACAGAAATCAGAGAGAGTTAGGATGTAAAACAGAAATAAGAGAGAGAAAGTTAGGATCTAGAACAGAAATCAGAGAGAGTTAGGATGTAAAACAGAAATCAGAGAGAGTTAGGATGTAAAACAGAAATCAGAGAGAGTTAGGATGTAAAACAGAAATAAGAGAGAGTTAGGATGTAAAATAGAAATCAGAGAGAGTTAGGATGTAGAACAGAAATCAGAGAGAGTTATGATGTAAAACAGAAATAAGAGAGAGAAAGTTAGGATCTAGAACAGAAATCAGAGAGAGTTAGGATGTAAAACAGAAATCAGAGAGAGTTAGGATGTAAAACAGAAATCAGAGAGAGTTAGGATGTAAAACAGAAATAAGAGAGAGTTAGGATGTAGAACAGAAATCAGAGAGAGTTAGGATGTAAAATAGAAATAAGAGAGAGAAAGTTAGGATCTAGAATAGAAATCAGAGAGAGTTAGGATGTAAAACAGAAATCAGAGAGAGTTAGGATGTAAAATAGAAATCAGAGAGAGTTAGGATGTAGAACAGAAATCAGAGAGAGTTAGGATGTAAAACAGAGATAAGAGAGAGTTAGGATGTAAAACAGAAATAAGAGAGAGAAAGTTGGGATCTAGAACAGAAATCAGAGAGAGTTAGGATGTAAAACAGAAATCAGAGAGAGTTAGGATCTAGAACAGAAATCAGAGAGAGTTAGGATGTAAAATAGAAATCAGAGAGAGTTAGGATATAGAACAGAAATCAGAGAGAGTTAGGATGTAAAATAGAAATCAGAGAGAGTTAGGATGTAAAATAGAAATCAGAGAGAGTTAGGATGTAAAATAGAAATCAGAGAGAGTTAGGATGTAAAACAGAAATCAGAGAGAGTTAGGATGTAGAACAGAAATCAGAGAGAGTTAAGATGTAAAATAGAAATCAGAGAGAGTTAGGATGTAAATTAGAAATGAGAGAGAGTTAGGATGTAAAATAGAAATCAGAGAGAGTTAGGATGTAAAATAGAAATAAGAGAGAGTTATGATGTAGAACAGAAATCAGAGAGAGTTAGGATGTAAAATAGAAATCAGAGAGAGTTAGGATGTAGAACAGAAATCAGAGAGAGTTAGGATGTAAAATTGAAATCAGAGAGAGTTAGGATGGAGTTAGGATGTAAAACAGAAATAAGAGAGAGTTAGGATGTAAAATAGAAATCAGAGAGAGTTAGGACGTAAAATAGAAATAAGAGAGAGTTAGGATGTAAAATAGAAATCAGAGAGAGTTAGGATGGAGTTACGATGTAAAACAGAAATAAGAGAGAGTTAGGATGTAAAATAGAAATAAGAGAGAGTTAGGATGTAAAACAGAAATAAGAGAGAGTTAGGATGTAAAATAGAAATCAGAGAGAGTTAGGATGTAAAATAGAAATCAGAGAGAGTTAGGATGGAGTTAGGATGTAAAACAGAAATAAGAGAGAGTTAGGATGTAAAATAGAAATAAGAGAGAGTTAGGATGTAAAACAGAAATAAGAGAGAGTTAGGATGTAAAATAGAAATCAGAGAGAGTTAGGATGTAAAATAGAAATCAGAGAGAGTTACGATGTAAAATAGAAATCAGAGAGAGTTAGGATGGAGTTAGGATGTAAAATAAAATCAGAGAGAGTTAGGATGTAAAATAGAAATCAGAGAGAGTTAGGATGGAGTTAGGATGTAAAACAGAAATCAGAGAGAGTTAGGATGTAAAATAGAAATCAGAGAGAGTTAGGATGTAAAATAGAAATCAGAGAGAGTTAGGATGTAGAACAGAAATCAGAGAGAGTTAGGATGTAAAATAGAAATCAGAGAGAGTTAGGATGTAAAATAGAAATCAGAGAGAGTTAGGATGTAAAATAGAAATCAGAGAGAGTTAGGATGTAAAAGAGAAATAAGAGAGAGTTAGGATGTAAAATAGAAATCAGAGAGAGTTAGGACGTAAAATAGAAATAAGAGAGAGTTAGGATGTAAAATAGAAATCAGAGAGAGTTAGGATGTAGAACAGAAATCAGAGAGAGTTAGGATGTAAAATAGAAATCAGAGAGAGTTAGGATGTAAAATAGAAATCAGAGAGAGTTAGGATGTAAAACAGAAATAAGAGAGAGAAAGTTAGGATCTAGAACAGAAATCAGAGAGAGTTAGGATGTAAAACAGAAATCAGAGAGAGTTAGGATGTAAAACAGAAATAAGAGAGAGTTAGGATCTAGAACAGAAATCAGAGACAGTTAGGATGTAAAATAGAAATCAGAGAGAGTTAGGATGTAAAACAGAAATCAGAGAGAGTTAGGATGTAAAACAGAAATCAGAGAGAGTTAGGATGTAAAACAGAAATAAGAGAGAGTTAGGATGTAAAATAGAAATAAGAGAGAGAAAGTTAGGATCTAGAACAGAAATCAGAGAGAGTTAGGATGTAAAACAGAAATCAGAGAGAGTTAGGATGTAAAACAGAAATCAGAGAGAGTTAGGATGTAAAACAGAAATAAGAGAGAGAAAGTTAGGATCTAGAATAGAAATCAGAGAGAGTTAGGATGTAAAACAGAAATCAGAGAGAGTTAGGATGTAAAATAGAAATCAGAGAGAGTTAGGATGTAGAACAGAAATCAGAGAGAGTTAGGATGTAAAACAGAATAAGAGAGAGTTAGGATGTAAAACAGAAATCAGAGAGAGAGAGTTAGGATGTAAAACAGAAATCAGAGAGAGTTAGGATGTAAAACAGAAATCAGAGAGAGTTAGGATGTAAAATAGAAATCAGAGAGAGTTAGGATGTAAAACAGAAATAAGAGAGAGAAAGTTAGGATCTAGAACAGAAATCAGAGAGAGTTAGGATGTAAAACAGAAATCAGAGAGAGTTAGGATGTAAAACAGAAATCAGAGAGAGAGTTAGGATCTAGAATAGAAATCAGAGAGAGTTAGGGTGTAAAACAGAAATCAGAGAGAGTTAGGATGTAAAACAGAAATCAGAGAGAGTTAGGATGTAAAACAGAAATAAGAGAGAGAAAGTTAGGATCTAGAACAGAAATCAGAGAGAGTTAGGATGTAAAACAGAAATCAGAGAGAGTTAGGATGTAAAACAGAAATCAGAGAGAGTTAGGATCTAGAATAGAAATCAGAGAGAGTTAGGGTGTAAAACAGAAATCAGAGAGAGTTAGGATGTAAAACAGAAATAAGAGAGAGAAAGTTAGGATCTAGAACAGAAATCAGAGAGAGTTAGGATGTAAAACAGAAATCAGAGAGAGTTAGGATGTAAAACAGAAATCAGAGAGAGTTAGGATGTAAAACAGAAATAAGAGAGAGTTAGGATGTAAAATAGAAATCAGAGAGAGTTAGGATGTAGAACAGAAATCAGAGAGAGTTATGATGTAAAACAGAAATAAGAGAGAGAAAGTTAGGATCTAGAACAGAAATCAGAGAGAGTTAGGATGTAAAACAGAAATCAGAGAGAGTTAGGATGTAAAACAGAAATCAGAGAGAGTTAGGATGTAAAACAGAAATAAGAGAGAGTTAGGATGTAGAACAGAAATCAGAGAGAGTTAGGATGTAAAATAGAAATAAGAGAGAGAAAGTTAGGATCTAGAATAGAAATCAGAGAGAGTTAGGATGTAAAACAGAAATCAGAGAGAGTTAGGATGTAAAATAGAAATCAGAGAGAGTTAGGATGTAGAACAGAAATCAGAGAGAGTTAGGATGTAAAACAGAGATAAGAGAGAGTTAGGATGTAAAACAGAAATAAGAGAGAGAAAGTTGGGATCTAGAACAGAAATCAGAGAGAGTTAGGATGTAAAACAGAAATCAGAGAGAGTTAGGATCTAGAACAGAAATCAGAGAGAGTTAGGATGTAAAATAGAAATCAGAGAGAGTTAGGATATAGAACAGAAATCAGAGAGAGTTAGGATGTAAAATAGAAATCAGAGAGAGTTAGGATGTAAAATAGAAATCAGAGAGAGTTAGGATGTAAAATAGAAATCAGAGAGAGTTAGGATGTAAAACAGAAATCAGAGAGAGTTAGGATGTAGAACAGAAATCAGAGAGAGTTAAGATGTAAAATAGAAATCAGAGAGAGTTAGGATGTAAATTAGAAATGAGAGAGAGTTAGGATGTAAAATAGAAATCAGAGAGAGTTAGGATGTAAAATAGAAATAAGAGAGAGTTATGATGTAGAACAGAAATCAGAGAGAGTTAGGATGTAAAATAGAAATCAGAGAGAGTTAGGATGTAGAACAGAAATCAGAGAGAGTTAGGATGTAAAATTGAAATCAGAGAGAGTTAGGATGGAGTTAGGATGTAAAACAGAAATAAGAGAGAGTTAGGATGTAAAATAGAAATCAGAGAGAGTTAGGACGTAAAATAGAAATAAGAGAGAGTTAGGATGTAAAATAGAAATCAGAGAGAGTTAGGATGGAGTTACGATGTAAAACAGAAATAAGAGAGAGTTAGGATGTAAAATAGAAATAAGAGAGAGTTAGGATGTAAAACAGAAATAAGAGAGAGTTAGGATGTAAAATAGAAATCAGAGAGAGTTAGGATGTAAAATAGAAATCAGAGAGAGTTAGGATGGAGTTAGGATGTAAAACAGAAATAAGAGAGAGTTAGGATGTAAAATAGAAATAAGAGAGAGTTAGGATGTAAAACAGAAATAAGAGAGAGTTAGGATGTAAAATAGAAATCAGAGAGAGTTAGGATGTAAAATAGAAATCAGAGAGAGTTACGATGTAAAATAGAAATCAGAGAGAGTTAGGATGGAGTTAGGATGTAAAATAAAATCAGAGAGAGTTAGGATGTAAAATAGAAATCAGAGAGAGTTAGGATGGAGTTAGGATGTAAAACAGAAATCAGAGAGAGTTAGGATGTAAAATAGAAATCAGAGAGAGTTAGGATGTAAAATAGAAATCAGAGAGAGTTAGGATGTAGAACAGAAATCAGAGAGAGTTAGGATGTAAAATAGAAATCAGAGAGAGTTAGGATGTAAAATAGAAATCAGAGAGAGTTAGGATGTAAAATAGAAATCAGAGAGAGTTAGGATGTAAAAGAGAAATAAGAGAGAGTTAGGATGTAAAATAGAAATCAGAGAGAGTTAGGACGTAAAATAGAAATAAGAGAGAGTTAGGATGTAAAATAGAAATCAGAGAGAGTTAGGATGTAGAACAGAAATCAGAGAGAGTTAGGATGTAAAATAGAAATCAGAGAGAGTTAGGATGTAAAATAGAAATCAGAGAGAGTTAGGATGTAAAACAGAAATAAGAGAGAGAAAGTTAGGATCTAGAACAGAAATCAGAGAGAGTTAGGATGTAAAACAGAAATCAGAGAGAGTTAGGATGTAAAACAGAAATCAGAGAGAGTTAGGATCTAGAATAGAAATCAGAGAGAGTTAGGGTGTAAAACAGAAATCAGAGAGAGTTAGGATGTAAAACAGAAATAAGAGAGAGAAAGTTAGGATCTAGAACAGAAATCAGAGAGAGTTAGGATGTAAAACAGAAATCAGAGAGAGTTAGGATGTAAAACAGAAATAAGAGAGAGTTAGGATCTAGAACAGAAATCAGAGACAGTTAGGATGTAAAATAGAAATCAGAGAGAGTTAGGATGTAAAACAGAAATCAGAGAGAGTTAGGATGTAAAACAGAAATCAGAGAGAGTTAGGATGTAAAACAGAAATAAGAGAGAGTTAGGATGTAAAATAGAAATAAGAGAGAGAAAGTTAGGATCTAGAACAGAAATCAGAGAGAGTTAGGATGTAAAACAGAAATCAGAGAGAGTTAGGATGTAAAACAGAAATCAGAGAGAGTTAGGATGTAAAACAGAAATAAGAGAGAGAAAGTTAGGATCTAGAATAGAAATCAGAGAGAGTTAGGATGTAAAACAGAAATCAGAGAGAGTTAGGATGTAAAATAGAAATCAGAGAGAGTTAGGATGTAGAACAGAAATCAGAGAGAGTTAGGATGTAAAACAGAATAAGAGAGAGTTAGGATGTAAAACAGAAATCAGAGAGAGAGAGTTAGGATGTAAAACAGAAATCAGAGAGAGTTAGGATGTAAAACAGAAATAAGAGAGAGTTAGGATGTAAAACAGAAATCAGAGAGAGTTAGGATGTAAAATAGAAATCAGAGAGAGTTAGGATGTAAAATAGAAATCAGAGAGAGTTAGGATGTAAAATAGAAATCAGAGAGAGTTAGGATGTAGAACAGAAATCAGAGAGAGTTAGGATGTAAAATAGAAATAAGAGAGAGTTAGGATGTAAAACAGAAATCAGAGATAGTTAGGATGTAAAATAGAAATAAGAGAGAGTTAGGATGTAAAACAGAAATAAGAGAGAGAAAGTTAGGATCTAGAACAGAAATCAGAGAGAGTTAGGATGTAAAACAGAAATCAGAGAGAGTTAGGATGTAAAACAGAAATAAGAGAGAGTTAGGATCTAGAACAGAAATCAGAGACAGTTAGGATGTAAAATAGAAATCAGAGAGAGTTAGGATGTAAAACAGAAATCAGAGAGAGTTAGGATGTAAAACAGAAATCAGAGAGAGTTAGGATGTAAACAGAAATAAGAGAGAGTTAGGATGTAAAATAGAAATAAGAGAGAGAAAGTTAGGATCTAGAACAGAAATCAGAGAGAGTTAGGATGTAAAACAGAAATCAGAGAGAGTTAGGATGTAAAACAGAAATCAGAGAGAGTTAGGATGTAAAACAGAAATAAGAGAGAGAAAGTTAGGATCTAGAACAGAAATCAGAGAGAGTTAGGATGTAAAACAGAAATCAGAGAGAGTGAGGATGTAAAATAGAAATCAGAGAGAGTTAGGATGTAGAACAGAAATCAGAGAGAGTTAGGATGTAAAACAGAAATAAGAGAGAGTTAGGATGTAAAACAGAAATCAGAGAGAGAGAGTTAGGATGTAAAACAGAAATCAGAGAGAGTTAGGATGTAAAACAGAAATAAGAGAGAGTTAGGATGTAAAACAGAAATCAGAGAGAGTTAGGATGTAAAATAGAAATCAGAGAGAGTTAGGATGTAAAATAGAAATCAGAGAGAGTTAGGATGTAAAATAGAAATCAGAGAGAGTTAGGATGTAGAACAGAAATCAGAGAGAGTTAGGATGTAAAATAGAAATCAGAGAGAGTTAGGATGTAAAATAGAAATCAGAGAGAGTTAGGATGTAAAATTGAAATCAGAGAGAGTTAGGATGTAGAACAGAAATCGGAGAGAGTTAGGATGTAAAATAGAAATCAGAGAGAGTTAGGATGTAAAATAGAAATCAGAGAGAGTTAGGATGTAGAACAGAAATCAGAGAGAGTTAGGATGTAAAATAGAAATCAGAGAGAGTTAGGATGTAAAATAGAAATCAGAGAGAGTTAGGATGTAAAATAGAAATCAGAGAGAGTTAGGATGTAAAAGAGAAATAAGAGAGAGTTAGGATGTAAAATAGAAATCAGAGAGAGTTAGGACGTAAAATAGAAATAAGAGAGAGTTAGGATGTAAAATAGAAATCAGAGAGAGTTAGGATGTAGAACAGAAATCAGAGAGAGTTAGGATGTAAAATAGAAATCAGAGAGAGTTAGGATGTAAAATAGAAATCAGAGAGAGTTAGGATGTAAAACAGAAATAAGAGAGAGAAAGTTAGGATCTAGAACAGAAATCAGAGAGAGTTAGGATGTAAAACAGAAATCAGAGAGAGTTAGGATGTAAAACAGAAATCAGAGAGAGTTAGGATCTAGAATAGAAATCAGAGAGAGTTAGGGTGTAAAACAGAAATCAGAGAGAGTTAGGATGTAAAACAGAAATAAGAGAGAGAAAGTTAGGATCTAGAACAGAAATCAGAGAGAGTTAGGATGTAAAACAGAAATCAGAGAGAGTTAGGATGTAAAACAGAAATAAGAGAGAGTTAGGATCTAGAACAGAAATCAGAGACAGTTAGGATGTAAAATAGAAATCAGAGAGAGTTAGGATGTAAAACAGAAATCAGAGAGAGTTAGGATGTAAAACAGAAATCAGAGAGAGTTAGGATGTAAAACAGAAATAAGAGAGAGTTAGGATGTAAAATAGAAATAAGAGAGAGAAAGTTAGGATCTAGAACAGAAATCAGAGAGAGTTAGGATGTAAAACAGAAATCAGAGAGAGTTAGGATGTAAAACAGAAATCAGAGAGAGTTAGGATGTAAAACAGAAATAAGAGAGAGAAAGTTAGGATCTAGAATAGAAATCAGAGAGAGTTAGGATGTAAAACAGAAATCAGAGAGAGTTAGGATGTAAAATAGAAATCAGAGAGAGTTAGGATGTAGAACAGAAATCAGAGAGAGTTAGGATGTAAAACAGAATAAGAGAGAGTTAGGATGTAAAACAGAAATCAGAGAGAGAGAGTTAGGATGTAAAACAGAAATCAGAGAGAGTTAGGATGTAAAACAGAAATAAGAGAGAGTTAGGATGTAAAACAGAAATCAGAGAGAGTTAGGATGTAAAATTGAAATCAGAGAGAGTTAGGATGTAGAACAGAAATCAGAGAGAGTTAGGATGTAAAATAGAAATCAGAGAGAGTTAGGATGTAAAATAGAAATCAGAGAGAGTTAGGATGTAGAACAGAAATCAGAGAGAGTTAGGATGTAAAATAGAAATCAGAGAGAGTTAGGATGTAAAATAGAAATCAGAGAGAGTTAGGATGTAAAATAGAAATCAGAGAGAGTTAGGATGTAAAAGAGAAATAAGAGAGAGTTAGGATGTAAAATAGAAATCAGAGAGAGTTAGGACGTAAAATAGAAATAAGAGAGAGTTAGGATGTAAAATAGAAATCAGAGAGAGTTAGGATGTAGAACAGAAATCAGAGAGAGTTAGGATGTAAAATAGAAATCAGAGAGAGTTAGGATGTAAAATAGAAATCAGAGAGAGTTAGGATGTAAAACAGAAATAAGAGAGAGAAAGTTAGGATCTAGAACAGAAATCAGAGAGAGTTAGGATGTAAAACAGAAATCAGAGAGAGTTAGGATGTAAAACAGAAATCAGAGAGAGTTAGGATGTAAAACAGAAATAAGAGAGAGTTAGGATGTAAAACAGAAATCAGAGAGTGTTAGGATCTAGAATAGAAATCAGAGAGAGTTAGGGTGTAAAACAGAAATCAGAGAGAGTTAGGATGTAAAACAGAAATAAGAGAGAGAAAGTTAGGATCTAGAACAGAAATCAGAGAGAGTTAGGATGTAAAACAGAAATCAGAGAGAGTTAGGATGTAAAACAGAAATCAGAGAGAGTTAGGATGTAAAACAGAAATAAGAGAGAGTTAGGATGTAAAATAGAAATCAGAGAGAGTTAGGATGTAGAACAGAAATCAGAGAGAGTTATGATGTAAAACAGAAATAAGAGAGAGAAAGTTAGGATCTAGAACAGAAATCAGAGAGAGTTAGGATGTAAAACAGAAATAAGAGAGAGTTAGGATGTAAAACAGAAATCAGAGAGAGTTAGGATGTAAAACAGAAATAAGAGAGAGTTAGGATGTAGAACAGAAATCAGAGAGAGTTAGGATGTAAAATAGAAATAAGAGAGAGAAAGTTAGGATCTAGAATAGAAATCAGAGAGAGTTAGGATGTAAAACAGAAATCAGAGAGAGTTAGGATGTAAAATAGAAATCAGAGAGAGTTAGGATGTAGAACAGAAATCAGAGAGAGTTAGGATGTAAAACAGAAATAAGAGAGAGTTAGGATGTAAAACAGAAATAAGAGAGAGAAAGTTGGGATCTAGAACAGAAATCAGAGAGAGTTAGGATGTAAAACAGAAATCAGAGAGAGTTAGGATCTAGAACAGAAATCAGAGAGAGTTAGGATGTAAAATAGAAATCAGAGAGAGTTAGGATGTAAAACAGAAATAAGAGAGAGTTAGGATGTAAAACAGAATTCAGAGAGAGTTAGGATGTAAAATAGAAATCAGAGAGAGTTAGGATGTAAAATAGAAATCAGAGAGAGTTAGGATGTAAAATAGAAATCAGAGAGAGTTAGGATGTAGAACAGAAATCAGAGAGAGTTAGGATGTAGAACAGAAATCAGAGAGAGTTAGGATGTAAAATAGAAATCAGAGAGAGTTAGGATGTAAAATAGAAATCAGAGAGAGTTAGGATGTAGAACAGAAATCAGAGAGAGTTAGGATGTAAAATAGAAATCAGAGAGAGTTAGGATGTAAAATAGAAATCAGAGAGAGTTAGGATGTAAAACAGAAATAAGAGAGAGAAAGTTAGGATCTAGAACAGAAATCAGAGAGAGTTAGGATGTAAAACAGAAATCAGAGAGAGTTAGGATGTAAAACAGAAATCAGAGAGAGAGTTAGGATCTAGAATAGAAATCAGAGAGAGTTAGGGTGTAAAACAGAAATCAGAGAGAGTTAGGATGTAAAACAGAAATCAGAGAGAGTTAGGATGTAAAACAGAAATAAGAGAGAGAAAGTTAGGATCTAGAACAGAAATCAGAGAGAGTTAGGATGTAAAACAGAAATCAGAGAGAGTTAGGATGTAAAACAGAAATCACAGAGAGTTAGGATCTAGAATAGAAATCAGAGAGAGTTAGGGTGTAAAACAGAAATCAGAGAGAGTTAGGATGTAAAACAGAAATAAGAGAGAGAAAGTTAGGATCTAGAACAGAAATCAGAGAGAGTTAGGATGTAAAACAGAAATCAGACAGAGTTAGGATGTAAAACAGAAATCAGAGAGAGTTAGGATGTAAAACAGAAATAAGAGAGAGTTAGGATGTAAAATAGAAATCAGAGAGAGTTAGGATGTAGAACAGAAATCAGAGAGAGTTATGATGTAAAACAGAAATAAGAGAGAGAAAGTTAGGATCTAGAACAGAAATCAGAGAGAGTTAGGATGTAAAACAGAAATCAGAGAGAGTTAGGATGTAAAACAGAAATCAGAGAGAGTTAGGATGTAAAACAGAAATAAGAGAGAGTTAGGATGTAGAACAGAAATCAGAGAGAGTTAGGATGTAAAATAGAAATAAGAGAGAGAAAGTTAGGATCTAGAATAGAAATCAGAGAGAGTTAGGATGTAAAACAGAAATCAGAGAGAGTTAGGATGTAAAATAGAAATCAGAGAGAGTTAGGATGTAGAACAGAAATCAGAGAGAGTTAGGATGTAAAACAGAGATAAGAGAGAGTTAGGATGTAAAACAGAAATAAGAGAGAGAAAGTTGGGATCTAGAACAGAAATCAGAGAGAGTTAGGATGTAAAACAGAAATCAGAGAGAGTTAGGATCTAGAACAGAAATCAGAGAGAGTTAGGATGTAAAATAGAAATCAGAGAGAGTTAGGATATAGAACAGAAATCAGAGAGAGTTAGGATGTAAAATAGAAATCAGAGAGAGTTAGGATGTAAAATAGAAATCAGAGAGAGTTAGGATGTAAAATAGAAATCAGAGAGAGTTAGGATGTAAAACAGAAATCAGAGAGAGTTAGGATGTAGAACAGAAATCAGAGAGAGTTAGGATGTAAAATAGAAATCAGAGAGTGTTAGGATGTAAATTAGAAATCAGAGAGAGTTAGGATGTAAAATAGAAATCAGAGAGAGTTAGGATGTAAAATAGAAATAAGAGAGAGTTATGATGTAGAACAGAAATCAGAGAGAGTTAGGATGTAAAATAGAAATCAGAGAGAGTTAGGATGTAGAACAGAAATCAGAGAGAGTTAGGATGTAAAATTGAAATCAGAGAGAGTTAGGATGGAGTTAGGATGTAAAACAGAAATAAGAGAGAGTTAGGATGTAAAATAGAAATCAGAGAGAGTTAGGACGTAAAATAGAAATAAGAGAGAGTTAGGATGTAAAATAGAAATCAGAGAGAGTTAGGATGGAGTTACGATGTAAAACAGAAATAAGAGAGAGTTAGGATGTAAAATAGAAATAAGAGAGAGTTAGGATGTAAAACAGAAATAAGAGAGAGTTAGGATGTAAAATAGAAATCAGAGAGAGTTAGGATGTAAAATAGAAATCAGAGAGAGTTAGGATGGAGTTAGGATGTAAAACAGAAATAAGAGAGAATTAGGATGTAAAATAGAAATAAGAGAGAGTTAGGATGTAAAACAGAAATAAGAGAGAGTTAGGATGTAAAATAGAAATCAGAGAGAGTTAGGATGTAAAATAGAAATCAGAGAGAGTTAGGATGTAAAATAGAAATCAGAGAGAGTTAGGATGGAGTTAGGATGTAAAATAAAATCAGAGAGAGTTAGGATGTAAAATAGAAATCAGAGAGAGTTAGGATGGAGTTAGGATGTAAAACAGAAATCAGAGAGAGTTAGGATGTAAAATAGAAATAAGAGAGAGTTAGGATGTAAAACAGAAATA
The DNA here is from genome assembly GCA_964016885.1 of Eledone cirrhosa. NCBI lineage: Eukaryota > Metazoa > Mollusca > Cephalopoda > Octopoda > Eledonidae > Eledone > Eledone cirrhosa. The sequence continues at coordinate 279,699,699 of OZ024741.1, forward strand.
AGAGAGAGTTAGGATGTAAAATAAAATCAGAGAGAGTTAGGATGGAGTTAGGATGTAAAATAAAATCAGAGAGAGTTAGGATGTAAAATAGAAATCAGAGAGAGTTAGGATGTAGAACAGAAATCAGAGAGAGTTAGGATGTAAAATTGAAATCAGAGAGAGTTAGGATGGAGTTAGGATGTAAAACAGAAATAAGAGAGAGTTAGGATGTAAAATAGAAATCAGAGAGAGTTAGGATGTAAAACAGAAATAAGAGAGAGTTAGGATGTAAAATAGAAATCAGAGAGAGTTAGGATGTAAAACAGAAATCAGAGAGAGTTAGGATGTAAAACAGAAATCAGAGAGAGTTAGGATGTAAAACAGAAATCAGAGAGAGAGTTAGGATCTAGAATAGAAATCAGAGAGAGTTAGGGTGTAAAACAGAAATCAGAGAGAGTTAGGATGTAAAACAGAAATCAGAGAGAGTTAGGATGTAAAACAGAAATAAGAGAGAGAAAGTTAGGATCTAGAACAGAAATCAGAGAGAGTTAGGATGTAAAACAGAAATCAGAGAGAGTTAGGATGTAAAACAGAAATCACAGAGAGTTAGGATCTAGAATAGAAATCAGAGAGAGTTAGGGTGTAAAACAGAAATCAGAGAGAGTTAGGATGTAAAACAGAAATAAGAGAGAGAAAGTTAGGATCTAGAACAGAAATCAGAGAGAGTTAGGATGTAAAACAGAAATCAGACAGAGTTAGGATGTAAAACAGAAATCAGAGAGAGTTAGGATGTAAAACAGAAATAAGAGAGAGTTAGGATGTAAAATAGAAATCAGAGAGAGTTAGGATGTAGAACAGAAATCAGAGAGAGTTATGATGTAAAACAGAAATAAGAGAGAGAAAGTTAGGATCTAGAACAGAAATCAGAGAGAGTTAGGATGTAAAACAGAAATCAGAGAGAGTTAGGATGTAAAACAGAAATCAGAGAGAGTTAGGATGTAAAACAGAAATAAGAGAGAGTTAGGATGTAGAACAGAAATCAGAGAGAGTTAGGATGTAAAATAGAAATAAGAGAGAGAAAGTTAGGATCTAGAATAGAAATCAGAGAGAGTTAGGATGTAAAACAGAAATCAGAGAGAGTTAGGATGTAAAATAGAAATCAGAGAGAGTTAGGATGTAGAACAGAAATCAGAGAGAGTTAGGATGTAAAACAGAGATAAGAGAGAGTTAGGATGTAAAACAGAAATAAGAGAGAGAAAGTTGGGATCTAGAACAGAAATCAGAGAGAGTTAGGATGTAAAACAGAAATCAGAGAGAGTTAGGATCTAGAACAGAAATCAGAGAGAGTTAGGATGTAAAATAGAAATCAGAGAGAGTTAGGATATAGAACAGAAATCAGAGAGAGTTAGGATGTAAAATAGAAATCAGAGAGAGTTAGGATGTAAAATAGAAATCAGAGAGAGTTAGGATGTAAAATAGAAATCAGAGAGAGTTAGGATGTAAAACAGAAATCAGAGAGAGTTAGGATGTAGAACAGAAATCAGAGAGAGTTAGGATGTAAAATAGAAATCAGAGAGTGTTAGGATGTAAATTAGAAATCAGAGAGAGTTAGGATGTAAAATAGAAATCAGAGAGAGTTAGGATGTAAAATAGAAATAAGAGAGAGTTATGATGTAGAACAGAAATCAGAGAGAGTTAGGATGTAAAATAGAAATCAGAGAGAGTTAGGATGTAGAACAGAAATCAGAGAGAGTTAGGATGTAAAATTGAAATCAGAGAGAGTTAGGATGGAGTTAGGATGTAAAACAGAAATAAGAGAGAGTTAGGATGTAAAATAGAAATCAGAGAGAGTTAGGACGTAAAATAGAAATAAGAGAGAGTTAGGATGTAAAATAGAAATCAGAGAGAGTTAGGATGGAGTTACGATGTAAAACAGAAATAAGAGAGAGTTAGGATGTAAAATAGAAATAAGAGAGAGTTAGGATGTAAAACAGAAATAAGAGAGAGTTAGGATGTAAAATAGAAATCAGAGAGAGTTAGGATGTAAAATAGAAATCAGAGAGAGTTAGGATGGAGTTAGGATGTAAAACAGAAATAAGAGAGAATTAGGATGTAAAATAGAAATAAGAGAGAGTTAGGATGTAAAACAGAAATAAGAGAGAGTTAGGATGTAAAATAGAAATCAGAGAGAGTTAGGATGTAAAATAGAAATCAGAGAGAGTTAGGATGTAAAATAGAAATCAGAGAGAGTTAGGATGGAGTTAGGATGTAAAATAAAATCAGAGAGAGTTAGGATGTAAAATAGAAATCAGAGAGAGTTAGGATGGAGTTAGGATGTAAAACAGAAATCAGAGAGAGTTAGGATGTAAAATAGAAATAAGAGAGAGTTAGGATGTAAAACAGAAATAAGAGAGAGTTAGGATGTAAAATAAAATCAGAGAGAGTTAGGATGGAGTTAGGATGTAAAATAAAATCAGAGAGAGTTAGGATGTAAAATAGAAATCAGAGAGAGTTAGGATGTAGAACAGAAATCAGAGAGAGTTAGGATGTAAAATTGAAATCAGAGAGAGTTAGGATGGAGTTAGGATGTAAAACAGAAATAAGAGAGAGTTAGGATGTAAAATAGAAATCAGAGAGAGTTAGGATGTAAAACAGAAATAAGAGAGAGTTAGGATGTAAAATAGAAATCAGAGAGAAAAAGTTAGGATCTAGAACAGAAATCAGTGGAACATACCATTACTATCCTATAACAGTGGACCATACCATTATTATCCTATAGCAGTGGACCATACCATTACTATTCTATAGCAGTGCAACATACCATTATTAGCGTCGGACGCCATGCTTTGACGCATTGAGTTACGGCCCTTGCCATTCTGAGTTCAAATCCCGCCGAGGTTAACTTTGCCTTTCATCCTTACGGGGTCGATAAAATAAGGTACTAGCTGGCCTTGTGCCAAAAGTAGAAGCAATTATTATCCTATAACAGTAGGACATACCACTAACTGTTAATATCCTATAATGATTTAGTAGAAAAGATTTTAAAATATGTTTGTTTGTTAATTCAAATGTATTTTAAGATCTTTGTTGTGAAACTTGACCGTTTTAGAGATAAGACTAATTTTTAATGTGATGCAGTTAAAATATTGTTTTGTACGTTTCAAGAACGTCGTGCTTTTGTGGTTTCATGTGGTACAGGATGTTAAAAGTTAAGCCAACTTATCACCAGGGAAAAAAACAAAACAAAAAAAAAAAACAAGAATCATCTTCAAACATTTATAAGAAGATAGTTTAGACGAATTGACAACAAGTAGACGTTGATTTGATAAATACAATTGACAGCTTAATCTACACAGCATATATTTAGTAGGGTAAATAAGATTGTTTGTCTCTTTAGTCCATTTGAAGTGGTGTAGTTGGGGAAATGAATTTGATGCAGTAGTTGAATGAGTAATTTGTTGGTTGAGTCAATGGCAAGTGAATAAAGTTTGTCTCAGTGAGTCGAGAGAATTGTTGCTGTGAAGTCTTGCCATGTCAAGGAAACCTGTAGTTGTGGTGAAGACAATTTTCCCCAATCACATAGGCATGAGTTTACAAATGAACAACACACCACTAATTTGTACATGTTTTATTGGTTGCATGATTTACTCCGATACCATGTGCAGTTATAGTGAACAATGGAAAAAGGTACACATATAATTGTAGTGTGTTGATTGTATATGGTGACTGTAGAATCTCAAAGTAGTGAATTTATTAACATTTTGGTTGATGTTGGTAGCCAGCCCTTCTAGCCAGCAGGTCTGGCTAGAAGTGTGCGTGTGTTGTTACATCATGAACCGTGCTGTCTGTATTTTGCAAAGCAAAGAAGCCAATTGTTCTGTGGCAGAGCAAAGAAACAGGACTCTGCTTCCTAGAGTCAAAATCTTTTGTATTTATAAGAATTTTAAACATATGGCCCTTGATAATTTCCTTTAAACAAAAGCAGTAAATCTTATTTGGTGACATAGTTAGTTCTATCAAAAGGAATTGATGTCTCTGTTAGTCTGACTGAGTGTTGATAAAGTGACCACTGGAGAACGTGGGAATAGTTTCTATATATATCAGAAAATTAGATTTTTTAAATAAAAAACCAGATGTCCTACACGGGTGAAAGTATAAGTAAAAGAAATCAAAACTGCAACTGGTGTCTTTTTAAGAATATTTATTTATTTCCTTTACCGGTTTCACAGTTCTTATGCTTTTCAAAAGTATAATTGAGATGGAGGGTTTGTGGTTTATCTTGCATCTCATATATATATATATATGAGATATAGTTGCTGAAATGTTGAAGGTATCTGGAATGCTGGGACATACTATGGTCACGCGGATAGTAAACCAAGTAATACAGAATGAGGTCATACCAAATTACTGGCATAGCAACTGCATCATCAGCTATTACAAGGGCAAAGGAGACGCCCTGGATAGAGGAAACTATAGGGATATTAAATTAGTTGACCAAATCATGAAAGTCACAGAAAGAGTTATTACTCAACTGATCAGAGACCAAATTGATCTAGATGAAATACAATTTGGGTTTGTGCCAGGTAAAAGTACCACATATACGCTTTTCCTTGTACGGCAATTGCAGGAGAAGTAAACCCCTCTACTTAGCTTTTGTTGACCTGGAGAAGGCTTTTGACAGAGTCCCATGCACCTTAATCTGGTGGGCTCTTAGAAAACTAGGAGTGGAAGAATGGCTTGTGAGAGCTATACAAGCCAAGGTTAGAATTAACAAAGAATATAGTGATGAATTTAGCGTAATGGTAGGGGCTCCGTTCTTAGCCCCTTGCTGTTTATAATTATCCTACAGGCTATAACAGAGGGGTTTAAGACTGGCTGCCCATGGGAACTTCTATATGCAGATGATCTAACTCTCATAGCTGAATTTATGGCTGAACTAAAGAGGAAGTTCCAAATATAGAAGCATGGCCTTGAATCAAAAGGCCTTAAAGTCAACTTGTCTAAGACTAAGGTTCTAGTATGCAGAAAGGAGAATAGGGCACAGGTACCCTATGGGAAATGGCCATGCTCAGTGTGTAAGAAAGGAGTAAGCAGAAACTCAATTCTATGTCCCAAATGCAGAATATGGGTGCATAATAGATGTAGTGGGATCAGAGGTAAGCTATCTAAGAATGTAGATTTTATATGTGGCCAATGCTCAGGTGCAGTAAGTTGCAAGGACCCACTGGATGATATCTCCTTCAACTGCCCAGCTGGTTCTATAGAAATAGTAGACACCTTCCATTACCTGGGTGACAAAATCAGCAGTGGAGGAGGGTGCTCTGAAAATGTAGTAGTCAGAGTTAGAACGGGATGGAAAAAGTTCAGAGAGCTAATATTGCTGTTGACCACAAGGGGTTTTTCTCTAAAAATGAATGGCAGATTGTATGATGCATGTATACAAATGGCGATATTACATGGTAGTGAGACTTGGGCATTGTGTCCTGAAGACCTGCGTAGATTAGAAAGAAAGGAAGCTTGCATGCTCCAATGGATGTGTAATAGTAATGTGCATGAACGGCGAAACATAAACGAACTAAGAGGGAGACTAAGCATAAGAGGTATCAAATGTTGTGTTCTGGAGAGGAGATTGCGTTGGTATGGACATGTGATGCGTATGAAGGATGGCAGCTGTATAAAAAAGTGCAGGGCAATGAAAATTGATGGAAGCTGCGGAGTGGATAGACCAAGAAAAACCTGGGATGAGGTGATAAAAACTGACCTTACCCACCTACACCTCTCTAAGACAATGACACTGGATCGAGACCTTTGGTGCCATGCAGTTGTACAGAAGACCCGACTACCATTGCATACAACAGTCAGTAGGCACCTCTTAACTCAATGTACACCCCACTGCCACAACCTACCCCACCCTCCCTCTCCCGTTCCGTCCACTGTGTTGATGACACAACAGTCCACACTGTAATGTGGCCGTGTAGGAGACACGGTGAAAAGGCTCCCAGTCCACACTGTAAATGTGGTTGGTGTTAGGAAGGGCATCCAGCTGTAAAAAACATACCAGAGACGCTTCTGTGCGAGCGAGACATGGTCCCCGCAGCAAATGGAACAAAACTATCTAACCCATGCTAGCGTGGAAGATGATTGTTAAACAATGATGATGATGATGATATGGGGAAACTGCAAATACCTATGTTGCACCAATAGAAATCGGTAATTTTATAATGATATTAGATCTTAATTAATTAATCTTGTTTTATTTTAATTTTAATGTAGATCAGAATGTTTAGTTTAGCCCTGCTTGCTTTAGGAATATCTACATTATAGTTAAAAATAATCAGATTTGTATATCTCTATTAATGTCTCATAATGACATCATATAGCGCTGTTTCGAATAGTGCTGCATGTTTTAGGAATTTATTTTGTATGCTAACTGAGGTGTTATGATATTTATAAATGAATGCATATAGTTAGACAACGGTGTCTGTTTTGTATTTTAATGGCAGTTTAGAAAATTACATGTGCCAACAAATAGATATATCCACATCATAGTTAAAAATAGCCACTCAACCTTGCATCTGTATTTATGTTACAATGCACCTGTATAATGCTGCTTGCTTAAGGAATATCCACATTATAGTTAAAAATAACCTATCAAATTTGTATATTTATACTGCAATAATGACACCATCTAATAGTCCAGGTGGATTATTAGAGTGACAGAGTGAACACCAAGGTAGTGGAGAAGAGCCAGAGGGTGGCAAAAGGCCAGATGGCGCGATGATCTGACTCAATACCTTGGCCCCATGAGGCCCAATATGACCAGAGATAGGAAGTGGTGGAGGTCAACCAGGGAGGGGTTCCTCCAATAAGAGTGAGAAGGCCTAGGATTCTGAATGTTGGATTTTGGAATGAACCATATAGTGCTGTTTTGTTTAGCACTGCTTATTTTATGAATAGCAATGCTAGTATGCTAACCAAGGTATTACTGTATTTATAAATGAATGATTATAGTTTAGACAATGATGTTCATCTTGTAGTTTAGAAGATTACATCTGTAAACGAATAGTTATATCCAAACAGACAAGCAACTAAATCCCTAATCTTGTTACTGATTAGTGGTTTTTAGAGACAGATAAACATTGCTCTTTAAATATTATTTGCTAATCAATAATAGATATTAGCTTTCATTGTCTGTTCTTTCTTGGCTCAGTTAAAACACCAATATACCAACAATAATATCGGTAAGACCATATATAATCCAAATATTTATTAGTCTATCATATTTTGAGACTTCTTTTCATTGACTCATAATGTCCTGTACCACATAAAACCACAAATGCAAAACATTCTTGAAAAATACATAACAGTACTCTGACTGCATTACATTAAAAATTAGTCTTTACTTTAGTTTTCTGTAACTTTTTACAACAATTTTCTGTTAAATAGGCAAGATACTATAAACATTTGAATTAATAAACCTGTTTTTAGATATTTTCTGCTAAATTATTCCAGTATGTTAAGAGTTAATTAACAACTTTGCATATGCAACATTTAGAACTGCATCACATTAAAGTTAAAGTCTCTAATACTGCAAATCATCATCACCATCAGTGTTTTAATGTCTTCTTTTCTTGCTAGCAAGGGTTGGATGGATCTATATAAACCAAGTTAATACTGGAGCAGGGTTACTGACCTCTCTGACAGGTTAGGAGTCTGTTATCACATGTATAGTCTCATGTTCTATCAAGTGACTGAAAAGTCCTCCTAACCCTTTGTTTAGCAAGCTTTCTATGGCTAGATGCCCTTCCTACCACTAACCACTTTACAACATGGAAGGGAGGCTTTTATCGTGTAGATCACCCATACTAGGGAGGTTCTCATGTCCTTAACACGACTGTAGAGTCTTCTCAACCCTTTTAGGCATGGTTTCTATATATATGTATCTGTGTGTGTGTGTATATATGTATACACACACACATGTAACATGGGCGGTGGATTGGCAGTATCGGTAGAGGGTCGGACGCCATGCTTTGACGCATAGAGTTACTGCCCTTGCCATTCTGAGTTCAAATCCCACCGAGGTTAACTTTGTCTTTCATCCTTACGGGGTCGATAAAATAAAGTACCAGTAATGTACTGGGTAATTGCTGGCCTTGTGCCAATAGTAGAAACAATTATATACATAAATACTGAAGTAAGCAACAAAATAAATCATTGCATCCATTTGAAGTGAATATTTTTCAATAGCAAATGATAAAAACGCTGACAAGAATTTCATTTTCCATTCCACTTCAGTAGCAAAGTTCAAACTTAATATATTTCAAAGGAATTGAAAAAAATTGTTTACCTCTACTATCAAACTAAGCTTTCGTTTGCCAGTTTTAGAAATTCTGATTCACTATTATCCAGTGCTGTGAATTAATATCTCTTGAACACATGTATATATGTTCTCTTGCTTTATTTGAAAAGAGATTTAATTCTATAGTTCTATACTCTTGAAATATAGAAGAACATTGTATGTATGGAACTGTAACTCCTAATTGAGTGTCTTAGAATACTTTAAACCTAGCAAAGCCCATCCCCTCTCCAGGTTTGAACATAGCCAATCTCTTCCATAGAAGGAGAGAGAAAGAAAGAGAGAGTGAGAGAAAGTAAAAAGATAGAGAGAAAGAATTGACCCCAGTCAATGTCAGTAAAAAATTATTACTTATATAACTATAACCATCCCCAAATATAATAATTAATTCCATAATTATGACAATATTTGATCATCATTAATGGTTGCATGTTGCTATAGTGGCATAGATTGCCCAAGTCTAGTATAACAAGATTATTTATTTGATATGTGTAGTTATTATCTCTTTATACTGTTAAACAATATTAATTTTCTGCAGGGAGAGTGGACATTAAAACTACAATATGATACATATTGGATAGTTTTTATTCGAGATATATTTAAACTTTGAGGTACATCAAAATTGGTAGAATGTAGGTTGTAGAAAGCCCCCTTCTTTGTATATATATATAAACTATGGGGGATTTTGTCACCTAGATTATGTTACAGAGCCAAATCCCACGAAACCATGCCACATGTAACATGGAAGAGAGGAAGATAGCCAAATACTAAGACTTGACCAACCACTTCTTTTTGTGCCAGTTGTTGTCAAGACCTCAGATGACCTAGGTCCCTGAACTACCATTTTCTTCCATAAAATTGTGGGAGTGTATTCCACACGAGGAAAGATCCCCTTGAGGTGGAGGTGGAGTGGCTGATGCAGTAGGTATCACTGGCTGTTCTCTACAGCAATGCCTTTGCTGTTTTGTCCACATGGCACAGCTGAAATGTACCGCCCAGATTAGAGGGGTGGTAGGGATAGAGTCTGTTGTCCCTCCTCTCCACTTTCCCTTACTTTGTCTCTAATGTCTACAAAGAAAAATTTATACTGTTGAATATTTTGCAAATTAGAATAAAATTATTGTGAAAAGAAATGTCCAAATATTGATGAAAAAATATCATTTGACAATTTTGGAGGAAAAATATGTACATTTAGCATGAAGGATTTTACTGCATCCATTGTCAGTTGACAGCATTTTTGCTAATTTTTCAGATAAGGAGTATGTATGTATGAACACATGGCTCATGAAGCAGTTTTAGTGGCACTATATTGACATTTGGTGCTTCTAGGGTATTTTTTTAACCTAGTAGAGCCCATCTCTTCAGTTTGAATACAACAGATTTCTTCCAGAGAAGAATGGAGTGAGAGAATGAAAGTGAGAAAGAAATATAGAGGAAGAATCAATCCTGGACTGGTACAATTTTATTGACCTTGAAAAGGCAAAGTTCACCTCGGAGAGATTTGAACTCAGACAGCAGAAAGCTGAAACTAATAACACAAAGCACTGTATTCAATGTTTTAATGACTCTGCCAATTTGCTGCCTATCAGATGAGGAGTAGGAAGGCTAATTAAAATATTAATTTAAGTATTATCAAAGAATCTTGTTAATTATCTTTAGATTTATTAGTAGCCATAATAATTATGAATATGTTTTATATTTTTAGTTAATTATCCAGGACATATGACGTGATCACAGCTTTGTGACATCTTTTGGTAATCACAACTGTGAGATAACGTCGCCAACATAATTGAATTGATGTGTTTGGTTTCTTTCTTTGGATTTTATCCATACATTCTAAATATTGTATGTGTGTGTAGGTGAGGTTGTGTTCGTGTATGTGTGTGCGTATGAATTGCTACAGGTGTGCATGTACAACCGTACCTGAAAATTTAGTTCATGTACCATAAATCGTTTTGGTGTCACCATAGTAACAAACATGGTATGTTTGTTACTATGGTGACACCAAAATAATTTATGGTACATGTGTAAATGTGGTTGGTGTTAGGAAGGACATCCAGCCGTAGAAAACCTGCCAGATACAATCCTATACGAGTGAGACAAGGTCACCCAATCAATCTTGCCTCAAGTGGGACAATTCCCATCTAACCCATGCTAGTCTGGAAGATAGATGTTAAACGATGATGATGAACAAACATGCAGGAGATACAATAGTAATACTTAGCAGAATCCACACCCCTACTCCTACTTTAATATCCCAATCACACCTAAATATCCTAATTGATGTCAAACTCACTTATTTTCCCCTACCCCCCAGCCCTGATACATCACACCTGCCCAGCCCATGAAAGCTAGATACGTTTGATATCTGACCTCCCACAATGATGTGTCATGACAAAAAGCACAAAGCCCACTTGTATGCTGATCTGACACCACAACAACAAAATTACCCAGTTCATCCTGTAAGGTGTTCATAATCGTGACACAAGAAAAAGCACTCAGTCCACACTGTAAAGTAGTTGAGCTGATGACATGAGAAAAAGCACTCAGTGCACGCTATAAGGTGGTTGTGCTGATGGCATGAGAACCTAGTCCATATTGTAAGGTGATTGTGTTGGTGGTATGACAAAAAGCACCTGCTGTAATGAGGTTGGTGTTAGGAAGGGCATCCAGCTGTAGACACCAAGCCAAAATAGAGATCCGTATGAGCAAGATTTGGTCTTTGGACCTAACTATTCCCATTACATGACAAGCCGTCTAACCCATGCAAGCATGGAAAATAGATGTTAAACAATGATGATGATGATGATGATGAACTACATTTTCATGTATTGTTTCACATGCACTCACACACACATACATGTACTCATTGTAAGGCTAGACTTGTCAGATGACCTTGTTCTGCACATATGTCCCATATTTGGCTTGGTTTCTACAGCTGGATACCGTACCTAACACCAACCACTTTACAGAACTGACTGGGTGCATTTTATCAAGGCACCAGCACTATCTCATTTCATTGTGGACTGGGTGGGGTTTTTGTGGAACCAGCACAACCACTTTACAGAGTGGTCTGGATATGTTTTATCATGGCACCAGCTCTACCACATTACAGGGTGGACTAGGTGTGTTTTATTATGGCACCAGCAATACCACTTTACAGGGTGGACTGGGTGCATATTATCGTGGCCGTAGTATTACTGTGGGATCTGGGAGGTGAAATTTACTGTGAGATGTAAGGATGAAACTCAACTTTATTTAATGGACCAGACAATATATGTGTGCAAGAGAGAAGACTGTGCTGGTATGGACATGTGATGCATATGGATAAGGATTGGTGGATGAAAAAGTGCCAGTAGTCTCCAGTGGAAGGAAGCTGCAACTATTATCATCATCATGTTCCTGCAACTGGTGCACCCAGTCGTTGGAGTGTCACTCTAGACACTTTTACAGTCAGTCATAGCCATTGGTCTCTATTTTCCCTTATGAATAGAAGGGTCTCGGTGTTGTGACCAGTCTAGTCTTTGATGTTATCAGACCAGGATTTTCTTTGTCTGCCTCTTCTTCACTCTCTTTTGAATGTGCCCTGAAGGCTGTTACACATTCCATACACGGAGCACAAAACAAACAGATTTGTCAGGCAGCAAGTTAACAAATATGCTGGTAGACAGGAACCACTCCTTGCGATGGTGAAAAGACAAAAGCTTGCCTGGTATGGTCATATATCTTGCCACAGCTTCTTGCCTAAAACTATCCTTCAGGAAGCTGCAATAGAGGAAGGCAAATGAAGACCTGAGCAAATATCAAAATGCTGAACCTGACTGAGGAGATGAAGGAATGCATTAGATCAAGGGAAGCTGTGGAAAAGATCTGTCCAATCCTAAGTAAGTATAGAAGAACAGACGTTAAAAGATGACAAAGCACTTTAATGGGTTTATTTTTATTAGAGTTCAGGACTGAGATATCTTTTATGTTAGCCCAGTTGATCTTAGATTTGTATTTGTTGTAAGTAGATTAAATCCATGTTGAAATGGCAGCGTCATTAGAATATCAGAAAGCTTTGTTGTACCCGTTTTAACTTTCAGCTCTCTGAGTTCAAATCGCACTGAAGCCAACTTTGCCTTTCATCCATTCAAGATTGATAAAAAAAATACCAGTCTAATATTAGGGTCGATTATTCCGCTATACCTCTTTCTCACTTCTATTCTCTATGCCTCTCTAGAAGAAATTTGCTGTACTCAGACCTGGAGAGGAGATGGGCTCTGCTAGGTATAAAAGAATACTCCAGAAACACTGCATGTCAATATGGTACCTCTGACATTCTATCAAACCATCACCACCTCCACCACCACCACCACTATACCACCAATACCACCACCACCGCCGCTGCCACCACCACCACCACCACTATACCACCAATACCACCACCACCACCACCACAGTGTTCATACATTATAATAATCACAGGCAAAATTTAGAAGAAGGACGAAATTGCAGTCTTATCGACATCATCAGAATGAATTTTCTCTTTCTTCTTTTATCTAATCTTGAGAAGATGATTTCATCGATTTAACCGTGGTAACATCATCACTTCATCTCTAATCAACCATGCAAATAGTTTTTAGTTTTTATTTTATTAAATTATTTGCATTTCCATGGAATTATTATGATAAGCGACACTGAAATACTATGTGTGTATGTGTGTGCGGGTGTAGTGTGTGTGTGTATGTGTGTGTGGGGGTATCTGTGAGTATTAATATGCATAGAGGCATATATATATATAAGTGTGTGTGTATTAACATGCAGAGAAGCATATATATATAGGTGTGTGTGTGTGTGTGTGTATTAACATACAGAGAAGTATATATATATAATTAAGGCACATAGCTTAGTGGTTAGAGAGTTGGATTTACAATCGTGAGGTTGTGAGTTCAATATCCAGACTAGGCGATGATGTGTTATGTCCTTGAACAAGACACTTTATTTCACATTGCTCCAGTTCTCTGAGCTATAGTAATGAGTTGCAACATCGCTAGTACCAAGCTGTATCAGCCATTGCCTTTCCCTTGGGTGACATCAGCAGAATGGAGAGTGGCGACTGGTATGTATGGATGACTGCTGATCTTCCACATAACACTTTGTATGGTCTTTTGACTTGGAGGAGATCTTTCTAGGTGCAAAACTCATCATCATTCATGATCAAAGGGGGTTTTTACTGGTATGACCACCTTACAAGGGGGGCTGGGTACTTTTGATGTTGTGGCACCAGAACACCATACACAGTGGACTTAGTGCTATTTTTGTCATAGCAGCATCATGAGGGAGAAAATGTGGAGTGTATCCATCTTTTCATGCTTGTATGTATAGGTTGGACAAAAAATGTGTATCAGGGGTGAGGAAGGGGAAAGTGGGTGGGTGGGGAGAAAGATTGGTGCAGAATGATGTCCTCTACTTGTTTGTTTCATCCTATGTACATGGAAAGACAGGTCTTCAGCAGTACAGCATAACACCAGAGATCATGACCCTGTATCATCTATTTTGTGAGGTTTAAATATGCAAGGTCAGCTTTTATTACTTCATCCCAAGATTTCCTAGGTCTTCTTCTATAGTTTCCATCAACTTTGAGTGCTCTGCACATTTTATATAGTTGTCTCCACTATACATATCACATGTCCATACCACCACAATCTCCTCTCCTGCACACAACATCTGATCCCTTTTATCTCCAGTTTCTCTCTCAGTTCATTGATGCTTTGCCAATCATGCATGCTACTATTGCACATCCATCAAAGCATGCAAGCTTCATTTCTTTCCCATCTTTGTAGGTCAACTGCACACAATGCCCAGGTCTCACTTCCATGTAGTATTGGTGTTTGTATACACACATCATACAATCTAGCTACAAAAGGGAAAAACCTTTTGTAGCTAGCAATGGTAGTAGCTCTTTGAACTTTTTTCCTCCTCTGGCTACTGTACTTTCAGAACACCCACTTCTAATTTGGTCACTCAGGTAACAGAAAGTATCAAGTACTTCTATGAACATTTAAAAGTGCTTGTTTCCTGGGAGACTTGCTGCTTACTGTTCCTGTGAATTGAATACCGTATATACTCGCGTATATGTCGCACTTTTTTAACGATAAATAAGTATAAATTTTGGGGGTGCGACCTATCCGATCGTCATCAGACTGACCAATGATTTTTCATAGACTTAATCAACAATGGGTATTTATAAAAATAACTTTGTTAATATTTTTTATTATTTAACATAATAATTTCATATATCTACCTTCTTATACATATATTTCTTGATTTTAAATTTTTTACTAAAACTTCGAAGTGTTTACGTTTTTTTCTATCTGACCGAACCATCCGTCATTAAAATCCATAGAAATGTATACCCGGTATTTAAAATGTGATTTCATTGTCTTAGCGTTGCTATGAACACGTATTGTGAGCTATTTACTTTAACAGGAAACAGATTATTGCATGTGGTGAATTTATTAAAAATGCAGATATAATCAATACAAAGTTTTAGTCTTTCTCTACATTCAAGGCAAATATTTTCATTGAAAAAAATGTATAAAACCTTTTCACCAGTCAAAATAATATTTGCAATATACTCTTACACAATGTACAGTGTAAATTTACGTAACAGAATGTTCCCAATATATAAGTTCATTAACAGGTGTGAACATGTATTGGTGTTGTATCTTTCAATCACGTTGCTGTAATATTTTCAATGGTGTCCATCAGATCTTCGCTTTCACCTTCAAAGTAACTATCATCGTCAGAAATAAATACGTCTGATTCATTTGAAGATAAATCACTAATATTATCTTGTATTTCTTTTTCATTTCGAATGTCGTCGCATGTAAAATCTTCAAAGTCGGTATTCGCTACTTTGGGAAGCCATGTTGATACGCAAAAATCTGTTATACTTTCAACGTTAAAAAACACGTGTTATTTCAAGTTGTTTCCCTATATTAAGAATTAATTTTCGTGCTTAAAGGCTTTATCTCGCAGTAATCTAGAATTGACGAGATTTCGATGACGTTAATGTTTATTTTATAAATAAAACATGGTTTAGAGTATATATCACAACGGCGAAGTAATGGAAAGCTAACAGATTATTAGTTTCAATTATCATAAAAAATAGTAGTTTGACGGCCCAAATTTCAGTGCGACCTATCTGCGAGTCAATGGCAAATAGCCTATTTGTTAAATGAAAAGTGGGTATGCGACCTATCTGCCTGGGCGACCTATACGTGAGTATATACGGTACATGTAAAACCTGCATTCTTTGCTAGCCTGTCTGAGATCCCACTACTCTTGTGTATAAATAGTTTGCATTTGGGACATAGAAAGGAATTTTTACCCACTCCTTTCCTACACACTGAGCAAAGCCATTTCTTTGAAGTGATCAGGACCCTGTTTTCCTTCATACAAACTAGGACTTTAGTTTTTGCCAAGTGATGCTTCCAGGTCTGGAATTTCTTTTCAAATTTTGTCACTGATTCGACTATGAGGGTTAGATCATCAGCAAATAGAAGTTGCTATGGACAGCCAGTCTTAAACTTTTCCATTATAGCTTACAGTGCAGAACGATAATAAACAGGGAAGGACTAAGAACAGAGCCCTGATGAACTCCCTATTTGCATGCTAATTTCTTCACTATAATCATTGTTAATTCTAACTGCTCTGATAGATCCTATGTTTTCAAAGAGCCCACCAGATTATGGAGCAGGGGACTCTGTCAAAAGTTTTCTCCAGATCAACAAATGCTAAGTAGAGAGGCTTACTTTTAGATAGGTACATCACCTGCATTTGCCTCATGAGGAAGAGGGCATTAATGGTAATTTTACCTGGTACAAATCCTAACTGCATCTCATCTAGGTTGATTCAGTCCCTAATCAACTGTGCAATAACTCTTTCTGTAAATTTTGTGATCTAATCTGTCAATTTGATGCCTCTGTAGCTTCCTCTGTCTAACTGCATCTCCTTTGCCCTTGTAGCAGTTGATGATGCCAGTCATTGAATATAACATCATTTTGTATTACTTGGTTTACGATATGGTGTGACCTACCATCTCATTTGCTTTCAGCTTCTTGGTAACTATTCCCGAAGGTTCAGCTGCTTTGCCTGTCTTCATATCATTGATTGCCTTACTACGCCGCTGCTGACTTGTACAGCTGGTCCCTCTGTTGAGTCCACTTGGGGCAAACTATCTTTCTACCATACATTCTCCTCATTCAGTAGTCTTTCATAATGGCACTTCCTTGCTACTTTCTTTTCAGCGTCAGTGAGGCAAGTGCATCATTATCATCTCAGACATACTTCCCCCAACAATATCTCAATTTTCCCTGGCACACCGTCTTGCAATCCTGAACACCTCATGTCTTTCATCCTCACATCACAAAACATGCTTACATTTTGTTATTTTCTGCTTCCTTCCTTGTAAAGTATACAAAAAGACAGTTCTACATTTCCATACTTGGAAATGTAGAACTGTCTCTTCATATTTACACACACACACACACATATTTCTCCAAAATGACTGACTGAATACACGTGCTTTTTCTCCAAAAAATGTTTTCTTTTCCTTCCTCTTCTCATTCTCTATCTTTCTATTTCATATTTAGGATCTTCTGATGAAGGACTAGTGTCCAAAATATAAAGACTCTTTTCCTTCTGTACTATATCAAGCATTAAGCTGTACTGTGTTGTTTGCTTTGTTGTTTCCATTTACTTTTTGCACGCGCACACACACACACACACTTATATATATATATATATATATATATATATATATATATATATATATATATACATACATAAAATGGAGTTTCTACCTACGCCTTTCCTACACACCGAGCACGACCATTTCCCAGAAGGGACCGCCGCCTTATTTTCTTTCCTACAAACTAGAACTTTAGTCTTAGCCAGGTTAATTTTAAGGCCTTTTGATTCTAGGCCGTGCTTCCATGTTTGGAATTTCTTCTCTAGCTCGGCCATTGATTCCGCTATGAGTGTCAGGTCGTCTGCGTATAGGAGTTCCCATGGGCAGCCGGTCTTGAACTCCTCTGTTATAGCCTGAAGGGCAATAATAAATAGTAGGGGGCTGAGAACAGAGCCCTGATGGACGCCAACTTTTACGCTAAACTCTTCACTATATTCGTTGTTAATTCTAACCTTGCTGACTGTTTCTTTATACATGGCTTGTATAGCTCTCACAAGCCATTCGTCAACGCCTAGTTTTCTAAGAGCCCACCAGATAATGGAGCGGGGGACTCTGTCGAAGGCTTTCTCTAAGTCGACAAAAGCTAAGTAGAGGGGTTTACCTTTAGCTAGGTACTTCTCCTGTAGTTGTCGTACAATGAAAAGAGCGTCTGTGGTACTTTTGCCTGACACAAACCCGAACTGCATTTCATCTAGGTCAATTCTCTCTCTGATGAATCAAAAGGCCTTAAAATTAACCTGGCTAAGACTAAAGTTCTAGTTTGTAGGAAAGAAAATAAGGCGGCGGTCCCTTCTGGGAAATGGTCGTGCTCGGTGTGTAGGAAAGGCGTAGGTAGAAACTCCATTTTATGTCCTAAATGCAAAGTATGGGTGCATAAAAGATGTAGTGGGATCACAGGTAAGCTAACTAAGAACATAGATTTTACATGTGGCCCGTGCTCTGGTGCAATAAGTAGCAGCAAGTGCCCACAAAATACTAGCTCTTTCAATTGCGCAGAGGGTTCTATAGAAATAGTGGACAGTTTCCGTTACCTGGGTGATAAAATCAGCAGTGGGGGAGGGTGCTCTGAAAGTACAGTAGCTAGAGTCAGAACTGGTTGGAAAAAGTTCAGAGAGCTTATACCACTATTAGCTGCTAAAGGGTTCTCCCTAAAAATGAAAGCAGGTTGTACGATGCCTGCATACGAACAGCAATGTTGCATGGCAGTGAGACCTGGGCATTGTGTGCAGAGGATATACGCAGACTAGAGAGGAACGAAGCTTGCATGCTCCGCTGGATGTGTAACAGTCATATACGTGAACGGCAAAGCATAAACGAACTAAGGAAAAAATTAGAAATAAGAGGGATCAGATGTTGTTTACTCGAGAGAAGGCTACGTTGGTATGGACACGTGATGCGCATGAAAGTCGATAGCTGTATAACAAAGTGCAGGGCAATAAAGATAGACGGTAGCCACGGAATAGGCAGACCTAGAAAAACCTGGGACGAGCTGATAAACTCCGACCTCACACACTTACACCTCTCCAAGACAATGTCACTGGACCGAGACCTTTGGCGGTACTCAGTAACAGAGAAGACCCGCCTTACCTAAATACATAGTAAAACCTACTACAGCCAGGAGGCATCTCTAACAAAATAAACCCCCCCCCCCATCCACGCCACCCCATCCACGCCACCCCGTTCTATGTAAAGTTGTGTTGGTGCCACACCATCCAGGCCGAAACAAATGAGATCGTGTAGGTGTCACGACAAAAAAACACACAGTCCACGCTGTAATGTGGCCGTGTAGGCAACACGGTAAAAACCTCCCAGACCCACACTGTAAATGTGGTTGGTGTTAGGAAGGGCATCCAACTGTAGAAAACCTGCCAGACAGTCCTATGCGAGCAAGACAATCACTCTTGCCTCAAGTGGGAATACCCCCGTCCAAACCCATGCAAGAGTGGAACACGGACGTTAAACGTTGATGATGATGATGATGATACATATATATATACACACACACTACTATGTCAAGTGTTAAACTGTACTGTGTTGTTTGCTTTGTTGTTTCAATTTACTTTTTGCATGTATATATATATATGTGTGTGTGTATACATGCAAGGAAAAGCGGATGTAAAATGATGATGATGATGATGATATATATATATACACACATGCCTACATTGTTGCATGCATACACTGACACACACACCCAAGCACCCATCTACATACAACACATGCATAATCAAATAGTAAGAGATAATGGTATTGAGAAAGAGCTGAATATGTTAGCAACATCATGTAGATTATCGATCTTTATCTGCCCAATCACTGGAAATACCCTCCTGACAAAAACACCAGATCAATAATTTGTAAACACTGTCTGTTTGAATACAAAAGGAAATTTTGAAGAGAATCTTCCTCGATTAAATTATTCAACATAAATTATTTTTAAAAATCCTCCTGATTGCATTGTTAAGACTTTTACTGAGGTCACAAATATCTTGTGAAAAATCATGAACATCACAACTTCTCTTGCTCTGGGGAAAACCTCAAGTATACTGGTTATTTGAAAAATGTGTGTGTGTGTCTGTGTATCTGTATCTGTGTATGTGTGTCTGTCTATGTCTATGTGTGCGATTGTACACACACACACCACAAATACATAGGAAGAAATCTTTTGTTGTCAACAGAAGGAGTATCTCTCCAAACTTCTTCCATCCTATACTTATTCTAGCAACAATGCGTTTAGAGCACTCTCCTCCACTGCTAATTAGGCTACCTACATAGTAGAAGCTATCACCCACTTCTATGGACCTCTTCATTTGATTGGTGAAGGATCATATCTCTGCCCTCTCTTACTATCGATTAATCCTATACATCTATTACATAATTACATATGAAGTCTTTCTTTGCCAGATATCCCTCTATTATATATATGCTACCATGGATTAGATGAGTTGTCCCATTTGAGACAAGTCAGGACAGATGGCCATGTTTTGCTCATGCAGAACTGTTTCTGACTTGGTTTCTACAACTTGGAAGACCTTTCTGATGCCAACCACATTTACAGTGTACCGGGTGCTTTTCATCGTGACACCAAAATGATCACTTTACAGTGTGAGCTGTGTGTATTGTACAATGAAAATAAAACAAAAGTCAGAGATAGGTAGTTAATTAGTTCATTGTTTTATGATCATTTCAGAGGGTTGATAGATCGATATATTGACTAGCAGATAGTGGCTACGTTGCTACCTGTTTCTAGTCTTGAAATCCCTGATCAATCTCACTGTCTTCCTCGGAAACAGTAGATATCCAATCAGGCTATAAATTCTTATCAATGAAACTAGATAAAAGAAAATTTGTAGCAAACTCATCACATAAACACTAATAAAGAGATAATTTATAAACATCATTATTTATTGTGCTCTATCTTCCTGTCTTTCTTTATCTAACTTTCTTAATATGTATCCATTGCACAGAGAAATTCTCAATATTTTTCAAAATGCATCAGACACATGCACCTACACACATGTTCCAATATGCACTGGAATGAATGTTATCGACCTTAATGTATTGAAACCGTAGTGATTTCCAAAGATTGACTGAGGAGATGGGACTGTCTGTCTTTCCATTGTTTAGCCTCCTATTTTAAATATATATATATATATATATATATATATATATATATATAAATATAAATTCAACGAGAATCGCATTCCGGCGGGTAGGAAAAGGGAAACGTAACGCAAATTCAGAGTCATCCTGGCAAGCGCCAGCATGACTCTGAATATATATATGACTCTGAATATATATATATATATATAACTCTGAATATATATATATATATATATATATCCTTGCACTGGAGAAACACCAGGACTCTGGCTTTACTATAGCACCGGCTCAGAGCAGGAGAGTTAAGGTGAAAAAGATATTGGATGCTGAATTTGCTGACGACATAGTTTTGGTGACAAATACAGTGAAGGAGGCAGAGGATTTGATGCAGGAGGTTGAGACTGTGTCGATGAGTGTGGGGCTGAGAATGAATGAGACTAAAACAAAATATCTGGTAGAGAATGTTGAGAAGCCAGAGGGGATCACTAATCTAGGCGGGAAGCCGCTAGAATTGGTTGAGGACTTCCTGTATTTGGGAGCAAAGATTGGGAATAAGGAAGATGATGTGGTTGAGAGGAAGAGCAAAGCCTGGGCGGCGTGCCACAGCTTGAGATCGGTGTGGAAGTCGGACCTTCATAAAGACCTGAAAATCCGCTTCTTCATTGCTGTAGCGGAGTCTGTGCTGCTGTACGGTCTGAGAATTGAACTCACAACCTTTTGATTGCAAGCCCAATGCTCTAACCACTAAGCCATGCACCTTCACATGATGATGATGATATATATATATATCTTACACCCACCACAGACACACATGCATTAGAGTTATATCTGTATATATATTAGTGATTCCCAACATGGGACGCACGTTCTACAGGGGGGCAATTTGAAAATGATATTAATGAGAACAAACTTCAGGCTTTACCTTATTACTTTTACAACAAAGCAACTTTGGTGCACATTACTGTCAGAAACTTCTGTCTCACCCCTTCCACAAATGTTATTGTGCACCTATATGCTAATTTGTTTACACAGTTGATTATTGCTGTTTTCATATCAAAGTGGGGCATTTTCATATCGGGAGTAGGATGCATAACAATTTTGAGATGTTGAGGTGGGGCATGGTATACCAAAGGTTGGGAACCACTGGTATATATAGAATATAGAGCTTATCATCATCATCATCACCACCGTTTAATGTCCATTTTTCCATGCTGGCAAGGGTTAGATGAGTTATCCTGTTGTGAGCAATGCTAAGTCAGGTGACCATGTTATGCTCATACAGAACCAATTTTGGCTTGGTTTCTACAGCTGGATACCCTTCCTAATGCCAATCACATTTACAGTGAGTACTGAGTACTTTTTGTCGTGACACCTACACAACTACTTTACAGTGAGTACTGGGTGCTTTTTGTTGTGACACCTACATGACCACTTTACAGTGTGGACTGGGTGCTTTTTGTCGTTACACCTACACTACCACATTTACAGTGTGGACTGGGTGCTTTTTTTAGTGACACCTACACAACTACTTTACAGTGAGTACTGGGTGCTTTTTGCCGTGACACCTACATACGGTGTGGACTGGGTGCTTTTCGTCATTACACCTACACTACCACATTTACAGTGTGGACTGGATGCTTTTTGTAGTGACACCTACATGACCACTTTACAGTTTGGACTGGGGACTTCACTGGATGTATGTATGGGAGTGGATGGGGTGGTGTGGTGCATATTATACATATGCTTCATCTTCAGCCTGTGCCCATGGGAAGTTGTGTGTAGCAAAGTTTTATAAATCTGTAGGATTATTATGTAATATGTTCTTTCCATTTTTAAGATGCTAGTGGAGTGATTTCAGGAAGATACGGCAGCTATTTCTAGCAGGTTCAATGATCCCATACAGGCTCCTTTGTTGAATTGTCTTGGCTGAAGTTTTGCTTAAATACTCTACTTCACATCTTTGTAATAATTTTATCATCATTATAAGGGGGATGACATATTGACAGCATTGCTAGAGCATCACATGAAATACATCACAAGATAAGTCGAATAAAAAGCCATAGCGGTATTTGATCTGGCCCTTAACATTCTGAGTTCAAATCATACTGATGTTAAATTTGCCTTTCATCTTTTTGGGGTCGATAAAATAAAGTATCAGTCAAGTATAGGGGTTGATTTAATCATCTTCCTCCTTCTCAAAATGTTGCTGGCCTTGTGTCTAAATTAGAAATCAATATTTAGTTAAGTCACTTTATACTCTGAATTCAAAACACTTTCAGGTCAACTTTGCTTACATTTTTGTTCTCCCAGACATATAAATATATAACCAATCAAGGTATAATCAATTCCCCAGCCACTGCCCACCATTAACAAAATGTAAGAGCCTCTGCTTTGGCTGGAAGTTAATAACTAGGTCATTGTATTGCAAACATCATTTCATAAATACAGAAATAAAAAAACAAAAAAATTAAGCTGAAATAATTTCTGAGAAAACTTGTCTGAAAATATGACTTATATTGTCTGAAAATATATTTGTAATATTAAAACTGATTTTGATAACATGATCGGTCAGTTTCTAACTTATAGAAGTAAGTCAATGTCTCTTAGTGGAAGCAATATCTCTTGTGTCATTTAACATGCAAGTTCTAAATAAACTTCAAGAAAATGTGCATCCAAACATCATTTTATAGGAAACTTTTGAACAGTCTTCATTCACTGAACGCATTCTTAAATAAAATCGAATCTAAGCTTCTTCAATATCAACGTTAAGTTCATATTTATGTCAAGTACTGTCAAATATATTTCAGCTAACATCTCTTCAAGCAATACATGTAAAGACACAAACTTTTCAAACAAACCTACTATTTGCCGAAAATTTGAAGGCATAAACTGGTTACGCTATCTGTTGTATTCATCTTGTAATCCTGACAGGTTTTTAAAGTACTTTTTCAGTTTATTGGGAGTTATTTTGCTCTATTTCTATTTGGAAATAAAATAAACACACCATGTAATGGAACTTAATTAATTGAGGGATAACCTCTAATACATTTTAAATTTCATATGACCTTATATTATTGTGATCACACTCACATGTGTGTGTGTATATATATATATATATATATATATATATAAACAAGAAGTGTAAGCCAACAGGTTAAAATTAACTTTGTTTATTCATATGAAAAAACAAAGATAATTCTAACCTGTTGACTTACACTTCTTGTTTTTAAATTACTCCGGAGTAAACACACCCACCTGCGCACTTCGTTGAGTGCTCTAAACTGCATACTGAAGTGTCAGTAACCAACCAACACATACTCAAATTTATGAATATATGTGTGTTGGTTGGTTACCAACACTTATGTATATATATATATATATATATAATATATATTAGAAATAGTGGACAGCTTCCGTTACCTGGGTGACAAAATCAGCAGTGGGGGAGGGTGCTCTGAAAGTACAGTAGCTAGAGTCAGAACTGGGTGGAAAAAGTTCAGAGAGCTTATACCACTATTAGCCGCTAAAGGGTTCTCCCTAAAAATGAAAGGCAGGCTGTACGATGCCTGCATACGAACAGCAATGTTGCATGGCAGTGAGACCTGGGCACGGTGTGCAGAGGATATACGCAGACTAGAGAGAAACGAAGCTTGCATGCTCTGCTGGATGTGTAATAGTAATATACGTGAACGACAAAGCATAAACGAACTAAAGAAAAAATTAGAAATAAGGGGGATCAGATGTTGTTTACTAGAGAGAAGGCCACGTTGGTATGGTCACGTGATGCGCATGAAGGACGATAGCTGTATAACAAAGTGCAGGGCAATAAAGATAGACGGTAGCCTCGGAATAGGCAGACCCAGAAAAACCTGGGACGAGCTGATAAACTCCGACCTCACACACTTACACCTCACCAAGACAATGTCACTGGACCGAGACCTTTGGCGGTACTCAGTAATAGAGAAGACCCGCCTTACCTAAATACATAGTAAAACCTACTACAGTCAGTAGGCATCTCTAACAAAATACACCCCCGTCCCACCACCCCCACCCCATCCACACCGCCCCCTTCTATGTAAAGTTATGTTGGTGCCACACCATCCAGGCCGAAACAAATGAGATTGTGTAGGTGTCACGACAAAAAAACACACAGTCCACGCTGTAATGTGGCCGTGTAGGCAACACGGTAAAAACCTCCCAGACCCACACTGTAAATGTGGTTGGTGTTAGGAAGGGCATCCAACTGTAGAAAACCTGCCAGACAGTCCTATGCGAGCAAGACAATCACTCTTGCCTCAAGTGGGAATACCCCCGTCCAAACCCATGCAAGCGTGGAACACGGACGTTAAACGTTGATGATGATGATGATGATATATATATTAGTATTGGTGTTCTGAAATAGCGATGTTTAAACCGACCAGAATTCTCTCACTTCTTTCTGGCCATTCATAATGATGTTAAAGTATAGTTATCAAAATCTCATGCATTTGATATGTAAAATAAAGCCTTTTGCCAAGAAAATACAATAGTATTGAGTAATGTATGTATAGTATATTTGATAATATACTGTATGTTTATTTAAATCACTATGAATTTTAAATTAGTGACTACCTCACTTACGTAGTCTTGGCAAAAGCAAAGAGGGTAATTGACGGTCCTGTTTCTCACTCATAAATGGTTATCAAGACTACATACCTCTTCACTTCTGCCAAGAGTTATAGAAGCTGGATTCTTATAGAATTCCAGTCATGTTTAGGAGCTGATTAAACAGAGCAGTTGCCGGTCCAGCAAAAATCAGGAATTAGCATTGATGCTCTGAAATAGCAAAAGCACTTGACATTATCCGTAACTTCCACCATAGATGCGGTATCTCATGATTGGTACAGGAATGGAGTGAAATACGGCAATGATAATATGAGAAGGCCGGATTCTAATAACTTCTTTTACAGTTGCATATTACATAATATGTATTTCTGTGGCTAGAATGTGTCATCAGCCCATGATGCAAGACAATCAGTGACATCATCAGGTGTTATGAACATAAAAGATTTAGTTAAATAATCCCTACTGATATGCAAATTGGGCTACTCAGCCGTTAATATGCATAAGGTAAGTATATACGTTCAACAATCTGGCAGGAAGGTATACATTGCTGACGATAGCTAATAAGCTTGAAACTAGTACAGCATTCCTTTGTCAGTGTTGAACAAACGAGCAACGATGGTTGCTGGACACTACGGCTTAATATGGGATGTTTGTTTACAAACACACCGAGCATTATAATAAATGTTCGGTGAAACCATACGTACATATATATATGTGTGCATGTATGTATATATATATACATACTACTGTACGTCTGTATACATATATGTATGTACGTGTACATACTATATTTAAGTAACAGCCGTACTAAGAGTGGGAAATGAAATTTCGTTTCATTTTTTCCGTTAATCCCTACTGAGTTACAGCAAAATATAAACAAAGAATTGATATGGAGGCAGCCTGGCTAGTGATGCTCTCTCTACAGCGAACAGCCTCCTTAGAGATGCTTAGTGGTTTTCATCCTATATAGTGAATTGACGTCGTTTAGCCCCAGGTTACCCTGATCAATCAAACCTAACAATTAAAAAGTATCCCATTCATAACCATTTAATTTTTTCTCAGCCACAATGAACCAATGACCACATTATCTAATGTGTCTTTTTTATATTTTTAAGATGATAAGAAAACCTACCAAACAAAGGGCTGGGAGGAGACCTCAGCTGTGTCGAAGACATGATAACTTCCCTAGTGTTGCTGCTATGATAAAATGCACACAGTAGAATGAAAGAATGTATATGAGCAAGATAAATGCAGGCTACCAATCCATATGTGTATTTGGTAGAGTGTGGGTACATATGTAAGTGACATGCAGGCCACTGATTCATCTGAGAAGTTAGTAGCTCCATGAGTACTGACAACTCATCCAACCTTTGCTAGCAGGGGAAGGGGTGTCAATTAAATTGAGCCAGTGTGTTACTGGTACTTTATTTTATTGACCTTGTAAGGTTGAAATGTAAAGTTAGCCTCTGCAGGATTTGAAATCAGAATGTAAAGAGATGTTAAATGATGATGATGATGGTGGTAGAGTATGTATGATTTGAAAGAGATTTGGTTGCTATTTTTGCTGGTTGAGCAACTGTGGATAGTTTCCTTTGTAAAGCTGTTGACTGTATACATAAAGTGTGTAAACAAGCTGGCGTCTGAATAACATGGAGATCTTTGACACTTAACAACAAGCAGCTCAACTGGCAGAGATCTGAGATCTGAGATATCTGCAAGTTAGATAACACTTTCTAACATTGTTTTCTTTATTGGCCATACAGGCATCATTGTAGGGAGTTGTTGGCTTTGATGATGCTGCTGATGGTGATGATGGTGGTGACGATAATGATGGTAGTGGTGATGATGATGATGGTGATGTACATATAAAATGTGCAGCTGCTATTCTAGTTACCAACTCAAGGATGTTATCAAGAAAAAGAAACAACATTCTTCAGTTACACAAGGTATGAGAAATATGTTATCTTATCCTCAGAAAATATATTACTCTTGAGTTAATGTGCAGTAAGTGTTGCAGAGGAAAAGGTATATTGTTAGTTACGTGAAGCTAAGTCAAGTCAAGTGAAGCCAAGTCAAGTGAAGCCAAGTGAAACCAAGTGAAGCCAAGTGAAACCAAGCCTAGCCAGGCCAAGCAAAGTCAAGTGAAGCCAAGACAAGCAAAGTCAAGCCGCACCAAGCTAATCCAACTCAAGTCAAGCCAAGCCAAGTCAATTGAAGCTAATCTAAGCCAAATCAAGTCAAGTGAAGCCAAGCCATGCCAAGCCAAGCCAAGCCAAACCAAGCCAAGTCTAGTAAAGCCAAACCAAACCAAGCCAAGTCTAGTAAAGCCAAACCAAACCAAGCCAAGTCAAGTGAAGCCAAGCCAAGCCAAGCCAAACCAAGCCAAGTCTAGTAAAGCCAAACCAAATCAAACCAAGTCTAGTAAAGCCAAACCAAACCAAGCCAAGTCTAGTAAAGTTCTTATTTTCCATTCCATTCTTTCTTCCCAATCTATTTTTAATCATCTCAACCATTAATAAATACTTATTTATATGAAGGTCTTTTGTACAGTTTCACAAGCTTGAGCCCAGAACTTCACGATAGCAAAACCCTTTAAACCACTCATCACATACCTAGCAATAGAACAACTAGTCTACAGTCTAGCCAAAAAAAGGAACCTCTATGTAGTCATTTTATTTGGTAGAAATAGCAGTGAACTCTTCTTCAAATCATATGGAATGTTGGGTTTGACAATGAGTGTTCCAGTTCCTTGATCATTGGAACAGACTGCTCATGAAATTAATGTGTAAGTGGCTGAGTATTCCACAAGCATGAGTACCCTTAATGTAATTCTCAGGGAGATTCAGTATGACACTATGTGACAATAGTATACATTTACATTACAGATACAGTCCATCTTGACCTATACTGTATGTGGCTGAGTATTCCACACACACACATACACACATGTGAGATTCAGCATGACATGGTGTATGATAATGGTGTACATTTACATTATAGATACAGTCCATCTATTATAGTATTCTACAAACATGTGTACCCTTAACATAGTTCTCAGGGAGATTCGGCATGACATGGCTGAATTTTCATTGCTTTCTTGATTGGAGATACTCAGACCTTCAATGTGGAGTTTGAGAACTTGGGGAGATCTCTCTTAACTAAGCAGATCAAGAAATATTTCATGAAATCTTTTAAAGAATCCTTCGAGAGAATTTCCAGCTTGTCAGATTAAGAGACGGGGAAAGATTATATTCCTGGCAAAGAATGGTTGGGACAGAGATGTAAAGATGTAAAGAATATGTCCAAGATTGCCAGCATGGAAAGTGGATGTGAAATGATGATAATGATGATTATGATAATGATGATGATGATAATGAGGATGATGATTAAGAAGAAGAAGAAGATGTTGATGATGATGACAATGAGGATGATGATGGCAATGATGATCATGATGATGCTGATGATGACAATGATGATGATGACAATGATGATGATGATAGTGATGATGATGATGACAATGATGATGATGATGAGGATGATGAAAATGATGATGATGATGGCAATGATGATCATGTTGATGGTGATGATCATGTTGATGATGATGATGACAATGAAATGTTAGAATGGTATTTTATATCATTGTCATCATCATCATCATCATCATCAACATCATCATTGTCATCAGTTATGGGTTAGATGAGCTGTTAGATTAGACAGGTCAGGTGACCACATCTAGCTCATACACTGTTATTTGGATGCCTTCTCTAACACCAATCACTTTACAGGAGCATTTAATTATGACTCTGGCACTACTAGCTGTCAGTACAGATTGGAAGCTTTTTATTATAGTACTAGTGCTTCCACCTGACAAGGTGGACTGAGTGTTTTTTGTCATGGCAACAGCATTACCACCTTACAGGGTGGACTGAGTGTTTTTTGTCATGGCAACAGCGCTACCTCCTTACAGAGTGGACTGTGAGCCTTTTATTATTTTTATCATGACTCTGGTCACTTCTCTTCAGCCACAGCCATCTAGATGTCCTTTCTGCTGCTTCCATGTTGTTCTTGATGACTCTCCTCTTGCTTGCCAGAATTTCATAGTCTTAGCTAAGAGACTATGTTTAGAGTTCTGTAGGCTTAGCTAAGAGACTTCTGTAATGTGTAGAGTTTCATAAGCTTAGCTAAGATATTCTCTGTAATGTCTAGAGTTTCGTAGACTTAGCTAAGAGAATGAGCCACAAAGCTTTGGCTGCCAAACTAACAGTTTTACTCAGTGGTATACATGTGGTATACATACTATAGATTTCTTGTAAGCAAATTAATTATCATTTTTCAACAACACTTTTCAGTTGATATAAAGAGGGTGATGGCTGAATGATATTGTGGAGAAAATTTGAAGAAGGTGATATATATATGTATATTATATATATCATCATCATCATCATCATCATCACCGTTTTACGTCCGTTCTTCCATGCTAGCATGGGTTAGATGGGTTGTCCTGTTGTGGGCAGTGTCTGGTTGGCTGACCATGCCTTGCTCATACAGGAACTGATTTTGGCTTGATTTCTACAGCTGGATGCCCTTCCTAACTAACCTCATTTACAGTGAGTGCTGGGTGCTTTTTTCCGTGGCGCCTACACGTCCACTTTACAGTGTGGGCTGGGTGCTTTTTTGCTATGGCAACCTCCACGACCACTTTGAAGTGGGTGGGTGTGGGGGCATATTGTCTATATGCTTCAGCTTGTACCCATGGGAAGTTGGGTACTCTGTATTACTGCGTGACGCCAGAGGTCACAGTCGTGTGTCATCGCCTTTGAGAGGTGTAATTGGGTAAGGTCGGCTTTTATCACCTCATCCCAGGTCTTCCTGGGTCTCCCCACTCCGCGGTTTCCATTGACTTCTAGTGCTCTGCACCTTTTTATGCAGCTGTCATCCTCCATACCAACGCAACTGCCTCTCCTGCACACAGCATTTGATTCCTCTTATGCTCAGTCTCTCTCTCAATTCATTTATGCTTTGCCGTTCCCGTATATTACTATTACACATCCATCGGAGCATGCAGGCTTCGTTTCTCTCTAATCTACGTAAGTCTTCCACCTTCAGCGCCCAGGTCTCACTACCATGTAGCATTGCTGTTTGTATACACGCATCATACAGTCTGCCTTTCATTTTGAGGGAGAAGCCTTTTGCAGCTAGCAGTGGCAGTAGTTCCCTGAACTTCTTCCATCCCGTTCTTACCCTAGTTATTGTACTTTCTGAACACCCACCTCCGCTGCTAATTCAGTCACCTAGGTAGCAGAAGCTGTCTACTGTTTCTACAGAGCCCTCCCAGAGATTGGTGATACTTGTTTATATATATATAATATATATATGTATATATATATATGACAGGACTGTGACCTCTGACGTCATGTAGTAATATAGAAGACCGACTTCCCACAGGAACAAGCCGATGCTGAAGCATTAAAGACAATACGCCCCGTCTCTTCCCACTGTAAAGTGGTCATGTAGGTGTCATGGAAAAAAGCACCCACCACTCACTGTAAATGAGGTTGGTGTTAGGAAGGGCATCCAGCTGTAGAAATAAAGCCAAAATCAGTTGCTGTATGAGCAAGACAAGGTCACTTGACCTGACATTTCTCACAACAGGACAACCCGTCTAACCCATGCTAGCATGGAAGAATGCCCGTAAAATGGTGATGATGATGATGATGATGGTATATATATTGTAGCGCTGAGAAAAGGTAGTGTATATAAGGTTGAAAGAAGGGGGTGTATTATGGGGCTGGGAGAAGTGGTATATTGTAGGGCTGGCACAAAAAGGCGGGAAATGAGGGTGCTTCCTGCATGACTGGGAGTAGGGTGTGTATTTGGGGGGGGGGGCGTGTATGTGTGTGTGTTGTAGGTCTGAGAGAAGAGGGATTTATTGTAGAGCTGGGAGATGGGTGTGTGCTGTAGGGCTGGGAATAGTGGGGGTGTTGTAGGACTGGGAGAAGCAGGTGTATAATGTAGAGCTGGCTTAGGTGTTCAATAAATACTTTGGTGGTGCCATCTCTGAGAGAAGGATCTCGTATAATGTTTTCAATTCAGTAGAACTAATAGTGAGAAGATGAGTGAAAGTATGTTTCATGAGATAGAGGTGGTGTCATCATCACTGGTCCAGTCCCTCAAGGGTTACAGTTTAACAGTTTAGCACAGTAAAGATTATAAATGAGAAGTTTTACTGATAAAGACAGTGAGAAGAGCAGAAAAGGAAAGACAATAATATTTTGAAAAAGTAAAAGAGAAAAGAATCAACAAATAGAAGACAGGCATCTCTTAAAACATAAAACATGACTATAAAGCATTATTTTCCCATGCTTCAAAATTAAGGGGGAAAAAATTATTTTAAAATTCACAAATGATTGATTTTTTTCTTGTCACAATCAACAACTAGCTTGGTTTCAAAGGAATATTCCAAGTTGCCAAGAAACAGAGTGTTAGTAATTAAATGGGAAACTAAAAGAAAGAGTAATTGAAATTTCAAATTTTTTCCAGTCAGTGATGCTGCCTGGCTATCTTAAAGAAAAGAAGAATTAATGAAACAGTAGACTTTAATTTTTAGTGCTGCATATGTGCATGGCATGTCACATGCATATATGTGTTTCTTAGTGTGTGTTTGTGTGTGTGTGTGTGTGTGTGTGTGTGTGTGTGTGTTCGTTTGTTTGAGCATGCTCCTGTGTGTTTGATCCTAATTATACTTTAATGAACAGACACAGTGAAATATTTTTAGCATGCGTAATGCCCAAGGATTTTCTTCTGCTTCTTCTTCTTGACCTCAATCTATTTTGCCCCCTCCCCTCCCACCAAGAACAAACTTTGTGAGCAAGTTAGTTAAATGAGCCAGCTTGTATTCAATGAGAATAATAATTAAGACACTATTCAAACAACGGGAGGCAGCTTGCTCACAGAACAATATTGAAGCTCATCTGATGTTCTACCATTCTACTGTTCTACTGTTCTACCATTCTCTCAGGCTCATTCTATTGGAGCTTGTTGCTGTAAGATACCCAATTAGGATTTATTGAAGAGCTGTGAAAAAAACTTTTCAGATACATTAGTCTCCACACTACTAAGTCAGTTGTAATTAGCTGATAGCATTCTACTGCTGCACTAGTAGTTTGTCAATTTGTTAAAAGTAAAAAGTAAAAATAAAAAATTTTAGAACCCACACACAACTTTTCTTTACTTTTTACATTTGTGTTTATATGTGTGTATCTGTGTGTTTGTATATATCATCATCATCATCATCATCATCGTTTAACGTCCATATTCCACGCTTGCATGGGTTTGGACGGGAGTTTTCCCACTTGAGGCAAGAGTGGTTGTCTTGCTCGCATAGGACTGTCTGGCGGGTTTTCTACAGCTGGATGCCCTTCCTAACACCAACCACATTTACAGTGTGGAACTGGGAGGTTTTTACCGTGTTACCTACACGGCCACATTACAGCGTGGACTGTGTGTTTTTTTGTTGTGACACCTACACGACCTCATTTATATATATATTTATATAACTTTGGTAGGTTTCAGCCAGTCAGTATTGGTTGAGGACATGTCTAACTTAACAATACCACCATCATTATATATATATATATATAAAAAACACACAGTCCACACTGTAATGTGGCCGTGTAGGTAACACGGTAAAAACCTCCCAGTCCACACTGTAAACGTGGTTAGTGTTAGGAAGGGCATCCAGCCGTAGAAAACCCGCCAGACAGTCCTATACGAGCAGGACAACCTATCTGTCTCAAGTGGGAAAACTCCCGTCCAAATCCATGCAAGCGTGGAAGATGGACGTTAAACGATGATGATGATGATGATGATATAACCATATTAAAAGATATATGTTTATATAGAGAGAGAAACACAAGAGAAACACAGTATATTGTATATATACCAAATACATAATAAATAGAGAATACACAGAGGGATATATATACATTCTTAGTTAAACTTCCTGAGATCCCACTACATCTCTTGTGTACCCATTGTTTGCATTTGGGGCAGAGTATGGAGTTCCTACCTCTTTCCTACATACTGAGCAAGGCCATTTCCCTGAGGGGATCTGGGTTCTGTTTCCTCATCTACTTACAAGAACCTTAGTCTTTGTCAGGTTGACTTTGAGACCCTTTCTTTCTAGTCCCTGCTTCCATGTTTGGAATTTCTTCTCTAGTTCCACCATGGATTCAGCTGTAAGTGCGAGATCATCCACATACAGGAGTTCCCATGGGCATCCGGTCTTAAACTCCTCCGTTATTGCCTGCAAAACTATAATGAACAGGAGAGGGCTAAGAACAGAGCCCTGGAGGACACCGACCTGTATGCTAAATTCCTCGCTATAGTCATTGCTAATCCTAACTTTGCTGACTGCTCCCCTATACAGCTTTCCCAAACCATTCACCTACTCCTAATTTTCTAAGAGCCCACCAGATTATAGCACGGGGGACTCTGTTGAATATATATATATATATATATATATACAGGGTGCGGACGATATTTGTTCGCAATTTTCAACTGCTAATTTTATGCAAATTTTTTTTACTTCCGTTGTCACTCTTGTCATCATAAAAACAGTGACTATATTTCCATTATTTATTTTCAGAATAATTGATTATGAATAATTTTGAACCTCCAAATTTGTGGAATCCGCGCCGGGAGGAGAAATAAAGAAATTTCAGTCTTTCTCAGCATCAGCAGGAGAATGGTGGAAAAGGTTAGACGTGCCCAGAGTCATGCAGACAAAGTTTCCAGCGACAACATTGGTTTTAGGTGTCGTCAGCAGTCAAGGTGACGTCATGCCACCTCACTTCTTCCCTGAGGGCCTCAAGCTGAACACCGATGGCTACATCCGCATTCTGAGAGAGGTAGTAAAGCCCTGGATCGATCAGGTAGCTGCAGGTAGGCCGTACGTGTGGCAGCAAGACTCAGCGCCCTGCCATACCAGCCGAAAGACGCAAGACTGGTTGTCAGAGAACTTTGTCGACCACACTTCACCTGACATCTGGCCTCCCAGCTCGCCTGATTGCAACCCCCTCGACTTCTTTGTGTGGGGCACAGTGGAATGAGACACCAACAGATCTAGCTGCAATACGAAAGACGATCTGAAGGCCAGGATCACAAGTGCCTTTAGGAGCCTAAGTCGGGGTACAGTGACGAAGGCCTGTAGCCGGTTCCGAGGCCGCCTTGAGGCTGTCATCAAAGCCAATGGCGGGTTTATCGAGTGAGATCGAAAGAACAAGTTATGAAGACAAACTGACCCAAGTTTGATAAATAAATCTTAAAAAATAAAACTACTGTGTTATTTTTTCCTAGACAGTAATCTTGCGAACAAACATCGTCCGCACCTTGTATATACACATATATATATATATGTGTGTGTGTGTCTAATGGTAGCTAAGATGCTTCCATAGGCAGTATGCCGGTTGAACACTCTATCCTCCTACAGAGCAGAGTATTATAGAATGGAAAATGAAAAATCAGTGATGCATCGGAACTCAATTTATTGTATGTTACAATTGTTTCCCCGGCGCGCAGCTCGAGGTGCGATCCGTGTGTGGATCTACCTGACTCTAGACTCGCAGGTTCCTCGGACATGACTATTGATTTCAGATCATATCCTCTTTCTGGGGTTTTCTGGCCCTACAAGCCTATATCATCCACCTTCATCCGCTTTGCACGTCCTTGGGTTGGTCATTGGTTAGTGACATCATTATTATTCTGACCACTTGTAGCAGCCTGCTGACCGTCAGGGAGTGAGCTGTCACTCAACCACTGCCCCGTCGGCAAAATTAATTGAGTTCCGAAACATTACTGATTTTTTGTTTTCCATTCTATATATATATATATATATACAAAGATCGGAATTATATATATATATATAGTGAAAGAATAAAGAGTAACATGGTTGGCTGTACAATAAGCGGCTTTATTTAAAGTACTGACAATTGGAAATCGAGTGATGCAACTTCAAACGATTAGCGAACTCTAGACTCACCTGATCAACGAAACAATTTTCAGTACTTTAAATAAAGCCCCTTATTGTACAGCCAACCATGTTACTCTTCATTCTTTCACTATTATTACTGCAAGTATAACCTGCATAGGAATTACCGCGAACTCGCTGCATAACTATGGAAGCATCTTGTTGAGACAAACAAAGCCGTACGTGAAAACTATCCACGACGCAGAGTACTCACAACCTCTAACTAGATTACCTATAACAATAACTTGTTATCCCATATATATATATATATATATATATAATATATAGATATGTAGACTTAGCACTTTCCTGTAAACAAGTGCTATTATGCCTCATATCATGTTACCTTATTTTATCTGATGAGAACACAATTTTTGTCCCAGGATGATTTTGTATTCGAAATGCGCATAAAATATATGGAACTATTTTAACCATCTTTTAATTTCTTCTTTATTATATATATAATATATATATATATACAGAGTTCCACGTGCTGTAATCTGGTGGGCTCTTAGAAAACTAGGAGTAGATGAATGGCTTGTGAAAGCAGTACAAGTCATGTATAGGGGAGCAGTCAGCAAAGTTAGGATTAGCAATGAGTATAGCGAGGAATTTAGCGTACAGGTTGGGGTCCACCAGGGCTCTGTTCTTAGCCCCCTCCTGTTCATCATAGTCCTGCAGGCAATAACGGAGGAGTTTAAGACCGGGTGCCCATGGGAACTCCTGTATGCTGATGACCTCGCACTCATAGCTGAATCTATGGTAGAACTAGAGAATAAATTCCAAACTTGGAAGCAGGGACTAGAAAGAAAGGGTCTCAAAGTCAACATGACAAAGACTAAGGTCCTTGTAAGTAGACGAGAAAACAGAACCCAGATCCCCTCAGGGAAATGGCCTTGCTCAGTATGTAGGAAAGGTGTAGGTAGGAACTCCATTCTCTGCCCCAAATGCAAACAATGGGTACACAAGAGATGTAGCGGGATCTCAGGAAGCTTAATTAAGAATGTAGGATTCACATGCAGCAGCTGTGCTGAGACAGCAAGCAGCCACAGGAAACAAGTACCACCAATCTCTGGGAGGGCTCTGTAGAAACAGTAGACAGCTTCTGCTACCTAGGTGACCGAATTAGCAGCGGAGGTGGGTGTTCAGAAAGTACAATAACTAGGGTAAGAACGGGATAGAAGAAGTTTAGGGAACTACTACCACTGCTAGCTGCAAAAGGCTTCGCCCTCAGAATGAAAGGCAGACTGTATGATGCGTGTATCCGAACAGCGATGTTGCATGGTAGTGAGACCTGGGCGCTGAAGGTGGAAGACTTACGTAGATTAGAGAGAAACGAAGCCTGCATGCTCCGATGGATGTGTAACAGTAATATACGTGAACGACAAAGCATAAATGAATTGAGAGAGAGACTGAGCATAAGAGGAATCAAATGCTGTGTGCAGGAGAGGCGGTTGCGCTGGTATGGACATGTGATGCGTATGAAGGATGACAGCTGCATAAAAAGGTGCAGAGCACTAGAAGTTGATGGAAACCGCGGAGTGGGGAGACCCAAGATGACCTGGGATGAGGTGATAAAAGCCGACCTTACCCAATTACACCTCTCAAAGGCGATGACACACGACTGTGACCTCTGGCGTCACGCAGTAATACAGAGTACCCGACTTCCCATGGGTACAAGCTGAAGCATATAGACAATATGCCCCCCCCCCCCCACCGCAAGGTGGTCGTGGAGGTGCCACGGCAAAAAAGCACCCAGCCCACACGTAAAGTGGACGTGTAGGCGCCACGAAAAAGCACCCAGCACTCACTGTAAATGAGGTTGGTGTTAGGAAGGGCATCCAGCTGTAGAAATCAAGCCAAATCAGTTCCTGTATGAGCAAGGCATGGTCAGCCGACCAGACACTGCCCACAACAGGACAACCCATCTAACCCATGCTAGCGGGGAAGAACGGACGTAAAACGGTGATGATGATGATATATAGTGGTGGAACACTGGAAGGTAATATCCGTAGTGGTAGAGCACTCAGTCCAAGGGACAAGTTAGGTAGAAGTGGTTACACAACAGTTAGTTCACCATACCGAGAACAATTGTTTCACCTTAGCGGATCTTCAGCTCGGGATGAAGATCCGCTAAGGTGAAACAATTGTTCTCGGTATGGTGAACTAACTGTTGTGTAATCACTTCTATATATGTCATCATCATCATCATCATCATCATCGTTTAACGTCCATGTTCCACGCTTGCATGGGTTTGGACGGGAGTTTTCCCACTTGAGGCAAGAGTGGTTGTCTCACTCGCATAGGACTGTCTGGCGGGTTTTCTACAGCTGGATGCCCTTCCTAACACCAACCACATTTACAGTGTGGGACTGGGAGGTTTTTACCGTGTTGCCTACACGGCCACATTACAGCATGGACTGTGTGTTTTTTTGTCGTGACACCTGTATATATATATATATATATAAAATATATATATATATTTATATAATATATATATATATTTAAATGGAAAAAATGAAACAAAATTTTATTTCTCACTCTTAGTACGGCTGTTACTTAAATATAAATATGTATACGTACATACATATATGTATACAGACGTACAGTAGTCTGTATATATATATATATATATATATATATATATATATATATATATACACATACATGCACACATATATATATATGTACGTATGGATTCACCAAACATTTATTATAATGCTCGGTGTGTTTGTAAACAAACATCCCGAATTAAGCCGTACAGTGTCTAGCAACCATCGTCGCTCATTTGTTCAACACTGACAAAGGAACGCTGTACTAGTTTCAAGCTTATTAGCTATCGTCAGCAACGTATACCCTCCTGCCAGATGGTTGAACGTCTGAAAGTATATACTTTCCTTATGCATATTAACGGCTGAGCAGCCTAATTTGCATATCGAATGGATTAGACTGATTCAGTATCAGAGCTATAAAGTACATTATGAAGAGAGAAGAAACATTAGATATAATTAGTAATAAGATATATTATACCCAGCTGGTTCTTCAGTCCCCGACTATGTAGTTTCGTGGCATATTATGCAAAAACACTAGATCATAGAGATATAGAGTCTTTGTGAGGTTCTGCCGACTTATCAAGGGGGTACCTCATTAAGGATTTCAAAACACGTCTGCAATGCGCGAGATAGAATCTCGAAAAGGCGGAGGGAGAGTCAATCACGTGATACAACGGTCAAGAAACAGAGTTAAGCTCCTTATAACTCTGAAAAAAATACTGCGGAGGCGGAGGGGGTATTCATATCAAAGCCGTAGAAGAGGTGGTTTGAGGATGCGAGAAGTATGAGTAATGGTAGCTATCCAGCTATCCAGCAGTCACTCCACTTCAAAGGTTACTCGACCAAAGGGAGTTATAAACAATATATCTTATTACTAATTATATCTAATGTTTCCTCTCTCTTGATAATGTACTATATATAATATATATATAAAAGACAGATTCTATGAGACACTGATGCTCACTACCTCCCAAATAACCGACAGTGACTATATAATTATTGTTGCGACCTAAATGGTCACGTTGAACAACATTGTGACGGCTATGACGGAATCCATGGAGGCTATGGGTTTGGTACTAAAAATGAGGAAGGCTCCAGAATCCTGGAATTCTGTGACGCAAATAACCTAACTATCTGTAACACTAACTTCAAAAAACGAGACAATCACTTGATCATGTAGCGGAATACTGGGTTGTATGAAATGTAACATGGAGACATGGTTTGTGTGTATAATATTTAATTAACAATTTAACAGTATAGTTGACATGTCAAAGAAATAGATGAAAGAATGAAGCAAAGTTAGTAGTTACCGTTTTGATTGCCAGGCAAACGCAGGCTGGCAGAAGACGCCTGGCGAAGGCCAGGCGCCGGAAGGGCAAATGAGAGAGTGAGAACTTAAAGTTGTTAGTTTTATAGGGTTCTGACCGGAAGTTACAGAAAGGGTTCTACTTCCCGTCTAGATGTTGTTAATCTATTGGGGTTGTGAGTCACAACAAGGGAGACAACTGCTACATAACCTCCCGCCAGAATTTTAGAATATAAAAATCGAATGAAATATGTAGCAAGTTGGCGAGAATGTTGTAACAGGCATGAAAATTACGACAAAAGAATGTTTGCAAAAATCAATGATAGATGTCAAGGTAGCCAACCGCTCTTGGCCAGAGAACGACTGGACATCTATCTATCCATCACCCAAAGATACAATATAATAACGTAAGAGAAGAGCTCAAAGTTCAAATGTACAAAATATAGTTCACAGGTGTGCAATCACATGACAGCAGGAAAGAAAGTGTGTTCCAGAGAATGAATGCAGGTGGTTTCTGTTCTGTGGTATATCGTGAAATTTCCAACCTCCGAATGGATTTTCTCACAGGAAGAGTGCTGCAAAAATAAATTCTCTGGCTTGTTCTGCTGGATTTGGTTGTTGGTGAAGCTGTGTTTCTGTTGATGTTGTTGTCTCGCGGAGTGAGCGTATTCGGTGTTTAAATTCACAGTAAAAAAAATTTCAGAAAAAAATGAGTTGCGCAAAGTGCTAGAAATAACAGCCGAAGTTGATGGTCGATGTTGAGAATGCGTTGACCTGGAAGGGTCAAGAGGCCAGCGACCAAAGAAATAAGCATTCTGAATAAATGCACAGTTTTCAACGGCAAATTTACGTGGTATATTTTTAAACCGACAAATAGGAGAATATAGCTTAAGGCTGAAGAATCCTTGGCGAGAAACGTTATCTCTGGCGTGCGGCTATCTCTGTGAGTCGAGATATCTCTGTGAGTCGAGAATTTGTGCTGCCTACACGTGCCAATACAAGGTTAAGTTAGGTTTAAAAAATAATATTTCTAACGCGCGAGAAAATGATAGTGCAAGTGTGAAAGTGACAATGATGAAAAAGAAAGGCTTCACTTAGCATAATTATCGGTGTGAACTTTGAAAAAAAAACTTGAACGATGAAGGAAACGATGAAAAAAAAAAAAAAAAAAAAAAAAGGCAATGGTTCATCGAAAATAAATGTTCCTGTTGAAATGTTTCTAAAAAAAAAATATCAAATTTCTTTTTTTGTTTCTTTTTTTGTTCGTTGTAAGAAACGAGAAACATATATATATCGTGAAATGCGACAGTTAGTTGATGCGTGAGAGAAAAAGTCTGTCTGCACGAAAGTTTCACATGTGCGTGGTGTGTTCGTTTCTTTGACTGAGTATTTTCATAGTTTGTAAATAAATTTGCTGTGTATTCGTAATGTTACTCACACAACACCAGATTCTGCTATTTTTTTCTTTTTTCGGCTGCGTGTTCGTATCACGTCAGGGTTATCGATATAGTGGAGAACTGGGTTGTAATCGCAGTTTTCGGAATATCCTCCTTCCTGACCGGAATTTGGTGGTAGGCTCGCACTAAATCTAACTTAGAAAAAATCTTACACCCCTGCAGTGAAGATGCAAAATCGTGGAGATGGGGAATGGGATACCTATCCGGGACGATTTAACAGTCTAGTTGACATGTCAAAGAAATAGATGAAAGAATGAAGCAAAGTTAGTAGTTACCGTTTTGATTGCCAGGCAAACGCAAGCTGGCAGAAGACGCCTGGCGAAGGCCAGGCGCCGGAAGGGCAAATGAGAGAGTGAGAACTTAAAGTTGTTAGTTTTATAGGGTTCTGACCGGAAGTTACAGAAAGGGTTCTACTTCCCATCTAGATGTTGTTAATCTATTGGGGTTGTGAGTCACAACAAGGGAGACAACTGCTACAATCACCTACAGATCAGGGGAACACAACAGCCAGGTAGATTATATCCTTACCAGAAGACGTGACAGAGTCTCTGTTCTAAACACTAAATCCCTCCCCCATGAAGAATGCACCTCTCAACATAGACTCATAATTAGCGGCCTCATAGTCAGGACAAGACGTACTCAACATCAGAAGAGGACTATCCCCAGGAGAAAAATATGGAAGCTAAAGGACCCCACAGCCAGTAATAAATTTAAAAGCATATTACTTGATGCTTTCGACAGTAAGGAAGAGCAATTAGAGTCGTACAATATAGAGGAACAGTGGGAATTCCTGAAAGCAAACCTGCCGATGGCGGCAGATGAAGTCTGTGGCTGGAGCAGGCCTATAGACAGGAGGAGAGTAACGTGGTGGTGGAACAGTAAGGTGGAGGAGTCAATTAAGGCCAAAAAGCAGGCTTGGAAAGTATGGCGGGATGGGGGAAATAGAGAAGACTATCAAGTGGCCAGGAGAGAAGCTAGGAGACAAGTGTACTTCGCAAGAAGGGAAGCAGAGGAAAGAAAGTTCAAGCATGTTCTACAACGCAAGGTGTTCAGGATTGCTAGGCAATGTATCAAGGAGAACCGTGATATTGTCGGGGAGAAGTGTGTCCTTAATGATGATGGTGTACTTGCCATCACTGATGCTGATAAGAAGGTAGCTTGGAAGTGTCACTACGAAAGGCTACTAAATGAGGAAAATAAATTGGGAGAAAGACAGTCTCCCCCACATCGATCCAATAGAGGGACCAGCAGTGTTAGTTGAAGGTAGTATAATAAGTAAGGCAATCAAAGATATGAAGACGGGTAAGGCTGCTGGGCCTTCGGAAATAGTTGCTGAAATGCTGAAAGCTTCTGGAACGGTGGGACACACTATGGTCACCCGGATAGTAAACCAAGTCATACAGAATGGGGTTGTTCTGAAGGACTGGCGTAGCAGCATCATCATTAACTGCTACAAGGGTAAAGGAGATGCCCTAGATAGGGGTAACTATACAGGTATTAAATTAATCGACCAGGTCATGAAGGTCACAGAAAAAGTAATAGCGCAACTAATCAGAGAGCGAATTGATCTAGATGAAATGCAGTTCAGGTTTGTGTCAGGTAAAAGTACCACAGATGCTCTTTTCATTGAACGACAACTACAGGAGAAGTACCTAGCTAAAAGTAAACCCCTATACTTAGCTTTTGTCGACTTGGAGAAAGCCTTTGACAGAGTCCACCGTTCCATTATCTGGTGGGCTCTTAGAAAACTAGGTGTGGATGAATGACTTGTGAGAGCTATACAAGCCATGTATAAAGAAACAGTCAGCAAGGTTAGAATTAACAACGAATATAGTGAAGAGTTTAGCGTAAAAGTTGGTGTTCATCAGGGCTCCGTTCTTAGCCCCCTACTATTTATTATTGCCCTTCAGGCTATAACAGAGGAGTTCAAAACCGGCTGTGCATGGGAACTCCTATATGCAGATGATCTAACGCTCATAGCTGAATCAATGGCTGAACTAGAGAAGAAATTCGAAACATGGAAGCACGGCTTAGAATCAAAAGGCCTTAAAGTTAACTTGTCTAAGACTAAAGTTCTAGTTTGTAGGAAGGAAAATAGGGCACCGGTCCCATCCGGGAAATGGCCATGCTCAGTGTGTAGGAAAAGAGTAGGTAGAAACTCCATTTTATGTCCCAAATGCAAAGTATGGGTGCATAAAAGATGTAGTGGGATCACAGGTAAGCTAACTAAGAATATAGATTTTATATGTGGCCGGTGCGCTGGTACAATAAGTAGCAGCAAATGCGCACAGAATACTAGCTCATTCCATTGCACAGATGGT
Source organism: Eledone cirrhosa (assembly GCA_964016885.1). Taxonomy (NCBI): domain Eukaryota; kingdom Metazoa; phylum Mollusca; class Cephalopoda; order Octopoda; family Eledonidae; genus Eledone; species Eledone cirrhosa. Next base: position 279,742,639 of record OZ024741.1, read on the forward strand.
TCTATAGAAATAGTGGACACCTTCCGTTACTTGAGTGACAAAATCAGCAGTGGTGGAGGGTGCTCTGAAAGTACAGTAGCTAGAGTCAGAACGGGATGGAAAAAGTTCAGAGAGCTTATACCACTATTGGCCGCTAAAGGGTTCTCTATAAAAATGAAAGGCAGGCTGTATGATGCCTGCATACGAACAGCAATGTTACATGGCAGTGAGACCTGGGCATTGTGTGCAGAGGATATACGCAGACTGGAGAGAAACGAAGCTTGCATGCTCCGCTGGATGTGTAATAGTAATATACGTGAACGGCAAAGCATAAACAAACTAAGGGAGAAATTAGGAATAAGAGGGATCAGATGTTGTTTACTCGAGAGAAGACTACGTTGGTACGGTCACGTGATGCGCATGAAAGACGACAGCTGTATAAAAAAGTGCAGGGCGATAAAAATAGACGGTAGCCACGGAGTAGGCAGAGCCAGAAAAACCTGGGACGACTTGATAAATTCCCACCTCACACACTTACACCTCTCCAAGACAATGTCACTGGACCGAGATCTTTGGCGCTACACAGCTATACAGAAGACCCGCCTTGCCTAAGTACAAAGCGAAACCTACAGTCTGTAGGCACCTCTAACAAAATACCCCCCCCTCTCGTCCCACTACCCCCACCTCATCCACACCACCCCCTTAAATGTGAAGTTATGTTGGTACCATAACATCCAGTCCGAAACAAATGAGGTCGTGTAGGTGTCACAACAAAAAAAAAAAACCCACAGTCCACACTGTAATGTGGCCGTGTAGGTAACACGGTAAAAACCTCCCAGTCCACACTGCAAACGTGGTTGGTGTTGGGAAGGGCACCCAGCGGTAGAAAACTCGCCAGACGTGTAGGTGTCATGACAATAAAAACACACAGTTCACGCTGTAATGTGGCTGTGTAGGTAACACGGTAAAAACCTCCCAGTCCACACTGTAAAGGTGGTTGGTGTTAGGAAGGGCATCCAGCCGTAGAAAACCCGTCAGACAGTCCTATACGGGCAGGACAACCAATCTTGCCTTAAGTGGGAAAACTCCCGTCCAAACCCATGCAAGCGTGGAAGATGGACGTTAAACGATGGTGATGATGATGATGATGATGATATATATATAATATATATATATATATATATATATACATATATATACACATATATATATATAAGATATGTTTCTTTATTATCCACAGGGGCACAAAAGAAGGGGACAAATACAAAAGGGGAAGTTTACATACAATAAAAACGTGTAAAATATAGAAAGACAGAGAAATACAGAGAACAGAAATTGAGTAGAGCAGAAGATAAGAAGAGAGAGAGAGAGAGAGAGAGAGAGAGAGAGAGAGAGTATTAAGAAAAAATAATGAATAATATGAAGTATTTCTACTGTTAGTGTAGTAGTATATGACATACAGTACTGCTACAGTTAGTGTAATAGTATATGATATATAGTACTGATTCAGTTAGTGTAGTAGTATATGACATAGTACTGATACAGTTAGTTTATGAAGTGTAGTAGTAAATTTCAGTAGACAGGTCTTTTAGAATTTGTGCTAAGGTCTTCTGGAATTTTCCATAATTTTAGAATAACAATCCTTTGTTAAAACAACACCTTTATTGTCTACAGGTGTTTCTCTTCTCATCTCTCAACCCCTTTTTTATACTTTGACAACATCTATCTACCACTAGCTCTCAGCTGAAGTCAGGCTTCCTTACAGGCTTCATTTTAACTCGTCTGTCTTCTATATCCAAAATATGGCAGTAGCCAATATCGAACAACTATGATTTCTAAAACTATTGATCGATTCCAGCATAGTTGTAGCAAACACAGTGAGACAGATTAAGTTAGAGTGCCCCCCCCCCCCCCCCCCGCACATTCAGAGGTCATTTTATCTATTTATTTATTTATTATAAATTTTATTACTATTTTTGATAGGGTGGAAAGGCAGTATGAAGACAGGCATTTGGTAAATAGCAAAGAAATTTATCGGTCAGTTGAAGTACACAGCCAATCTATCCAAGAGGCTTTAGAGAATATAGTGTACTACAGTGGTCATCACAGCAGTGCTGAGTTCAAACACTTCTGGGCTTCTCATCAGACATTGTAAGACTCAGGGTTAGGGTTAGGTTTAGGGTTAAGGTTAGGGTTAGGGTAGTGCTACACACAGTTTCTACATGTATTATTATTATTATTATTGTTTGTTTCTTTTACTGGTTTCAGACATTGAACTACAGCTAAATGTGGGCACTGCTTTCAAATATTAAGTTGAGTGTACTGATTCCTGCCCCATACTTATTTTATCAATATCTATTTGTTGGACTGTTAAGTTATTGGACATAAGGGACACAGCATAAGACCAGTGTAAATTGGGGTACCTATAAACATTATTTTGCTTTGATAGATATATGGTGTCAAATGAGTGCTTTATAATTATTATTATAATTATTATTATTTATTTTGCATAGTAGTATTGGAGCTGTGATCACTCAGTTCGGAAAAGTAGCAGCTCTATCTGGAGCAACTCTCTGATCTCTTGAGCTACGCACTTTATTGAGTAACATTACTCTAAAGACCCTTCGGAGGAATCCCATTTTGGCCGCTTGTATTGACGATCATATTCTTTCAGTCATTACCCAAGATTCATGACCAGAAGTAAGGGTTAGCATGAATGTCAAATTGAAGGTAGAGAGTTTGGCTTTTACGCCTACCTACCTTCTTCTGATTACTGAATGCTGAAGCACATTACTCCTACAATTCCTGCACTTAATTCAGTCTCCTGCCTTGCATCACTCATAAACATGGTTCTGAGATACCTGCTTCAGTGGAACTCCATTTGTATGTAGAGTGCACTGCACAGGCTTCCTTTAGAGGATGAGTGTCTCAGTTTTTGCAGCACTTGGCATCAAACCTATTGAGTGCTAGTCGGAGATCACCTTCTGTCGAGTTAAGTAACACTATGTCTTCTGTAAATTCTAGCCAACTGATTTCACACCCACCTGTCATGCTACTATTTCCAATCTGGCTGCATATGTCAATCCTGTTCATGTAAAAAATGAACAGGAGAGGTGACAGTGTGCACACTTGGTGGAGTCAGACTCCCACATTGAATGGTTTTGATTCAGCACCATTTATCCAAACACTAATACTTGGGCATTCGAATAGACATCAGGGCAGCAAGAAACTGACCATTGATCTACAGCAGATCCTGAGGAAAGCAGTCATATGTCTTTTCAAGGTCAACAAAACAAGAATATACCTCTTAGCAATACTTCCACGATTTCTCGAAGACCTGCAGCAGTGTGAATATTTGGTTGGTTGTGCTGTGTCCAGGGCAAAAACTGCACTGTTCATCAGCTAGCTGAGACTCAACAATCTCCCTGCATCTCTTTGCCAGACACTTAGCATACACTTTACTGGGGAGGCTTAACAAGAATCGCTGGACAGATTTTACTGGCAAAACCTACCAGCAGGAGACCCAGAAGTAGATCCCAAGCAAGATGGTTGGATAACATCTATGAGCTTGGCTGGTCTCACTTGAGGATCTAGCTGGATCAGTTGGAGATGGTTGCTTCTAACAGGATCTGCTGGAAGGAGTGTTTGAGGACCCTTTCAGGAATAAGTGGGTGAAGAAGATTTACATTGCATGTTACTGATTACCAAACACAGCTCTGGGTGCCTTAGGTATGTTCTGTGTTACTTTTGGTGTTGTCATTTTTATTGTATTGAGAGTAATCTTCATACTTATGTGTGCAATGCTGTTTTCTGTATGCTGTATATATTTGTAAGTCCTGGAGTTTTACTTATATATCTGTTTGTATGTTTTTTTATCATTCCCTGAGCATCTATTATTATAGGAATTGTTTCTGTTTTCATCACTGTTCTAAGTTCAAATTCAGCTGAGGTTAGCTTTGTCTTTCATCCTTACGGAGTCGATAAAATAAAGTACCAGTAATGCACTGAGGTTGATTTAATCGACTTACCTCCTTTCAAATTGCTGGCCTTGTACCATTTTCTGTTATTACCCACATTTTACCCGCTTGCGCCATTCTGTACTGTCTTCAATGTTTTCTTTTTGTAAACCCTTTGTTGTTAATAAAGAAATCATTGTTATTATTAAACATTAATTTAGAGACACACATATTTGTTTATATATAGGTTGGGTTTCTGCATAGTTTCTGTCTACCAACTTCCACTTCCAAGGTTATGGAAAACACTTGCATAAAGTGCCACACAGTGAGATTGAACCTGGATAAACATAACTGTGAAGCTAACTTCTGAACCACACAGCCATGCTTATATCTGCTAATTAAAACAAAAGGTTATTAGGACGACTTGAACTTTCAACCCTTTGATTGAAAACCTAACATACTAACCAATTGCACCAGAGTCTATATCTGCCTCCACATATCTATACATGAGTGCATTAAGGGGCGTAGGAGATTATTTTAATATCATGTTTCCAAGAAGGGTGGTAGGTTGGCAGAGCCATTAGGACATTGGATAAATGCTTAACAGTATTTACTCCAGCTCTTTACATTTTGAGTTCAAATCCTGCCATGGTCAATGTTACTTTTTATCTTTTTGAGGTTGATTAAATAAAATAGCAGTGATGTACTGGGGTCAATATTATCAACTTTTCCTTCCCCTTAAAAAGTGCTGGCCTTGTGCCTAAATTAGAAACAAGTAAGGTAGTGGATGGGCAGAATTGGTAGAGCATCAGATAAAATGTCATTGCAGTATTTATTCTATCTCTTTACATTCTGAGTTCAAATCCTGCCAAGGTCAACTTTGTCTTTCATCCTTCTGGAGTTGATAAAATAAAGTACCAGTAAAGTACTGAGGTTGATTTAATCAATTTTGCCCTTCTGGCTCTTGCCTAAATTAAAAATTAATATCAAGTTTCCAAGAATTGTGATGTACTTTATTCTTGATGAATGGATCCAATCGAGGGTCTTCTCACTCCTGTTGGAAGAACCCCTCCCTAGTTGACCTCCACCACTTTGTTTGATTCATGTCAGGGGTGTAGCCATACTCACCCCACCTGGCTAATTATGGGTTGGTGAGGCTATTTAACCCATATTTAGGGTGGATAGCTGTTGACAATGAGTTAATCTACTCTTTTGACAGCTTATTTTGCTTGGGTTCCACTTACTCTTCTCACCAAACTAGGGTCTGGTGTGGGGGCCAGTTTAGTTGCTGACCACTTGATCACAGTTCTTTAGATATTTTGTATTTAATCTTTTAAAGAGTGAATAATAAATAGTAGCTCCAAGCTAGGTGTTTGTCTCTGTAACATATTTCAACCAATTGCCAAGGATTTTTTAATCAGCTTTAACCCTTTTGATATCAAGTTTCCTGAAATCACAGCTGGTTCTATGATACAAAACTGTTTACTTTAAAGTGCTTATCATCATTGTTGTTTTTTCATTGACTTTTCAATGCTGGCATGGGCTGGGCAGGACTTTCTGAAGTAATGGTTTACAGCCTGATGCTCTTTTTGACACCAACCCATTTAGATGCTTCTTACAACGTGCAGGGATACAATGTACCTACTCTCTAAATATCTCTATATAGGAGATCAATAGGAGTAGGTATAACACTTATTTGTTACCAAATGCAAGGAAGCTCAATATATTAATCACTTATGGAAATATGCAGAGCATAATTTAATTTAGGTAAAAAACCAAAAGATTATTCTTCAAATCATTTTATTAATTTCTATGTTCACTTCAATTTAACAAAATGTAATTGTAAACATATTTGCAAATCATTTATATTTACCATTGGGGTCGATAAAATAAAGTACCAGTAATGTACTGGGTAATTGCTGGCCTTGTGCCAAATGTAGAAACAATTATTTATATTTACCATTGCATTTCATTAAATTGAAGTGGACATAGAAATTAATAAAATGATTTGAAGTATAATCTTTGGTTTTTTACCTAAATTAAATATATCTCTCTCTATATATCATCAACATTATCATGACCACCATTTTACATATGCTTTTCCCATGATTATACAGGTCCTTTCTGTCACAGCATCCTTTCATTTGTTATGTTACTTCATCTCCACTGTGAGCCTCATTGATTTGAGATCAGCTCTCACTACTACTGCCAAGGTATTCCTCTACTGCAGTGAGCTTCCACTGGAATTTCCAGTCACTCAATGATTATCATTGATATACATTATATGTCCATACCAGCAGTCTTCTCTCATGCACAATACATTTGATTCCTCTTATAAGTTTTTCTTTCAGTTCATCCATGATTATTAACATTGCTCAGCCATCGCAACATGCTTGCTTTATTTCTCTCTAGCCTTTGCATATCCTCTGTATTCACTGCCTATGTCCTACAACTATGCTCTATCCCACATCACACGGAAGCATTGTACAGCTGGCCTTTTGTTCATAGAAAGAAACCTTGTTGTTGTCAACAGAGGTAGTGGTTTCCTGAACTTTTCCTATCCTCTTTCATGCTTCCTGAAATTTGCCAAGACTACACCTGTTATTTCCCCTCCATACACACACATACGTGTGGGTTTGTGTTTGTGCGCATATCATGACTCATACACTGTTCACTTTCCTGACATTTGTACATTATTCTATGTCCAATACATGCATCTTTGATGAGTTTAGTGCACTTGAGCATTGTACACAATAATGTTCATTATACTTTTTTTTTAAATTCGAGTCACTATGCTCTCAGAGCACCCTAGGCCATTGCTAATTAGATCATCTAAGTTGTAGAAACCATTAAACATTTCCATGGTGCCTTCTTAGGATTGGAAAAGGTTGATTTTGTAGATGTTCTTACTACCAACTATCCATGTACATCAACCACATACAAAGTCTATCTGCTATCTAACCATTTTTGTATCCAAGATTTACATTGTGTACATTGTATAGAATTTCTACTTACTCTTTTTCTACATATCAAGCAAGGCCACTTCCCTTGATGGGACCAGCATCTTGTTTTCTTTGTTACTAAAACTTTGGTCTTTGCTAAATTTACTCTGAACCCTTTTAAATCTAATTTGTATTTCCATAACTGGAATTTCTTCTCAAGCTTGTCTGCAGACTCAACTATAAGAATCATGTCAGCATCAGAAGTATATATCTTTATTTATATGTGCCATACCATGCACACTTAACTCCTGATAGAAACACAGGGCCACCATAGTGATATATAGAGTGTCCTAGCCATTTAAACCAAGTCTGAACGCAGTGATTTCTTCCAGAAAAATACTGAAAAAGAATCAATCCCAGTTTTGAACATTAAACTTGATGTTTTCCAGCTATTTAATCTGTAATATCAGTTTAAACAGAAAGACAAAATAATAAAACGTTTCAATAAACACAAAATTATTTGAAAATTTAAGAAACAACAGAAAATACAATTAAAATGCCAAGAGTTTTATTACAAAATAAGATTTGCAAATTTTATAAAAACATTGCCAACACCATTACTTTCATTTGTACAGATTTGAATTTATTTATTTTATTTATTTATTTATTTATTTATTCCATAACAAGAATGCAAACATGGAGAAAGCTGTTTCTATTAATATAACCCTTGATTTATTAAGGGTGGAGCTTCCAATCAGGCTCTGCCAATAGCTGGCAGTGTCATTGTCCACAGAATAAAGAATCTAGCAGATGCAGGTTAGATAGAGTGTAGGTAGGGTAAGGTGATTTGTCCTGAGCACCGTGAGAGAGAGAGAGAGAGCAAAAGGGGAAGGGAGGAAAAAAACCGAACAGTTCACTGAAACATTATCAAAATATGTTGACTAGTTTTCATTAATAGCCAATATACATTGTTAATTTCAACTACACCCAACAAGGTTTTCCTTGTTCTTGGCCACACACACACACATATAATATATATATATATATATATATATATATAATATATATATATATATACACACACACACACATATATAAAATGTAAATAATTTAAACAGATTAAAATTGAGATTATCACGATTCCATTATGAATCAAATACATTTTTACATCATTCAAATAAGATTTCTCACCACCCCTACTTCACTAACAAAACACACCATTCAATGATAGTTGAAACACATATCATTCAAAAATAGTTGAAATTAATGAAATTCAACACTATAGATAAAAGGAATATGACAGTTCAGTTATGTCTCATGATACACTGAACTAGTTATACTAAGTAGAAATTAGTATTTATACAAAATTTAAATCAAAACTAATAATGTATATATGGACACATAACTCCTGATAGAGTCATAAGTGACATACAGCGTGTCTTGGGCCAACCTGGTGGAGCCGACCTTTGCTCTAGTTCTGAACATAACCGATTTCTTCCATAGAAGGAGACAGATTGATAGAGATGAAGTAATAAAAAGATACAAAGGAAGAATCGACCCCAGTACTGGACTGGTACTTATTTTATCGACCTTGAAAGGATGAAAGGCAAAGTTGACCTCAGTGGAATTTGAATTCAGAGTGCAGAGAGCTGGAACGAATACCACAAATCATTCTATCCGATATCTGACATTCTAATAACTCTGCCAATTCACCACCTACAATACTGCCAAGACAAAGAGAATGAGTACATTAGTTAAGAGTTTCAATCAGAACAAAGAAATATGCTGTAAAGTTTAGAGTGAACTGTCTATAGTGATAAGGTAGAAGTGGTTTTGTAAGCTAATTAACTGCTATGATAAACTTTCATTACAAGAAAGTAAGCAACTGCTAAGCCTTCAAGAACAATGGCATAGTTCTTTATATAGAAAATTAACACTTGAAATAGCACCAGAGCCCAGACAAAACCTCTAAGGTTTGTCTTACCATCTTTGTTATGAGTTTGAAAACAAATCACCTCATTTAAAATTCCTGATTAAAACAAACTAGAATTATAATAATTGTTTTAGCATTGAATATTTGGTCAACAGCAGACAATAGCAGACTGCCGGGGAAAAAGCCTTGGCATTAATATGAAAATAACTCAAAGCAGATTCAGATCTCTTATCATAGGCAATATAAGAAATGGTACAACCAACAGATCATGTAATCTATTGGTTGTACACAAGAATAAATTCTATCAGCAGCCACTTATATATATATATATATATATATATATATATATATATATATATATATTTATATATATATAAATATATATACATATATATATATATTTATATTAAAAAAAAAATGTATATTTGCAAGTCAGAATCCTGTCAAAAGTAACACAAAATTTCTCCCAATTTTTTTTCATAATCCACTTTCAAGGTAGACAAGAATATAAAACTTTAACAACTCTCCTAAAAAATAATTTTAAGATATAAAAAAAAAGAAAAAAAAAAAAAAAAGAGAATAGTACAGAAATTAAACAAAACAGAAAAGAAGCATTCCCAAACAATCCTTTAATATCACTTTTACATTGCATGGCAATGTAATATATAAAAATATGAGGAAACCTCAGAAAAAAAATGAGAGAGAAATGTTCTCAATGAAAAACGAATATTCATTTTTGAAGCCAATTTTTATATATTTATTAGATTATTATTATTTATATGTATTTAAGTCGCTAACATAAACTATCTCAGTGAATGACAGAATTTAGATTCTACTTTTGTTTGTCTTATTATTTTTAAATATATTCATAGAAAAGCAAACTCAGAGATGTTTATACTGTGAAACATTTTAATATTTACAAAATGTGAAACAGAACCATAGTAATGGTTAAATTTCACAGAGTCAACTGAAATGGGGAAACTTGGAGCAAGACTTGGTTAGAGGCAGAGGTGGTTAACCCATTTTGTGACCTATTTTTCATGAAATCTACTGCCTGTGTGTTCAATTAATTTTGAAAATCAACTACTTGGAGGCATTTAGTAAAATAACTAAACCTTCCATTAATGAGCTCGTATTTTGAACTGATCTTAACAGATAAATAAAAAATACGGCAAATTTTAATTTAAATATAAACACTTTAAAACGGGCAGTTTCTTTTTCTCATAGAACCAGAAGTGATTCTGGGTTGGTATCTAGAGTGTTGAGGGTTAAATTTCAGAAACCTCTCCAAGTTATATTTATGCTAAAAACATTATTAAAATTTAAGTTTGACAGGATAATTAAATATGTTAGCTGAGACCCAAAAGTTAAAAAAAAAATAACAAATTGTTTTAAATGAAATGGCCAGGATATTAATGCAGACAAATGACAGCAGGATGCAATTTGCAGGGTATTAAGATCAATGAGAGAACCAAATTAATACTTTATTACAATAATGCTCATGCAACAAAATGAATCCTAAAGGTAAAAAAAAAAATGCCCAAACAATTGAAGAACACTTTCAAAAACAAAATCACAATGCTTGCATAACTCTTCCTTGTGAAAATGATGGCTAGTGCACACTGCAAAAACACTTTAAGAAGGCAGCATTAGCATAACACTTTCATTATGTTAATATTAATTTGTCAAATATTTTAATAACAAAACTAATAATGTTACTAATAACAATTTGTAAATATCTTCAGAGCTATAACTGAGATACCTACCAATAGAGGCAAAACTAGAAATAGAATCATTTAAAAAATATAAATACAACCAAGGTTTGAGATCTTAAAATAAGTATTGGAAAACACTTAAAATGTGTATTAAAAAAAAAGTTGGAAACCTCTTCCATCAACCATATCTGCCTTTGTTTTAACTAATTAACTGATAGTTCTAGAATATTCCTGAAAGAAGGGTTTGTTTTATTGGGATACTAGAGTCAGAACAGTTAACAAGAACCTACGGAAGAAAAAGGACACTTTTTTCTTCATCAGTAAGATATTTACAAACAAGAAACAATTGAAAAAGAAATTATCACAGCCCCGAAAAATACAAAAGAATCTGTAGTTGGCTCTACATAGTTAACATTTCAGAGAGAGAGGTGGAAGTAGGGAGAGAGAGAGAGATAAAGAGAGAGAGAAAATAGAGAATAATGCTTTCTGTTAGCAACGTTTTCTTTTCTCTCTTTTCACAATTGTGTTTTCCATGACATGTATGTATATCAAGTACATCCAAAATATAAGAAATCTCTGCTACCCCTCCTATATGACAGTCTTAGTTGTAGCAATGACAGCACTGTCACAACAAATACCTTGGCTGCATTTTGGAGATAAACAGCTAGCGAACAAATATTCAAACTTTTGAATTGGAAATTTTCATTGAAGAAAAATAAATTATTATTATTATTATATTATTATTATCTAAACCATTTAAAACATCCAATTTATAAATTGTTATAAATAAATAAACAAATATGGATTTTTCTATTAAAAGAAAATCATGTCAGTTGATTTGTAATAATTCTTTAGCTTGCTGTAATTTTCTTCAATATTGTAAGGAAGGGAATTTTAGTGAAACAAAATATAATCTTGGTTGATCAGTATAAAATTTCAAAAGAATTATGATGCACATAAACAAAACTGATTGATATATATATTTTCTCTCCAGTTAAAAATGATCAGCAGGTATAATAAAAGATTAAAAAGTGAAAACATCTCTCAGCAACACTAGGTAGAGGTTTTGCATATATATATATATATATAATATAAAAATAAACTAGTTTCTGACTGAATCAACAACAAAATCTAAAGGAAAAGGACATGCAAAGAAGGAGTGGGTTATATGTAGTGATTTCATTGGGCTGGATAGGGAAGAAACATATTTAAGTATTAAACTATATAGTCGGTTACTAGCAATGATTATCACCCATTTAAATGGATCTCCATCTGTGTCAATGATGAGTCTTCAGTTATCTATTCAACAAAATTATCTACTCATTGAATTAAATTGACATGAAAGTAGCTGAGCATTCTCTAGATGTGTATGTACCATAATACAAAATCATCGGGACACAATGTGACAAAGTTGGACCAGCACAGTTTCTGTCAACTCAATTTAACTCACAAGTTTTGGGTCAATCTGAGGCCATAGAAACAGGGCAACAAGAAGCTACACCGTGGAATCAAATTCAGGACCTCATGATTGCTTAGCAAACCATTTGCCGTGCTGGTTCTAATCAAAAAAGCATTATTAGAATGAAAGAGAAAGTATAAAACTGAATTCAACTTCTAAGCCAGTTATTTTTGCAGCATATTTTCAATGTTAGAAAATCAATAAAATGTAAGGCTGGTTAATAATAACTAGAGATATTTTATAAGAAACTGGTTTCCCATATAGTGTTTTAATGAGCTCCAGGACGGTGTCAGACAGGTGGGTGAATGGAGGTAGCTCATTAATAGTCATTCATTTATTTTTTTGAAAACCGTTTCACCTTTCAACATTCTAGACTTCACAATCTGAATAACTGATCTTTGGTTATTTTGACAAAACTTCTTAAATATTCTTAATTGTAAGACATCTTAAGAAACACGGTATGCTGTTTAACACCAGAGCAACTCTAATCACTGAAAGCAATTTGACTGTCATTTTTAGCAGGTTGAACAACTAAAATTGGATTGCCTGGTTGCCTCATAGAAGAAGCATCTTATTTTAAAATGGATTACATATATATAAATAAGGAAAAAGAAAACAATTCTTGTGTGTATAAAAAAGAAGGAAATAATGAGCTGGGTTTTCTAATGATGGATACAATTAGCTAAAAAATTATCTAAGTTATCAGTCATATGCTTAATCTGCCTATTATGGATGGCAGCAGATGTGGACATATTTCGGCTATGATGCTATGAAACTTAGACAGTTCATTATCAATGACACAAACCAATCTATTCCTTTTATTTATTTATAATAATAATAATAATAATAATCAGAAATGAGGTTACAGAAGAGAGAAGACTTATGTAAATAGAGAAAACATGTTATAATGAGATTTTTTATTAGGAAAGATGTACTCAGAAAAACAAAACAAAAAAAGTTTTTTAAGCAACCAATTATGTATAGAAATAATAATTAATGAGTTTATAGACAAAGGCAATACACTGTTATAAATACATAGAAAGCCTTCTTGTACATATTATACCATTAAGAACACACTCAAAATATATATAGAGAGATATCCTTGAGTTTTCTTATTTATTAAAGAAGAAAAGAAATACATAAGCTATGTTTCGGAGAGAGAGAAAAAGAAAGGGAGAGCGAGAAGAAAACAGCAGTTGATATTTTCAGTTGTCCTTTAAAGGTGTCTAAAAGAACAAAAAAAAGAGAGGTAAACTAAATAAAAGAATAAAACAGCAATGAAAACTAGGCAAACTATAACTATATATATATAATTAATAACGACTGCTCACTTGGAATGTTCTGATACTACTGACTTATCAAAACTGTTTTGAGAGTTCAGTAAATCGATGAAACTTCTAAGTAAACAGTCACTAGTAATAATATATTATTTTGACTCTAAAAACAGTACGAGTCCTATATCCAGTGCATATTTAGTGTATTCATTACACAAACTTATAAAACAGGCATATATATATATATAATATATACACACGATTGCAATGCAGTTAAATGCTTTTTAAAGTAATTAATCACAACTCATTGATTAAAAAGGTAAAACAATCAGTTAGGTAGATACCAATTGTATTAACAAGGGTAATAATAATAATAATAATAATAATAGTAACAATAAAAACAAACTGTAACCACTGCAAGTGATATTAAAATATAAAAAAATACATTTGTTTTTGAAACAATAATAAGCATCACATGAACAATCAGTTTGAGAACGGCGGACGGTGTGAAGATGATAACTGAATCATCCTGCTGTTTAAAATTAGTTTAAAAACAAAAAAAAAAAAAAAACTAAATCAAGAAACAATACAAATGGTGGGTGATGGGGGAGTGAAAGATGAGCACCGTAAAGTAAGTATAAATATGGAGTTAAGCGTGGACACCCACATATATATGTATATATGTATGTTGTTTGTTAAGTTAATTGTATTATTTAGAACACAGAATGAAAACGTTAAAACAAAAATGACAAATTAATGTGGGAAAAAAAAAGAAAAACCGAAAAATAACGAAAAAATCTGGGGTAGATGAGAGGAATTATGGGAGAAGTGGAATGTTTGACATAACCAAAAGTTTATAGAAAAAAAATTTACTGTTGCCAAAAAAAATTTTTTAGGGAAAAATAATTATACTACTCTTGGCTGTATTATCTGATATTTTATTCTCACATTTGATTTCTTTCTTTTTTTCTCTATTTTTTCTCTCACATTTTTTTTAAAATTATAAATTTCCCCACAGCAGTTTTATCTGTTGATTATGGCAAAGTTTGGAATGTATCACAGGTGATTTATTAATACAATATACAACACGGAGGTTTTACTGAAACTTGCATCTCTTTCCATTTCAATCATGATTCATGCATTTATTTAAAGATAACAATTACATCGCCTACGTGTAAAAGTTCTACACATTTATTGAAACAGTTATTTCAATATATGATTATGTACAAAAAAAAAAGAAAAAAAAAAGACAACTGTTTGTATATTCTATGATGTGTATGTGCAAATACAAATACATACATCAATATATTTACAGGTGGAATTTAAAAAATAAATAAAAAGGAAGATTTTTATGTTACTAACTCCTAAAAAGAAAAGGGAAAAAAAAAAAAAATCTTTAAAATTGTAAATGAAAGTTGAAATTAATAATTATGTAAGTTAAATGTTAGAAAAAAAGGATGTGCAAAAAATGATAAAAAGTAGATACATACATGTGTACCCACAAACATTTTAGACAAACATACATACGCCCACACGAATTTAGGCAGAAACACACACACACAAACACACATAACTATATGCTAGCTTTCATTGTTACACATGCATACTATACGGTGAAGAACAGTTACATACATACACTTCACTCAGATAAGAGAAATCAAAGAAATTCTAATGTTAAATAAGGTTACTACAAGTGTTGTTAGTGGTGGAAAATATGGTAAAGCTAAGAGTAATAGTTTTTTGGGTCTTTTTTAAAACTACACTGTTAAATAAGTGTTAAAAGATGGATTGCAGTGGAACTAAAACTTTACAGTGTAAAAATGATTATAATTGGGATTAAGTTTTACAGCTTGTCAGGCAAATCAATCATAACGATTATAATTATAATAATTGTTTATAAATAATAACAACAAATGTAGTAATCAATATAGTGGGGTAAATAAAAGCAGTAGCAGCAGCAGCAGAAGTAGTAATAATAGAAATTGTCGTCATATGTTGTGGTGTTTAAAATTGTTGGACAAAATGGATGGATACTTGAGTGAAGAGAGAGAGAGAGAGAGAGAGCGCGAGAAGGTTGTCAGAAGCAACGAGGTGATACAGTTTCAGTAGAGCCAGAGGTCGTCTATCAATCAGCGTAGAGATTTCCTTCCACTCCTGCTCCCATGTCCAGTGCGAGGTAGCGTCCCATAGGTATTGGCCGCATGTTGCTGCAGAGGCAAATAAAAGCCAATATAGTTTTAGTGTTAGGTAATGTTAAATAGAGAAGCAGAAATCATTTATTAGACAAAGGAGTAAGCACAATTATTTCTTTTTGGATCATTAAATTCAAAGCAGACAATCAGAAATTAATTATCTAAGTATATATATATATTATTGTTAATTATCTAATTATATATAAATTTTATTGTTAATTCAAAGACTAAATATATGACAATTAAAGATTAATTATTCTTATATATATATCATTTCTTTTTCAATAATTGTATATTAACTCTTAATATCCTGTACCACACAAAACCACATAAGCAACACATTCTTGAAAAGTACAAAACAGTACAATGATTGCATCACATTAAGAAAACAAAACCTTTGTTTTAGTTTACTGAAAATTTATATAATGATCTATTCACCAGTAAAGATACTATAAACGTTTGAATTAATAATTGCAGGATGTTAAGAGTTAATTCAAACCAGAAAATGTACAGAATATTATTTAACAACCAGTTAAACTATCTCCACTGATTTGTGATGAAATTTAAGCATTAACCATTGTTACTATTACATCTAAACATAATATAGTAGTAGAACTGCTATAGATAACAACTAACTATATGTAATAGTGTTAATATTTTGCTATATTTAATTAGACATCAGTCAGGAATACACATAACAAAACTAAATGAATCTCAATGCAATAGTACATACTAAAACATCACCGTAACATAGTTTACAGTTTGTAAGTGTAAAAAAAGATGAAAACAAAAAAGAAAAGAAATACTACATATAACAGCAGTTATTAAATAGTATTTATATATTAAACAGAGAAATATTGAAGAACAAATGCATTCATTGATCTCAAATAGTTTGGGGATGAAATCATCAACAATTTAATTAAACTCACTGCAAAAAAGAAAAAAAGAAAAAAAAGAAAAAAAAGAAAAAAAGAAAAAAAGAGGGGCGTGAATGCCAGAACATTTTATATTATATAAATTATTATTATTGGTTTCTGTTCTTGTTTCATTGCAAGATCTATTTTTATTGAAATATTATAGTGGAAGGGATATTACTTCTTTAAAATAATGAAAATATATAAATAAATAAAATTGCAATGTTGAGAATATAAAGTCTACTTCCAGAACTTATTTCCACAAACTGCAAACTATTATGGCAGCAGAACAGTTAATATTCTTTCTAATATTAATGATGCATTCAGAACAATGACAAGAATGAAAACGTCAATGACCCAAACAAGAAATGGAAAATAATATTTGATAAATATAACAAGGAAAAAAATCTTTTATCTAAAATCTTGACTCAGACAGAGGTAAATGGGGAAAAGGGACACTTAACCCCTGGTGGAGTTGTGAGCATACCGTCCTGATACACAGCTTGCTTTGGGCACACCGTCATGATACATGGCATGTCTTGAGCACACCGTCATGATACACGGCATGTCTTGGGCACACCGTCATGATACACGGCATGTCTTGGGCACACCGTCATGATACACAGCATGTCTTGGGCACACCGTCATGATACACAGCATGTCTTGGGCACACCGTCATGATACACAGCATGTCTTGGGCACACCGTCATGATACACAGCATGTCTTGGGCACACCGTCCTGAAACACGGCATGTCTTGGGTACACCGTCCTGATACACGGCATGTCTTGGGCACACCGTCCTGATACACGGCATGTCTTGGGCACACCGTCCTGATACACGGCATGTCTTGGGCACACCGTCCTGATACACGGCATGTCTTGGGCACACCGTCCTGATACACGGCATGTCTTGGGCACACCGTCATGATACACGGCATGTCTTGGGCACACCGTCATGATACACAGCATGTCTTGGGCACACCGTCATGATACACGGCATGTCTTGGGCACACCGTCATGATACACGGCATGTCTTGGGCACACCGTCCTGATACACGGCATGTCTTGGGCACATCATCCTGATACACGGCATGTCTTGGGCACACCGTCCTGATACACGGCATGTCTTGGGCACACCGTCATGATATACGGCATGTCTTGGGCACACCGTCATGATACACAGCATGTCTTGGGCACACCGTCATGATACACAGCATGTCTTGGGCACACCGTCATGATACATGCATGTCTTGGGCCCACTATCATGATACATGCATGTCTTGGGCATTTTAAATCTGGTGAAGCCTGTCCCTCTCCAGGTGGGAACACAGTCAATTTCTTCCAGAGCAAGAGAGAATTGACCTTAGTAGAGGACTTGTACTTTATTATCAATTTCAAAAAGATGAACGGCTAAGTTGACCTCGGTGGGATTTGAACCCAGAGAATGTGGAGAGCAGGAACTAATACCAAGGCATTTTCAATCCAACACCCTAACAACCATGTCAATTTGCCCCCTTGACTCAGATAGAACATACTGAGCAATCAATCTATACTGTAAACCTTAGAAAAAATAGAAAAAAGTAATGCAAATAGTTTAATTATAACATCAACGATAAGATGAAGGGTTTTCCAATGAACATGCAAGTTACAAGTGTCCTAGCAACATAATGCCAACTGACAACCAGTATCTTATTAAGTGTTGTTAATAGACTATCACAATATACTTGAAGTGACAAAAATATTTCACAGAAAGAACAAGACAAGTGACCCAATAATCCCTAGACTAAAACAGACTTTTAATTAAGGGTTCCACATCTCGGAATTGTTAGGAAATCAATTAAAATATAGGCCAGCCAGGGAAATCTGATGTTGATTGAAAAATTGAACTATAAAATAATTTTGAATGAAATTGCTTAAATAAGTTAGTATCAGAGTATGGGTTGACAGATCTCTTCCTTTGCAGTTCTATTTCAATAAAGTATAAAAGAAAGTAAATCTATTTTTTACTTTCTTTAAATATATAAAAAGGAAAATTAAAGAAGCTGATAGAAGCTAGAGAAATATCATCACCACCATCACCATTTAACATCTATTTTCCATGCTTGTATGGGCTAGACGGGTTGTCATGTGATGATGCTAAACATGTCAGATGCCTGTGTCTTGCTCATACATTCCATTCTGGCATGGTTTCTATGGCTGGAGGCCCTTCCTAAAAGCAACCACTTCACCACGTATATCAGGTGTGTTCTATTACAGCACCAACACAACCACCTAACAAAGTGGACTGGAAGCTTTTTTTTTGCTCCAGCATGTTTTTATAAAATACTGTTATCAATTTTTTGTTTGTTTTTATATTTATTATTTTATAAATTTTAACATGATGAGAAAGAACTGAGTATTTTCAAATGAATTGCTAACAAAATTTATTTTAAAGATGTAAGCTTTTCTAATGATACTGATACTAAAGAGATGAAATTACTTGACACTGAGCATGCTACCACAACTTTTAGCTATCTCCATAGACTTGTTTGATTGAAATATAAAACTGAAATAATTGGAAACTATTATTGGGTCCAATATTTAAAAATGAACAGCAGGCATATTGAAGGTTAAATTCTAAAATATAATTTTTAACAATTTAGTGTGTATGATAAGAGAGTAATGTGCAACTATAAATGAGTTAAAAATGAGCAATGAGTAAGTAAGATGATTAATGGACAACTAAAAATCGAACAAGACTAAATCAAAAGGGTCGCGCTAACGAGGTTGTAGAAATGCTTGAACGTAAGGAGGTCGATGTTTGTTGTATTCAAGAGACCAGGTGGAGGGGTGGGTCTGCTAGGTTCATTGAGGGTAAAAAACGTTGTTATAAGCTTTTCTGGGTGGGAAACGACGATGGGCTGGGTGGAGTAGGAATCATGGTAGCAGAAAAGTGGGCAGATAAGATAATAGACGTAAATAGAGTGAACGACAGAATAATTAAAATACGACTTGTCCTCAATAGAACTACGGTGACAGTAATATCTGCGTACGCACCCCAATCCGGACTGCCCGGCACTATAAAAGACAGATTCTATGAGACACTGATGCTAACTACCTCCCAAATATCCGACAGTGACTATATAATTATCGCAGGCGACCTAAATGGTCACGTTGGACAACATTGTGACGGCTACGACGAAATCCATGGAGGCTATGGGTTTGGTACTAGAAATGAGGAAGGCTCCAGAATCCTGGAATTCTGTGATGCAAATAACCTAACTATCTGTAACACTAACTTCAAAAAACGTGACAATCACCTGATCACCTATAGATCCGGGGAACACACAAGCCAGGTAGATTATATCCTTACCAGAAGACGTGACAGAGTGTCTGTTGTTAACACTAAATCCCTCCCCCATGAAGAATGCACCTCCCAACATAGACTGATAATTAGCGACCTCATAGTCAGGACGAGACGTACTCGACAACAGAAGAGGACTATCCTCAGGAGGAAAATATGGAAGTTAAAGGACCCCACAGCCAGGAATAAATTTCAAAGCATATTACTTGATGCTTTCGACAGTAAGGAAGAACATTTAGAGTCGGACAATATAGAGGGAGAGTGGGAATTTCTGAAAGCAAACCTGCTGTTGGCGACAGACGAGGTCTGTGGCTGGAGCAGGCCTGTAGGCAGGAGGAGAGTAACATGGTGGTGGAACAGTAAGGTGGAGGGGTCAATTAAGGCCAAAAAGCAGGCTTGGAAAGTATGGCGGGATGGGGGAAGTAGAGAGGACTATCAAGTGGCCAGGAGGGAAGCTAGGAGACAAGTGTACTTAGCAAGAAGGGAAGCTGAGGAAAGAAAGTTCAAGCATGTTCTACAACGCGATGACCAAAAACGTGAGGTGTTCAGGATTGCTAGGCAATGCGTCAAGGAAAACCGTGATATTGTCGGGGAGAAGTGTGTACTAAACGACGATGGCACACTTGCCATCACCGACGCTGATAAGAAGGTAGCTTGGAAGTGTCACTATGAAAGGCTTCTAAATGAGGAGAATAATTGGGAGAAAGGCAGTCTCCCCCATATCGACCCAATAGAGGGACCAGCAGTGTTAGTCGAGGGGAGTATAATAAGTAAGGCAATCAAGGATATGAAGACTGGTAAGGCGGCTGGGCCTTCGGAAATAGTTGCTGAGATGCTGAAGGCATCTGGCACGGTGGGACACACCATGGTCACCCGCATAGTTAACCAAGTCGTACAAAACGGGGTTGTTCCGAAGGACTGGCATAGCAGCATCATCGTTAACTGTTATAAGGGTAAAGGAGACGCCCTAGATAGGAGTAACTATAGAGGCATTAAATTAATCGACCAGGTCATGAAGGTCACGGAAAGAGTAATAGCGCAGCTAATCAGAGAGAGAATTGACCTAGATGAAATGCAGTTCGGGTTTGTGTCAGGCAAAAGTACCACAGACGCTCTTTTCATAGTACGACAACTACAAGAGAAGTACCTAGCTAAAGGTAAACCCCTCTACTTAGCTTTTGTCGACTTGGAGAAAGCCTTCGACAGAGTCCCCCGCTCCATTATCTGGTGGGCTCTTAGAAAACTAGGCGTTGACGAATGGCTTGTGAGGGCTATACAAGCCATGTATAAAGAAACAGTCAGCAAGGTTAGAATTAACAACGAATATAGTGAAGAGTTTAGCGTAAAAGTCGGCGTCCATCAGGGCTCTGTTCTCAGTCCACTACTATTTATTATTGCCCTTCAGGCCATAACAGAGGAGTTCAAGACAGGCTGCCCATGGGAACTCCTATACGCAGACGACCTGACACTCATAGCGGAATCAATGGCCGAGCTAGAGAAGAAATTCCAAACATGGAAGCACGGCCTAGAGTCAAAAGGACTTAAAATTAACCTGGCTAAGACCAAAGTACTAGTTTGTAGGAAAGAAAACAAGGCGGCGGTCCCTTCTGGGAAATGGTCGTGCTCGGTGTGTAGGAAAGGCGTAGGTAGAAACTCCATTTTATGTCCTAAATGCAAAGTATGGGTGCATAAAAGATGTAGTGGGATCACAGGTAGGCTAACTAAGAACATAGATTTTACATGTGGCCGGTGCTCTGGTGCAATAAGTAGCAGCAAGTGCCCACAAACTACTAGCTCTTTCAATTGCGCAGAGGGTTCTATAGAAATAGTGGACAGCTTCCGTTACCTGGGCGATAAAATCAGCAGTGGGGGAGGGTGCTCTGAAAGTACTGTAGCTAGAGTCAGAACGGGTTGGAAAAAGTTCAGAGAGCTTATACCACTATTAGCTGCTAAAGGGTTCTCACTAAAAATGAAAGGCAGGTTGTACGATGCCTGCATACGAACAGCAATGCTGCATGGCAGTGAGACCTGGGCATTGTGTGCAGAGGATATACGCAGACTAGAGAGGAACGAAGCTTGCATGCTCCGCTGGATGTGTAACAGTAATATACGTGAACGGCAAAGCATAAACGAACTAAGGAATAAATTAGAGATAAGAGGGATCAGATGTTGTTTACTCGAGAGAAGGCTACGTTGGTATGGACACGTGATGCGCATGAAAGTCGATAGCTGTATAACAAAGTGCAGGGCAATAAAGATAGACGGTAGTCACGGAATAGGCAGACCTAGAAAAACCTGGGACGAGCTGATAAACTCCGACATCACACACTTACACCTCTCCAAGACAATGTCACTGGACCGAGACCTTTGGCGGTACTCAGTAACAGAGAAGACCCGCCTTACCTAAATATATAGTAAAACCTACTCCAGCCAGTAGGCATCTCTAACAAATACACCCCGTCCCACCACCCCCACCCGATCCACACCACCCCGTTCTATGTAAAGTTATGTTGGTGCCGCGCCATCGAGGCCGAAACAAATGAGATCGTGTAGGTGTCACGACAAAAAAACACACAGTCCACGCTGTAATGTGGCCGTGTAGGCAACACGGTAAAAACCTCCCAGACCCACACTGTAAATGTGGTTGGTGTTAGGAAGGGCATCCAACTGTAGAAAACCTGCCAGACAGTCCTATGCGAGCAAGACAATCACTCTTGCCTCAAGTGGGACTACCCCCGTCCAAACCCATGCAAGCGTGGAACACGGACGTTAAACGCTGATGATGATGATGATGATGATGATGAATTAATAGAGGCCACAGAACACTTTTATCAGTTAAGTTTTGGCTTACCTTTGGAGAAAATTTATCCCTTAAATCTTGTACACTAGAAGATCTAATAAGCTTGGCAACAGAATCCTACAAAAGCATTGATATCTAAGCTTGAAGAGTTAAACACAAATACCATATACTAGATCAGAGAAAATAGAAATGCAGTTTATATTTACTGCTGAATAGCTTCACTATTGACATTGTTAAATATTAGCTATTAGTAAACCTTATGTTGTTGTTAATTATAATTAAAAATCTAAAGCTCAAAAAGAACCTTTTAAAGAAAGAGAATTACTGTATTTGACACCAAGAAAGATGTGTAAGAAGGTATTCTTGAGAAGTTTTCAACAGTCAGAAAGATAGACAGCTACACACTAAAAACAATAACTATTAAATAGAAAATGCATGGATCTACTCATACAATAAAAAAAAAAAAATGATTCTTTTAAAAATTAATTAATTAATGAGAGCCAGAGGTTATTGCAAAATATTTTGTTTGCATGTATAATATGAGCAGATACCAAATGTTTTTGAGGGTTTTATTTATCTGAAACAAATCATTATTTTGTATTACAGGTTAATTAGTAAAGTATTTCATTAGTTTAAACATTAGTAGAAGAAAAGAAAAAAACTCATTTAGTCAACATGCACACAGTATAAACCAATTCAAAACATGTAAATGAATCTAAAACAGACATACACACACACACACACACAATGTAAATCAATTCAAAACAACGTGCACACATCTGGTGTAGGTTCAATAAAGCAACATGCTTGTGGTGTGTGTAAGTTGAATATAAAAGCAACATGCATAAATTTGGTGCAAGTCCAAGCTAAAGCGGCATGCATATTGTATGTGAAATGAAAACATTAACATAACACGTAGGTGGTGCAAAAAAAGAAGAAAAAAAAAGAAAACCATTAACACATGTGGGTGGTGCAAATGCAAAGAAAAAAAAAAACAATAATAGAGGAACTGAAAATGGATGTCAGGTGCATTTTATAGATGTTGAAAGCAAGCAATAGCTTAGAAAAGGGACAAAGCAATGATTTCTCTTAATATAGAAAGATATATTGACAATAGGTTAATGTGAATTACAAGTGTATGTGTGTGTGTGTGTGTTGGGAGTGTTCCATACATTTCAGTTGAAAACATTTCCACTTTGATCAATCCAACTCATTATGTAATTGATGCCATTATTAAAATAATTAAATTAGAACTAGGATTGTTGCAGTGGTACAAAATTAGACATCAATATATGCTTACAATTACAAAAAAACAAAACAAAAAAAAAAAAAAAAAGACTTGACAGGTAGACAATGCTGGATTGAAATGAAGCCATGGCATCACACACACACACGCCACAAAATAGATTTAAAATAAAATAAATTTTAATGTAGTCTGTTAATTCTTCTGTCATTTTACATTAACATGTCTTGTAAAAATAAGACAGCAATTAGAAATTGTTGAAAAGAATTTAACAAGACATGCAAGGGTGATAGATATAAATCACATAAACTTACATATATTATATCATATGCATATACACACAAATCTACTTATTTTCCAAATTTTGTAATCTCAATCACAATCCTGATGTTTATCATCAAAGATCCATCTAAAACTTCTAGATATTCTCACACAGAAAATGGTGCCTGGAACCATTGGAGTAAGCAATACTGCCGGAAGGCACAAGATGAATGCAGGCAACGTACATCACACACACACACGCATTTCACATCTTGCTTTCCATATGAAGTAAGGAAATATATATGCCGAATTTTAACCCTTTTGATATTAAATCGCCTTAAATGTCCTTAGTTCATCATCATTTTACATCCGCTTTCCCCTGCTTATATCTATCCATTATAATTTTATCGAAGAACATTTGTAAAGTTATGCCCTAAACACCAACTTAATAATGAGAAAGTTAGTTACATTACTAAATCTCTCCAAATTTTTGATTTTGGAAACTATTTGTAAATTATAGATGGTATCTTATTAGAAATATAATGAAAGAGTTAAAATGTTTATATTTATCTAAAAATCTTCCATTATAATTTTATATAGTTCAAATCCCGCCAAGGTTAACTTTGCCTTTCATCCTTACAGGGTCGATAAAATAAAGTACCAGTAATGCACTGGGTAATTGCTGGCCTTGTGCCTAAAGTAGAAACAATTATAATTTTATATAAGAATTTTTGTTAAGTTATGCTCAAAACACCAGATTAATAATAAGAAAGTTAGTTATATTACAAAATCCCTCCAAATTCTTTATTTTCAAAACTATTTGAAAATCCTCGACAGTGTCTTTCGTTAGAAATATGGTAAGAGAAGCATTAAAACTGGATGTTTTCCATTATCTGAACACTGGTCTATGAGAATGGCACCAGTGTTCCAGTGTTCAGGAATATATATTGCATCAGCAATTCACAACACAGTAATAACTAGTAATAACTATTGTTCAGTTTCTTGAAATTCCACACTGATAATTCAAGGTGTATTCAACATATTTAATACCAAACTGCCTGAAACCATCCTTGGTTCTAAGACAATACTAAGCTGTTTAGCTTAAAGTGTTCATATTCATTTAAATGCCTTCTACCATAATTTTATGTAAGGATTTTGTTAAGTTTTGTTCCAAACACCAGCTTAATAATGATAAAATCTGTTATTTTACTAAATCTTTCTAAATTTGTATCTTCAAAAATTATTTGAAAATCCTAGACAATGTCTTTCATTAGAAATACAGTAACAAAAGGGTTAAAAGAAACATGGAATTCATGCCTATTTGTAGTTTTTAGAAATTTAAGGAATGGTAGAAGGACATCCTAGTCAAAACTGACTTGAAAAAAAAAAAGACGAGAAGAAAGAAACAAAAACACAAAAATAATCTCAAATAATAGAGGAGGAAAATACAGGCAATAAAAAAAAAGAAAAAAAAGAAAAAAAGGAAACAAAGCAGTTTATGTTGGATGATGACAGTGTCCATAACATTGGAATGTATTTAATGATTGTTTTTTGAGTATGTAATAATAGCAACAGCAATTATATAATAATAAGAGTAGTAGTAGTAGTGAAAGTAGTAACAACAGTAGCAACAGAAGAATGGAAACTGTTGAATGACATTGCATATTCCTGAGAATAGCAACTGCTAGAATAGGGGTGGGGGTGGGTACGGTGGAGGACAGCAATGATTAACAGTTAGTGTAACAGTAATGCTTGATCAACAAGATCCCAGACCTCATTTATTTACCGAGTGGAGTGGAATTCATCAAATCAGACCAAGGAAACAATGTTTCCATTGCTGACACTATCTACTGGTTGCAAATCCTGGCAGAAAGAACAACATGAAATAAAGTGTCTTGCTCAAGGACATAATGCATCGGCCGATCTGGGAATCAAACTCGCAACCTCACGATTACGAATCCAATTCTCTAATCCCTAAGCCATGTGCCTTCACAACAGCAATGCTAAGACACTGCATATTCCCGAGATAGCAACAGCCAAAATAGGGGCATGGTGTGTGTGTGTGTGTGTGGGGGGGGGGGAATCAACAGTTAAAGTTACAGCAATATGAACTTCAACAAGCTTCAGTTAATCTTTCAGTGTTAAGTAGCATTTTAAAAGTTCAACGAAAAAATGTTAATAAAGGTGTAAAATAATGGAAAGAAAGAAAGAAAGAAAGAAAGAAAGAAAGAAAAAAAAAACAAAGAAAACAAAAGGGTTTTATGAGTAAATGAAGCATAGATCTGGTGTAGAAACAAGCAATCATGTTGAAACACAGTATTGTTTTAACTGTGTTTACCATTGTTGAAGGTAGGGGTTTAATAAGACAGTATTATGGTATATTTCTTCATAGACATGATTGCCATACATGTTTATGACTCTCACAGGCAGTAGAGCTTTAAAATCTAACACAAGTATGTTATATAGAAACTGTTTGGATGTGGCTTGACACACAAACCACACACACACACATATGTGTGTGTATGTATGTGGTTGTATGTGTATATGTAGCTGAGAGAAAAGAGTACTCAATATCGAAGTAGAGTTTTAATATTCATTTTATTAAGGCTAAATAGTGAGTTTTGTTACTCTGAGGTTTCACCTGTTTATCACAGGATCATCAGACAAGAGTTCTTGTTTGATGATCCTGTCATAAACAGGTGAAACTCCAGAGTAACAAGACCCACTACCTAGTATTATACATATGTGTGTGTGTGTATGTGTCTGTATGCAGGATATCCGTAGCTAAAAGTTCAAGGAAATTTGCTCAATCTATTACAAGAGAGCTTATTTAGTATATTTAAAATTTCATATACTTAATATGAATGTGCAACCTTAGGTTTTGGAGTCCAGTTATGGCCACCACTGTATAGTGGAGGAACCGTTTCAAAACTGAGTGCTCATCAAGTGCCAGGATTAAGATTACGAAAAACTGGCACCCAATGAGAGGCCAGTTTTGAAACGGCTCCTCCACTATACAGTGGTGGTCATAATTGGACCCCAAAGCTTAAGATCATGCATACATATTAACCCTTTAATGTTCAAACTGGCCAGAATTCTCTACCTCTTTCTGTTGAAACTGGCTGTAACTGGTCGCTCAAACTGATTTTAAGGTATTGTTCTCAAAATAAATACTTTCAAAATCTCATAGATTCGATATTATGTGAGGTAAAGCCTTTACCATGAAAATACAATAATATATATAGAGTAATGTGAATGCTAAAGGGTTAAGTGTATGAAGTTTTGATTATACTATATATATATACACACACATCTTCAAAATAGGGGGTGCACAGGACACACACACATATATATTGAGTATGCTTTGCACCTCATATTGATTTTTCTTGTACCTTAGATTTTATAATTCATTCTTAGTAAAAGAAAAAAGAGAAGAAAAAAATCATGAATCAAGATGGTTTCAGTCTCACACAATCATGGGCAAGAAGGGCCTTCATTTTTTTTTTGTCTAAGCGGAAAACAGCTCTTACTTAATGTGTTAGTGTATGTATGTATGTATGCATACATATATGAGAGAGAGAGAGAGAGAGAGAGAGAGAGAGAGAGAGAGAGAGAGAGATCCTAAGACATAAAGAATCAGTGCTTAACTGATAAGTTAGTTTCTCCTTGGATGGAAGACTGATCTGTAGAAAATAAGACTCTAATGTGATCTGGTTCTTAACTCAGATAACTTGAATTGAGACAAAGTAGAATAAAATACTACCACATGACAGAGTCATGATCTTATTTACGTTTCATCAACTATATATTACACACACAGACACGCATATATACAGGCTAACACTCAGGACTACTTGGATAATTCTAATTCTAAATCCAACCCTAATTTTAATTCTAACATTAACTTTCACACACTACTCTTTCTAAACCTTATCCTTCACCTAAATGAACAATAAGCACAAAATGTATACTGTTTTTAAACAAGTTTTATCTCGTTTATAGTATTTTATCTTATTCTAGCTTCTCCCTCTCAGTCCCCTATAGCTTACACGTTTTACCTTGACCTGAACCACATGCACTAAAAAAAAACTACACAACCCACTATACATACAAATACTTTGCTTGAGATACAACAATGCATTATATACACTGTCTCTAAGAAATACAAGCGCTATTTGATAAGGTATTTAATCCTTCAAAAGATTACCCCACCAGAGTTACTAACATTCTTGATGGGCTAGCGGGGAGAGGGAGGGGTTGCAACAGGCTTACACATATTCCTGTACTCTATAGAATGTACTGGGTCAATTTTATTGTGGCACAAACACTAGAGATAGATAGATAAGTTGTAGTTTTTATATAAGCATGAAACTTAGATTTTGGTTTTAGAAAAAAAATTGTTATATCCATGCCTTTCCCAAGGACATTTGCAATGTAACTGAACAAAAGATCACAATTTGAAAGTTATCCCAAATTATGTTCACTGAGAAGGATAAGCTTACGTCTATTTTATAGCTACTGCCAACATATTAAAAATGCTGGGAAAGGAAAAGAAAAGATAATGGCTCCACTCCAAATAAAGTTTTAAGAGTTAGGGGAAAGAAAAAAAAAATTGATGCTATAGGTTGAAATTTGGCAGAGTGGTTTAAGGCCATTGAACTGGAGGTTTCATACTTTGGAATTAAAATACTAACATGGTTAATATAGCCTTGCATCTCTTAAAAAACCAATAAAATTATGTATTAGATTATATAAAGTTTGAGATAGATATAGTGACCACTATTCATCTTTAGGTATTTAGTAGTTGTTGTTAGGCTCCAGATCAGCTCTGATTGAGCAAACCTTTCATTAAAAGTATTCTAGCCATTAATATGCCACATATTGTTTTGTTTCAGATATTGTAGTGTATTCAAGACTATATAAACCAATGTGTCCTCCCTTATATAAGACAATGTGATTTTATGATTTAGTGAGTTTTGGCTGCTATTTCTAGCAAGTTGAATGACTGCACAGACATTCCCTTGTTGGTCTGTGTATATTTTGCTATTGGAAAGTAGTTAGGTCATCTTTTGAGTAGCTTGTTGATCTACATTGATTACTGTTGGTCTCGAGAAGCTGAATATAAATTAAAATAATAAAAATTATAACATACAAGTTGATCTTAAGATTGTTAACCTATTTCTACTATATAGGGTGACACAATTAAGCTACAGTAAATTATAACATACAAATTGATCTTAAGATTCTTAACGTATACCTGCTATATAGGGTGACTCGTAATTAAACTACAATAAATAATAACATACAAATTGATCTTATGACTCTCAATTAAACTACAGTAAATTATAACATACAAGTTGATCTTAAGATTCTTAATCTATTCCTACTGGACTCTCAAACATACAACAGGGTCTACTGAGGTTGTTCTAGGTATGTTCCAACTGATGACTATAATGTATGTATTGTATTAGTTCAGCTAAAAAATACCCAAGTAAACACTATTCATTGATAAGTATCGTAGGATGTTCTTAATTATTTATCACTGGTAGGGTAGTGGATGGATCGAGTTATTAGAGCGTCAGATATACTTAGCAGTGTTTGTTCTGAGTTCAAATCCAGCCAAGGTCAACTTTGCCTTCATCCTTCTGAGGCTGATAAAATAAATTACTAGTCAAATACTAGGGGGTCAATAACTTTCCACTCCTCCTAAATTACTGGCTTTGTGCCTAAATTAGAAGTCATTATTATGTCATAAATCCACCAAAATCAAGCTTTAAACACAAATATTTGTAGTAACTTGTTGGATTTACAGAATGGGGTGATAAAATTTGCTGTTTATACCCTGTCTATAAGTTGAATCCTAGTTTTGGAGAGACTTTCTCAGTTTTAAAAATGTCAACTTGTATCCAAATCTAAATTTCATTTGGTTATACTCGAAGATAAAAACCATATCCAATATTTCTTTGAATATACAGTGGAACCTCAGTTCAGAAATGCATCTTATCATGAACAATTTTTCCAAACATAAAATGTCAAAAGTAACGAACATGCAAACCAGCAACAATGGTTGGCAAAAAGCTTGGAGTATTGGCAGGAAAGTGTTACTTGCTGTGTAGTTAGTTACTATGGTGCTAGATATCTGTGTTTCACACACAGTCTCTCTCTCAACATTTCATATGGGAAAAATACATTTGATTTACAAGCAGCCTTCAGGAACAAATTAAGTTCGTGAACCGAGGTTCTACTGTATTTGGAATATAGGCGTTTCTCTGACTAACTTCAAAAGGAAATACATAAAAATATTGTTAGTATTCTAGCTAAGAAATGTCTGCTCTTTTTGAAGAGAAGCAAGTCTTGCTTTGAAGGTGCTCTAAATGTAATTCTCTAGGATATTCAACATGACAGAATGTGTGACAAGACTGGTGGTTTGAATTACAAGTTCAGTCCATCTGATGGGCTTCCAAACAGTTTCTGTCTACCCAAGACTATGGTAAATGACACTTGCCGGAGATATTATACAGTGGGATTGAACCCAGGACCTAATGACTGTGAAGCAAACTTCTTAACCATTAGATCCTGATGAGTCCACAACAGAGAATAAACACCAAACACATCCACTATGCCTTTTAAATTTGAAACACTAATGATAAAAAAAAATTATCTTATAAAAAAAAATTATATATTTTTAGATGAAGCAATATTTTGACAGGATGAGAAGATAAAAAGGAATGATTAATGTGCATTTAATTAGCAAGACATTTCTAGTGTCTTAATGAAGGAGTTAATTCCTGAAAAATAGAATAGCAAATAGGGATAGAGTTATTGATATTATATATATTTGTTTTATTTTTTTAGGGCTTTTGTTTTATAATTTTATAATGTTGACACTGAAAGTAATGTTGCTGCTGCTATTGTTGCTACTATTGCATTCACTGTGAAATTTGGTGAAATAAAATAGGGAGTAAAACGCAAGCAAACAACAAAGTAAAGATTTTAAAAAAAGTAGAGAGACTTTAGAATAGTGATAGTACATGAAGTTAAAATCCAGGGATATCAGGCAATAGGACTTAGAAAACTGTGCCTAATGTCTCCAAGCGCGGCTATAGTCAGAGGAAGACCAGGAATAGCGGTGGCGGGGCAGGGAACCTGTCCCACTGTAGCCAGGGTAACCCAGATAAGAGGAGCTTCGAACCTGCAGAGAAGAGCAATAAATTTTATTATACACATGAACCAACAACTAGCTAGTTCCATTACCGCTATTTTAAATAAGAGTAAGGATGGGATAGTTATGGCAACACACCAGGAACATTTATTTCAGACATTAAGCCATCCAGGTTTAAAACACACGACAGACACACACACACACATATATATATATATATACAAGCACACTCACACACTATAATTAGTTAGCATTTATAAATTGAGGACCAAGTTTTAAAAGCAGCTTGACACGCTGTCATTCATTCCAGAGCTTAAACCATGTTTGGCTCACATACATACACACACACACTCATTCACTATATTTAGTTTGCATTTCACAATTAAGTTTTTAAGGCAATGTTTAAAAAATAATAGGAATACACAAAAATTACAACAATTCTTCATTCTCTGAGCTGATCACCAAAAGGATTTTATTCAGAAAGTGATTTTATAAAATTCAGGAATAAACTATGAACGAGATATCTTTCAGTGCAAATTAATCCTATCCTATAGGAATAAAATAAATTACTAAAAAATCAATTTTATTAAAGGTCATGTCACATGTGCCCTTTTTTCTTTGCTGATTTTATTTTTTTTGTCATGCTAGAGAAATGAAGAAGGAGAAAGCAGTGACCGTACTGAGAGAGGTGGCAGAAAGAGAAAGAAATTATAATTGTTTCTACTTTTGGCACAAGACCAGCAATTAACCAGTACATTACTGGTACTTTATTTTATCGACCCTGTAAGGATGAAAGGCAAAGTTAACCTCGGCGGGATTTGAACTCAGACCATAACTGTGCTGCAAAGCATAGCGTCCGACCCTCTACCGATACTGCCAAATTATAATAGAGGTAGATTAGACAGATAAATATATGAGGAGAGAGAAAGAAAGCTAACAAGGAAGATAAGCAGTCAAATATGAGGGGGGATGGAAGAAAGTGGAAAAGAGATGGTGCAAGTAAAATAGGTGAAAAGAATAAACACAGAGCTTTACAATAGAGAGAAGGAATTTGAAAGGTAATGTGATAAAATAACAGAGACATAGAGAGTGAGCAAATCATAGCATGAATGGTGTGTGTGTATATATATATATAAACACACTATTCCTCTTTTTACTCTCCTCTATCTTTCTATTTCTTCTTTTATTTTTTATTCTATCTTCTGATGAAGGATATATATATATATACATATATAAACTAATAGTAGAGAGGAAAAAGATTTTTTCAGTAGAAAATGCTGAAGAGATTCTTTCAGTATAAAATCAAAACATTTATTTATAAAGTGGATATTTCCGCATTTTATAATGGTACCAGTTTCAGCATTATATGCCTTTTCAACTGCGGGTATGCATAATGTAGTTATGTTGCATATTTATACAAATAATAAAAAGGGGAAGAAAAATTATTAGTTTTTGCAACTAACAAAGAACGAAGGACAAACACGCACAGAGATATGAACTCTCCTCTCTAAATATGTATCATCATCATCATCATCATTTAACGTCCATCTTCCACGCTAGCATGGGTTTGGACGGGAATTTTCCCACTTGAGGATTGTAAAAACTAATAATTTTTCTTCCTCTTTTTAGTATTCCTATAAATATGCATATCCACAGTTGAAAAAGCATATAATGCTGAAACATTGTACCATTATTAAATGTGGAAATATCCACTTTATAAATAAATGTTTTGATTTTATACTGAATCTTTTCCCTCTCCATTTGTTTTTATATATATATATCAACTCGTGTGTTACTTTTCTACATTCCATGCATGTATATATCAGTGTGGTTTACACTTGGTGGTAGGATCCGTACCATAGAGAGAACTCATTGTCTTTGCACTGGTATTCATCCACTTAACAACCTTAAATGACATTTGTCCATAGGATTCCACTAATCTCCTTCCACGGCCAGTATCAATCTAAGGTGGCAATCTGGAACATGTATTTATATGGTATGTCTATTTTTATATCTACCCTGTTTATATACTACCAATAAAGATTCCAACTTCATTGTTTTCGAAGAAGATGGCCTGATCGAACCTATATATGAGGTCTGATACTATACAGTTATATAACCGCTATAGATCAGACAATATGTCAATATGATCAACTCTCCGAAACGATCGTAAAACAATGATATGAATTGGTAAAATAACTTGACTTTGTTTTTATTCTCATTGTTAATTTAATACTTAATATATATATATAAGGCATGCAACTTAGTGGTTAGGGTGTTTGGCTCATGATCGTAAGGTCATGAGTTCAATTCCCTGACTGGGTGGTATATTGTGTCCTTGAACAAGATACTTTATTTCAAGTTGTTTCAGTCCACTCAGCTGGCAAAAATTAGTTGTACCAGTAATTCAAGGAGCCAGCCTCATCACATATTGTGTTGCACTGAGTCTCCCTGAGAACTATGTTAAGGATGTTTGTGTTTATGGAATGCTCAGAAACTTACATGTTAAATTCGTGAGCAGACAGGCTTGTTGACTGAACCATTTGGAGCACTCTTCACCAGAAATGAAGGTGGATGGGGAGGTCAACATGTGTGTGTGTGTGTGTAGAGGGGGGGGAGAAAGTTATGTATATTATCAAAATTCATATAGTGGGAAATGAAGAGAAGTGGTGGAGGCTGATTTTGATAAAGAGAAAAAAAGAGAGGAGTTTGTGCGAATGATGAAGGAAATTAAGGAACTATGAGTGTGTAAAAGTAAAAAAGTGAAGAGATGGCATTACAACAGGTAATTTATTGAAAGTCAGATAGAGAAAAAGCTTGACTTAGAAATGAGAAATACAGAATAAAAAGATTATCACATGAAACTAAGGCATGAATTAGAGAGAAGATCTGCTACACAATGACAAGAAAAATCAGAAAAAGAAACAGAAGCAAAGCTCAAGGTGAAAAGGACAACTGAAAAGAGAGAAATAAACCTTGTTATTTTTGACAGGTATACATCTGTTTTAATGTTACTTTGCTTAATTTTATCATTTTTCTAGCTTAGTAAATGTCAAAAATGGCAGGGATTATTTCTGTTTCATAAAAGACATTCACTTAATCAGTAGAACCAGTAGCTGTATAATCTAATTTATTCATTAAAAAAAAAAAAAAAATCTACTTGACTACAGAGTCAACTTCTTCAATGACTTCAAAATCAGAAATTGATAGCAGGATCCCATATTGCTATGCTTGCTCACCACTTGATTCACAGCTTAAATGTAAACCTTAAAAATTTGGAAATGGTTATCAATACCAGATAACAGTCCAATTCATAAATGGAGCTGTCCAAGACTAGTTCTAGGCTACTAAGTTCTCAGAGTTTTATAACAACAATAGATGTAAAACCTGCTCTGACTGAATTTTTAGATTTTGATTTGTAATTTAGACACAAGACTAGCAAAATTTGGGACATGGCAAAGTTGATTAAATTAATCCCAGTACTAGACTGGTACTTTATTTTATCAACCTTAGGAGGATGAAAGGCAAAGTTGATCTCAGAATGATTTAAATTCAGCATGTAAAGAACCAGAAAAAATACTGCAATGGTATTTTATCTGATGTTTTATCAATTCTGCCAAGCTACCAGTCCTGAATTTTTACATATTAAAAGGGAGAATATTTTTAAGCAGATGATCAGCTCAGTAAAAAACAACACCAACAACAATAATGATAAGAAGAATATAAGCAAAAATTTAGAGTACTTTCTGAAGGTTTATTACTAATGCATGTATGTTGAGTCATAATGGCTATGAAGGTAATTACTAAATATATAGAGAATGACATCAAATATATACATTTCCCATTTTAATACTGGCTAAAAATTAGACACCACTTCCTTTTTCACAGTTGAGCAATTAAAGGAAGAAGGAGCATCCAACCATAAAACACCTACTTCATTATATGCCAATATTCAAATTCACACAAGCCCTTTCAACTCTGCTACAATGGAGAAACAAAAAAAAAACATTGACATTACAAAACACTTTTTCTCCATATTACAAATAAATACTGGATAAAGTGTTTCATAGAAGGATGCTCATCCTGATTCTAACCACTTAATCATGAAGTGGAAGATTTTATTTTCAGACTAAGGGAGATAGTAAAATCTACTTGCTTTCAATTTTAGCTCCTCAGCATCCTGTCTACATTTGTAACAATTTTCATCATTATCATCATCATCATCATCATTTAACCTTCTGTGCTAGCAAGTCGTCAGAAGATCAGGTTCATACTCAAGCATAGGTACTGATCACAAAGATGGGCAGAGTGCCTGCATCTTATTTACATATGTTCTTGCATTTAATCAAGTGTACAGACGGGCGAGTGATTTGCAGCTCACATATGATCTTGCACACTACCGAGTACATTTTATCATGACATCAGTACTAGGGAGGTGGTCATGTCTTTGACACAGCTGAAGAGTCCTCCCACTCCTTAGTTTGGCAGGTTTTCAACAGCTGGATACCCTTCCTATCACTAACCACTTTACAGAGTGTAGTGGGTATGTTTATCATCTAAATCACCAACGCTAAATGTTATCTCTCTTAAATTACAAAACTTATTAATATTATTTATTATTATCTTTTAAGATATTTCAATTAGACATAAAAAAGATCTTAGCACTAGAAGACATCAAATGACACTAAATTATCAATAGTTTGGTTCTTAACATCAAAACAATCTTTTGCTACATTCTTACTTGTTTTTTTGACAAATACTTTGGGAAAATGTTCTTTGAGTAATTGAATATATATATAAAATATGTGTGTGTGAGTGTGTAACCCTTAACACATAGTAAATCCCTTCAGAAGGTATCTAGAGAGTAAATGCTGGGCATTTTTATAACATCTGGAAAGTTAAGACGGCAAGCAATTACTTTTTCTGGCAAACTGATTGAAAGAAAGATTATATGCTTAATTAAAAAAGAAAATGCAAGTGATATCAAAAACAAGCAATACATTGAAATTATAACCAGTGACAAAAAATTAATATTTAAAATGCAATGCAACATTTCATTTAACTGTATATATATATACAGCGAGAGAGAGAGAGAGAGATTGAGAGAGAAAGAGAATGCTTTTTTTAGTTGTGTATAATTTACACATTTCATGCAGCAGAATATTCTTTGCTTCTTTGGTTTTTCATCAATCAGAGTATATATATATATATATATATAGTGTGTGTGTGTGTGTGTGTGTGTGTGTGTGTGTGTGTGTGTGTGTGTGTGTGTGTGTGTGTGTGTGTGTGTGTGTGTGTGTTAGAGAGCAGCAAATGCTTTTTTCTTAGTGTGAAAAAAATATAAATTTTCAAGCAAATAGGAAGGGAATATATATTCATAAATACATGTAAAAATAATAAAGCAAAAACAACATTTTATATACATATCAGTAAGAAATGATAATAAAAAAGTTACTTTCAACACACACACACACACAGTTTCTTAGTGATTTGTTATGGAAATTTTAAGTTAGAATTCTACTTTAGGCAGGTATCCAAAATAAAGACTTTTTTGAGAGCTTAGTAAATAACGCAACTGAATATCTTGTGGCATATATGCACATTGCACATCTAAAAGTATGGCATAAAGTTTGTTGGTTCCTTATATAGGATGAGAATTGCATGCAACTTTGGACAACACCATTTGAAGCCAAGGGGGAAAAAATGATTGATTATGAAAACAAAGGAAATAAATTTAATGCAATAAAATGTAAAAATGTATATGGTATAAATGAAGTCAACATATTGGATGAGAAGTAGATCCGTTTGAAAACCAAACTAATTTAATATTCAAAGTTGGTTTGAATGTAGAAAACATAGTATCTTTGAAGAGAGAAGTAACATCCTCCAGCTTTTGTTTCTTATCAATGTTTTCAATTGTTGTTGCTGCCTCTCCCAACTCTTTCACTATTTTAAGCTACAGTACTGAGATACTATTAAACTCAACGTACATTAATATATTGAATAAACAGCACACCAGAAATTCCAAACAAACTGACTAGATGTAATTTTACCAGTATGTATGTTAAGAATATATATATAAGAGAGAGTAAAGGGTTCTATGGCAGTATTACTGAATCATGTTATCTAATATAGAATGTCATGTCTGTTTTGACATGTTCTCTATTAACATATAACAAATCAATTATAATGTGCACAATTCTAAGACAGTTTTTAAATGTATATATCAAAATTAGAATTTTGCTTATCATTTAGAAAAATTCTTCTAAATATTTGACATAAATTAGACAAAATGGGAGAAAAGGTTCAAATTTTATAATAAATATAAAGAAAATTGAAAATTTACAAATGTAAAATCACAGCATGTTTCAGTAGATATTTTATGCTGTCTAAATGTTATGCTTGGATAGTATATCATCTGTGCACCAGATAAAACAATCCTGTCAAATAATTTATTGGGTGGGGAGGGAGAGCTGTTCTCTATGCTAAACTTTAAAAAACCCAGTGGCTATATAAAGGGGCTCTCTATGTTAGACTAGACTTCAAAAAACCCAATGACTACAAAAAACGGTTCTATGTTAGACTTTAAAAAATCCTGTGGTTATTTTTTGAGGCTTTACCCTGTTCTTGCTTCTTCACCTTTTTTTTTTTTATTTTGATCTATTAACACTGTTCACAGATGATTTAATGTTATTCCCTTAGTAAAGCCTATGAGACCCAGGGCATTATAGACGTGAGCAGGAGAACCATGAAAAATAATGTGAAAGCAACAAAGAGGGTATCTGGATGGTTCAGGCTGAAACGGATGCAGGCTCACACTTGATCAACTTCAGTCGGGTCAGCAGAATGAGGGTCTATATTGTAAGAACTGAATCAGGCTACAACACAGTATTTGCATCCATTGTTGGGTCACCTGGATAAGGTGTATGTTGTCAGACTCGAAACACCCAGCGACTCAAGGATACGACACTGATGATGTGTCCAAGTATTTGCATTTGTAGATGTATGAAGAAGTTGATATTTAAAAATCCAAATAAGAAGCATTTTGTGGTATCATTTTCATAAAAGTAAACTTGAAACTTTATTTTGGAAAAATGGATTAATAATTCAAAATGAACTTGAAGTTTGAATTACGTTCTTCCCTATTTTTCAGCTAAGTGAACGTTACACATCTAACAGACCCTACTCAATTAAATTCCTTCAAATCCTAGCACTACCACTATATTTAAACCCCATACTTTACTGCTGTAGAGAATTACATTTCTTCCTGCACGAACACACATGTACATGTATTCGATTAGGCACCATATCCCTGTGTGCCATAAGAAGTGACAAAAAAAGAATGGTGTCAGGAAGGGCAGCCAGCTGTAAGACAATGTCCCCAAAAGCCTCAGCCAAACCAAGTCAGTATGGACAAATTGACGTAAAAACAATAGGTATTATAATATGTGTGTGAGAGAGAGAGAGAGAGAATCTGTGGTACAGAAACCGGGAAGACCACAAATCAGAGTAGTACTCGATACATGGTATGATGCAGAGTGGGTATATTAGTGAGGTGGAGGATCGGCTGCGAGCTCAGGCAGTTTCAGCTAGTAGCCTCTTTCTATCTCTCTTTCTCTCTTTATATATACACACACACACGCATATGTGTGTATATGCTAACACAAGCAGTATTTTTATAACTTAGCTCTACCTTCATTCCCACCCCCACTCTGTGAACCTCAGCTATTGTTATCAGTAGTAACATTTGCTACACTATGACACACTATGTCAACCATGAAATAATATTTCCACTGACTCTTTCTGTTCTTAGCTACTTCAATACAGCTGATGTATAGAACAATCTACTTCCTTGTTCATATTTTCTGTAGTTCTTCTTTCTACTCATTACTTTCATCTTGCAGATTTTAATGAATGGTAAATGTAGAGCCATACAAATTGATATTGAAAATACACATACATGCATACACACGAAAAGAGAGTTCTATAATTTAATATGGTGCTTTATTTTAAGGCTGGATGTGTGTTTGAGAGAGAGAGAGAGAGAGAGAGGGATAGAGAGAGAGAGAGGGAGAGAGAGAGAGGGAGAGAGAGAGAGAGAGGGAGAGAGAGAGAGAGAGAGAGAGAGTGTGCGTGTGTGAATATATATATATAAATAATTTGGTGCAAAACTACTTTCACAGTCAGAAACATTTCTAGATGCTAACCACTCAACTATGAAAGGAGAATA
Source organism: Eledone cirrhosa (assembly GCA_964016885.1). Classification (NCBI taxonomy): domain Eukaryota; kingdom Metazoa; phylum Mollusca; class Cephalopoda; order Octopoda; family Eledonidae; genus Eledone; species Eledone cirrhosa. Next base: position 279,782,043 of record OZ024741.1, read on the forward strand.
GAATTCTTGGTACCACACTATAACTCATTGTTCCACACCCTTACTTTATAGGTTATTCAAAATAAATAGCTTTAGCACACAGTCATCGATAGGTGTAAAAGCTAAATTCGCTACCTTCAATTTGGTATTAATGTCTACCCTTACCTATGTTTATGAATCTTGGGTAATGACTAAAAGAATACAATCATAAATACAAGCAGCCAGAATGGGCTTCCTCAGAAAGGTTGCTGGAGTAACATTACTCAATACAGTGCTTAGCTCGGCGATCCGAGTCGCTCCGCATCAAGAGATCACAGCTCTGGTACTAGAGTCCAAGGAAAGAACTGCAGGACAGATTTTATAGGCAAAGCCAAGAGGCAGGAGACACTGACCATGAGCAAACTTGGTTGGTCTTGCTTGGGGATACAGCCAGATTATTTGGAAGCAGTTACTTCCGATTGGAGTCTCTGGACTCTGCCCTTACGACCATCTCAAGAACAAGTGGAGATGGAGAAGGTTCAAAACACAATTATAAGACACCAATGTGCGTCATCAAAACTGCCTTACATAGAAAATGCTTAACTATAAAAAAACAAAATCTATCTTCTTTTTTTAAAATTAGTATTTCACTTCCTTTATTTGTTTGTGTTTTGAGAACTGAGATACTGCAAATGCACCTTAATTAGGTCATTAATGCAAAGAACATTTAAGATTATTTTGCCTAAAAAGCACAATTAAGAAGAAAATAATAAAAATGAAATTGATATGTAGCAACATTTTAAGATGTTAAAAGCTAGCATTTAGAATTAAATTCTAATTTTACACAGATGTCTTTAACTTAATTCTTTTGTATTTTAATGAGAAATTCCAATATTTAATCTAAAATTTAAACATCGACAGAAAGACTGTGGAACAATGAGATACTGTCTGTGGTAGTAGATATATTATAAACAAACTATGGTACTAAGAGATACTAACTGTGGTAGTAGATATCTTAAACTGTGGTACTAAGAGCTACTGACTATAAAAATAGATATATTATAAACAAACTATGGTACAATGAGATATTGACTGTGGTAATAGATGTTATAAACAGCTGGCTGATGTGGATTATTATTGCGATACGGATATTGTCAGTCTATTATATTCCTAATACCAGTCTTAACTTTTATTTGAAGTGGTATGTGCTCACTGTGTTATTTTATTTACAAGATAGTTTTCATGTTTAGGTAAATTTCTTCCACAATCCACCACTATAAATGAAACTTAAGGGTCAATCCACCTTGTGGTCCTGGCAGACAGGATAGAGAAGACATTGCCCTAGAGGACAGCAAGGGAGACACACTGGAACAGCTACTCCTCCTCATGGGGCTTGCACTTGCAGTACTTACGAGATTGGCCTCAATAGTGAAACTGAAAGCATATAATTAGCAGTTCAAGCATAAAAAGAAGAAAATGAGTACACTTGTTTCTTTTGAGAGAATGCTTTCTTCTAAATTAGGTACAGCATTTGATTAGATTTTCTCAATTGTATAGCAAATTGTACTAATACGCAATAAATAAAAATTGATTAATTGAAAAAAAAAAGAAAAAGAAAACCCAGATCAGTGGCATAGGAAAATAAACATGAGTGATATAACACAAGAAATGTAGATGTTTCTTACCTCTTTCTTAGATAAAGATCTTAAATCATAACCAATGGTGCTACCACTACTATAGCGACTGCTGTATGTGCTGTAGGGTTTTGTCATGGAAGACAGAGGTGATGGATTACTTTCTTCAGGAACACTGTACAGATCTAGAAATCAACCAAATAAACAAATGAAGAGGGTGTCATAAATTAATTGAAAACAATGAAATTACGCTTTGGGTTGGTTTGGATTTTAATGGGGTTTTTTTTCTTTAGCAAAGCAGCAATTTTGAATATGAATATCAACAATATGCCTATGGGAAAAATACTCCAGGGGAACATTCTACAACACTAAGTACAAATATAGCAGGTTCTCATATATGTTATACGTATGTGTGTTGGACCTCGGTCGGTTCCAACAATGAGTTCCAGTTGATTTGATCAACCAAACAGCCTGCTCATAAAATTAATGTGCAAGTGGTTGAATATTCTACAGACATGTGTAACCTCAATGTAGTTCTCAAGGGAATTCAGTGTGACAGAATGTGTGACCAAGCTGGCCCCTTGACTTACAGGTACAACTCATTTTTGAAAGCTGTGTGGACGGGAGCAATGTGAAATAAAGTGTCTTGCTCAAGAACACGAATTATATCAACTAAGCTTATCCAAACAATATGTAAACAAACTCCTTCTGAGAGTATTTTAAATAGATAAACAAGCAAGAAAGATCAGCTGATCAAATCTAAGTGTCACTACATTTCCTATATTGCTCTCTCTATATAGTTTACTTTTAATATTGCCAACTGAGTAGAATATGTTAATAAAAGTCTAATAAAGCTGAAATACGCCCATTGCTTTCACCAGTAGGTTAAATAAAAAAAAAAAATAAAAAAAAAGGAGTTCAACTCCAATCTGTAGTGTTTATATTGTAAAAACAAATTCGATCAACAGTTCTTATTGAATTTATCAATTTTGTTTTAGATTTTATTTATATACATCTAGAGAGAGTTTTTGCCTATGAATTGATTGGACAATCTTTGTTGATTTTCAACTCATTATATTACATATGTGAAACACTGCTATATTTGAAAATAATATTTGGTTTGTTCTATAAACGATTATTCAACACTTTCTGTCCACCATTAAATACTTATCAGTTTCCCTCCCATTACAGTTGTATCACTTGTCTTATTTGCCCTTGGCAAATTAGGGAAAATCTGACAACCCTGACAAAATTTCAAAACTCAGAAGCATGGCATAATAATCATGAGACTGTTTTGTTTGTCTATGTAAATATGAATTTATATAAATGTTTAAACAAAGAATGGAGAGGAATCTTCAATTGTGTCAAGGACATGACAATCTCACTAGTGCAGGAATATATGTAAATGAAATGAGGCCCCAGCCCATCTAAGAGATTGGTGGCTCTGATTAAATACTGACTTGGTCTGTAATGTCTCACCCAACCCTTACTAACAGGGAAAATAGACATTAAATGATGATGATACAATAAAACCCAATAAACAGTATTAAACAGAAGTGAAAGATATATTGATAAAGAAACATTTTAACTTGAAAGTAAATCAAAAGCTTGAATATCAGCTACAAAGGGAGGAAAAAGAGAGAGAAAAAGACAGTTTTAAATTAGTAACTTTATTGAAAAATAATTTTAGTATGTGGCACCTAGAAGATGCTTACTCTACAATTTTTTTTATTTAATTACTTGTTGTTTTCAATTACTTTAATGAGTACGGTAATTATCTCAGTCCAAAAACATCAACGAAGTTGCTTAAATTTCAAATTTGTGAGTTATAATTCATAGCATCTGCAAATCAAAAATTATAATCAAATCATTATTGTAAATTAAAAAGACAATATGTCTGAAACAATGTTCTTCATGTAGACTTGGAGTCAAGAGTAATTTGCAGTGTAGATTCATAAAAACGAAGTCTACATGAATTGAAATTCTAGTAGGTTCTATAGTTTTGACATATTTGCCAGTTGTTTTTACTTCTATAGATTTTTTAATTGATCTGAATTGACAAAATCCCAGATCTCATTCACTTTCTGAGTGAGGTGGAACTCGTCAAATCAAATCAAGGAAACAATGTTTCCATTGGTCTTTCCAATTGCTGATACTATCTACCAGTCACAACTCCTGGTAGAAGAGCAATGTGAAATAAAGCGTCTTGCTCAAGGACAAAATAGATTACCTGGACTGGGAATCGAACTCACAACCTCATCCAACACTAAGCCATGCACCTTCACTTCTATTAGTCAATAAAAAAAAAACAACATAAATGTCAGAACTACTATCCCATGTCCATTGTAAAATATCAGGTGGATGTTGCCCCACAATCCATAGAGTGGAATTGAAAATGCATCACCCTAAAGAGTAATGAAGATTTTCCAAAAGAGCCAGTCCATCTCATGGAGTCCATTCTTGCATAAGGCTATCTCCATACCAATTACAGTAAGTAGAGAAGTGGTTCAGGGATCCCGGATGCTAGATGTTAAGCATCTCAAAACTATAGTGAAATTATGCTACGGGGTTACATGATAAACCTATCAGAGAGAAGTCAGTACTTTGCTCAGCTGACAGCCAGCTGGACAATTGTGCCTGGGTTTGATGCTGAATTCTCTGAGGTGCTGCTGGGAAAGTATCAGAATGGGAAAATTGTGGTGCCATCTAGCGTTTTGCTGTCCCTTTGATTTAAATGGGAAACTAGCTGTGTCCAAGCCATGTTTCACAATCTCACTGAGAGCAGCTTATGATGGGAGGTGGCTAGATATAAGACATGACAGTCGATGAAAACTGATAGTGTCTAATGTGGACCTGTAAGAGAATTTTGATTTCTCACAAATTCAGCTTCTTTTACAAACATTTAGAAAAGCTAATATATTTTCTCAGCATATTTTGATGACAGATACAGTTTTTTTCAAGTAGAAATATAAGGCTAAAAACAATGTTTAACTCCGACTAGAGAGAAGGCAAGAAGAAGCAAACAGAAAAAAGAGGGACAAGTAATAGTAAAGAAAGAGATTAATGGATTAAAGAAAAAGAGTGTAGAAATAAAAATTCTAAATATACAGGAAATTATGTCCTCTACTCCATATATTTTCCCATTAATATACTTTCTGTTTAGGAAAAGATATTAATGAGAAACAAAGAAAAGTAAACAAGTAAAATAAAATAAAATAAAATAAAATGCATTCTGAATTGATAGCCCAAGAGAAATCCATTGTATGGTGAATGTAACTAATATATTTCATAGATTACATATTTTATCTGAACTACTCCATATCAACAGTATTTCACAAACATAACCTCTCTTGACATGTGTTCAGTTTTATCAGGTTGTTAAAACAATATTCAAGTAGATATGTACAACCTTTCATCTTCACCTACCTACCAAACACACATACTTCTCTCTCTCTCTCTGTCTGTACAACACACACACATATAGAGTGGTCCAAAAGTCACTAGACTGTTTTAAAAATATAATTGAAATGGTCTAGTGACTTTTAGGCCACCCTGTATATATATTACATATCCAGCCGACTCTGTAATGTTGTAGTGCTGGTGCCACCACAAAAAAAAGTATCCAGTCCACCCTGAAATGCTCCAAAGTGGTAGATGCTAGGAATGGAATCCACACATAGAAACAAAGCAAAACACAGAGCATAAGAGCCAGACATAGTCAAGATTCAGTGCATAACAGCCTTTCGAACCCATGCAAGCATGGAAAATAGACATTAGGAGTGGTGTGCACAGGATTTAAAGAAGTCAAATTGTGGTCTATATTTTGTACTAACCCAGTCCATGTTAAAATACTTTAAACTATTTTACATTCATTTTTTTTTTTTTAATCTCCTTTGTGAGGTTCTTCATGCTTGAAGTCTTTCTACTTTTACCATATCTTCCTTCCACTTGGAAAACCAGGCACATCTGTTATACCCAGTTTTTCGCACAATTCAACTATTCTTCATTGTTTGTGCCCACTAACATTACATATCCAATGGAATGGATTAATTCCTTTCTAAACTTTGTTAATCTTAAGCATTCAATATCCATGTTTCAATATGATGCGATATCGCACTTTGTACGCAGGCATCATACAATTTACCCCTCTGCTCAGAAAAGAATCCTTTTATTGCCAACACAAGTGGTAGCAGCATAAGTAGTAGCTTCCTAAATTTTTTCCACTCAGTTCTTATTCTGATTACAATGCTTTTGTAGCTCACTCCTCCATTAAGTCATCTAAGTAACAGAAGCTATCAACTACTTCTATGGAGTCTTCTTTGGGTTGGAAAGAGTTTATTTCATTGGTACTCATTGCTAATTACAGCTGTGCATTTACTATATGCAAAATCGTTTCTCTTTTAGCCTGCTGTGATACCACTACCCCTGTTGTGCAGTCATAGTTCACAATCGGTACCCTGTATGGATTTTCCCATATTCCTTTTCTGCATATGATATATGGTCATTTCCCAGATGATAACAGGGTCCTATCTTCTTTACTACTTACTAAGACTTTAGTTTGTGCTGAGGATATTCTGAAGCCTTTCAATTTCTTCGCTAAAGCTTCCACGCATTCAGCTATAAGTATCAGGCCATCACCATGGACAGCTAGTCTTAAATTCCTCTGTTATAGCCTAGAGAACTATAACAGAAATGGGCTGAGAACTGAGCCTTAGTGGATACTGACCTGTACACTAAACACACAGCCTGCTCTTACTTTGCAGGCAACATCTTTATACATAATTATACATTATTATAGCTTTATTAAAGGAGTTTCCACCTATTTCATTTTTAATGTTCAAATCAATTACTGAACATAGATATTGGCAACCGGTAACATGAAATAATTTCAACCAATTCATTCAAAATAAAATTAAACCAATTTCAGATCTATAGCTTCTAAATTTTGTAATTGTTTATTTCAAATTTTAAAAACTAGTAAGCTTTTCCCTTCAGTTTGAATTAACAGTGCCCATTGAATTTCCAAGGTTATTTTAAAAAAAACACTATAGGATTGCTGAAAGTTTATACAGAACAACAAAATACATAATTAAAAAAAAAAATTATATTCTTTCTCAAGTATTTTAGTTCTTGAGATCGTATAAACTCCAAACATGTAACACTAAAGGTGCTGTCTAGGGAAAGAACGTTTCTGAAAACTAGATTCTTTGTTAAACACTTGTCATCTCTTCAACCTTAACCCCTTTGTTACGAACCCGGCCAAAACTGGCTCTAGTTCTATGAAATAAAGGCACCCATTTGAAAGGTTTCCAATTTATATTAAAATCTTCCAACATAATTTTATATAAGAACCCTACATTAAGTTACTATCTGAGTCAAGAAATAAATAATTTTACTAAATTTTAGCAAATCCCTAAAAATTATTAATTGGAATAGAGTGTATTTCATTAGAAATACGGTCATGAAAGGGTTAAAAGTTATCTAATATTTTCATCTTTGCATCAAAAAGGTGAACACATTCTAGAAAAAGCTATATTCTAGCCCACTTCTCTTCATTTTCTATTGTGATTATGTTATTAACATTATTGAAAATAAAAATACTAGATTTTTTTTTTATTACAAGCATTTAATTTTATTGGCGTCAGTATCTAGTTTGAATTGAATCAATTTATTATTGATTAGAGCTGAAATATATAATATTTATTCCTATTTCTTCATCTTCATAGAAGTTTTTAATATACATTGAATTAGCTTAAATATTTAATTCATTTGATTTATATATAATACCAACAGAATTATGATTTTAATTTTCATAATTGATTTGGTGATTTTTTGCCAATTATTCTTATTATCATTATTATTATTACTAGGGTGGTGGATTGGTAAATTTATTAGAGTGTCGGACAAAATGTTTGTGGCATTTAGTTATGGCCCTTTACATTCAAATCTCACTGGGGTCAACTTTGCTTTTCATCCGTCTGGAGTCAATAAAATAGAGTACCAGTGAAATATAGGTCGATGTAATCGACTTTCCCCTGTCCCTATAAATTGCTAGCCTTGTGCCTAAATAAGAAATTATTATTATAATCATACCAAGGGTGCTGATAGCATTTGTTCTGGCTTTTTATGTTCTAAATTTAAATACCTTCATAGTCAACTTTCCCTTTCATGCTTACAGGGTTGATAAAATAAAGAGCCAGTCAAGAACTGAGGTCAATATAATCGACTTTCCTTGTACCCCCAAATTACTAACTCTGTGCTTAAATCAGAAACCATTATCATTAGTGCAGAGGATTGGCAGAATGATTAAAGCATCAGAAAAAATGTCTTGTGGTATTTGTTCTACTGAAATCAACTTTGCCATACATTCCTCTGGGATCAAGTACTGAGATTGATTTAATTGACTAACCCTTGCCACGAATTGTATGTCCTTGTGTTTATATTAGAAACAGCTATTATCACAACTTGATGCCAAGCATACAATCACCAAATGACCAATATAACATTTCCTATAACCTTTCCATTAACTTTATATTATGACTGACCAGTTTTCATAACACATTGGTGAAATTTATTAGATAAAATCAAAATATGTTTCTGGAAATGATCAGTTAATTTTTTCAATAATTATTTTATAAGAAATTTTGTTAGTTTCTTCAGGACCAAATAAATCAGTTATGAGCAAACTGTAGTCCATTTGGCTATCTGAATGGCACACCTAATTTCAAAATTGCCTTGAACTTTTTAGTAGTGCAGCTCACTATATGATAAGGCACATCCTATGTAGCCCACTGCTAAAAAAGTTTACCCATGCCTGGAATAAATGGTCTGTTAGGTGACATATTTCATTATCATGGAGATGATCAAAATGTTGAAAACAGAACCACAAGCAGTATATACATGGTTTTCTGAAACATAGAAAACCTATTTCCCATTTATTTGATGTGATTTTGTTGTTTCTGCATTTAAAGTAATTTTGACAATATTTGTAAATTCTATATTTTGAGAAGGTCGGTTACTTTTTTGTATAAATTTGTGTAATATGATATTATAACGACGGAGAAATAATATGATGATCTAAATTGACTTGGTTTCTGAGTGGAACAGAAACCATTTAAATAATCTGTGAAATATATTTAGAGAAGATCTATATGCAGTACAGGAGCTGTTTGCTTTTTAAACAACTTACATGAAACTACAACAAAGTCAAAATTCAGAATCAGCCTAGATGAGGAAGCTGATATGAAGTGAGTTTTTAAAACATAAGTTCTAAATATTAATAGAATTTATATTTCAAAAATAAAAAAAAATTATCTTACTGAAATTAACCTGAAACAATGTGGAATGAAAAATTAGGTTTCTCTGCTTTTAGTTGTACATTTGAATAATTCAATGTTTTATTATAAGACAATGAAGTAAAGCTGTTTGTAAAATTAATGTGAAAATATGATATTTCAAAAACAAGATCCCCTAAAATATTTTGGGCAACTCAAAGCTTTTGTTTCTTTTTCTAAAATTAAAAAGGTTCTGTAAGTAAATGCTTTGGAAATTCTAGCTTACTAGAATAGTTTTAAACCAGAACAAATATATATATTCATTTACAGAATAAGTCACTATACTTAGCTTTTGTTGACCTAGAGAAGGCCTTTGATAGGGTACCCCGATCTGTCATCTGGTGGTCCCTAAGGAAATTAGGTGTTGAGGAATGGCTTTTGAGGACAGTGTAAACTTTGTACAGAGGTGCTGTCAGTAAAGTGAGGGTAGGAATGGAGTTTAGTGAGGAATTCCAGATATAAGTAGGAGTACATCAGGGTTCAGTCCTCAGCCCGCTCTTGTTCATTATAGTCCTCCAAGCCTTAACACAGGAGTTTAAAATTGGCTGCCCATGGGAACTTCTCTATGCTGATGATCTGGTTTTTATAGCAGAATAAGTAGAGGAGCTAGAGAATAAATTCTGGCTATGGAAACAGCAGTTGGAATCAAGAGGATTGAGAGTGAACATAGCTAAGACAAAAGTGTTGATAAGTAGAAAAAAGGACAAAACTCTGATTCCATCAGGGAAATGACCATGTTCGATATGTAGAAAAGGAACTGGCATAAATTCTATAAAATGTACACAATGCAGATCTTGGGTACACAAGAGATGTAATGTGATAGCAGGCAAACTAACAGGTAGAAAAAACTAAGTATGCAGTAGATGTACAGGGAAATTTGACAGTAGTAATCGCAGTGATACACATTTTTCAAATGCAGGTGGGTTCTATAGAAGTGGTTGATAGCTTCCGGTACCTAGGTGATCAGATTAGCATGGGAGTGGGGTGTTCCGAGGCCATAGTCTCTAGAATAAGGACGGGTTGGAAGAAGTTTAGGGAGCTGCTTCTTCTGTTGACAAAGAAGGGGTTTCTCCCTGCGTATGAAAGGCCGGTTATATGATGCCTGTGTGAGATAAGCGATGCTGCATGGTAGTGAGACATGGGCAGCAACTGCAGAGAATGAAGCAAGCATGCAATGTCAATGTGCGTGAACGACCAAGCATAGATGAGTTGAGAAAGAAACTGTGTATAAGAGGGATAGGTTGTAGTATGCGGAGAGAAGACTGCGATAGTATGGACATGTGATGCGCATGGAGGATGACCGCTGGGTAAAGAGCCAAGAAATCCCTGTAGAAGGAAGACTCAGTAGAGGAAGACCACGAAAAACATGGGCAGAGGTAGTGAGAACAGACCTCAGATCGCTGAAGCTCACGGAGGAGATGATGAAGGACCGTGACAAGTGGAGAGATGCTGTGCTGAATAGGACCCGTCCCACCCTTGCAAGCAGGGAAAAGCAGATGTAAAATGATGAAGATGATGATATATATATCATCATCATCATTTTTACGTCCACTTTTCCCTGCTTGCAAGGGTGAGACGAGAACTGATTCTAGCTCGATTTCTACAGCTGGATGCCCTTCCTAACACCAACCTCATTTACAGTGAGTGCTGGGTGCTTTTTATCCGTGGCACCTACACGACCACTTTGCAGTGGAATGATAGGGGCTCCAGTTCCTATCATCTCATTTCTACAGCTGAGTAAACTGGAGCAATGTGAAATAAAGTGTCTTGCTCAAGGAAACAACACATCACCCGGTCTGAAAATGTCTATGCATGGTACTGGATACATTATTTGTACTGGTAATATTAACTGCTGATTCTTATCAACTATTTTGTCATTGAGTAACTACTGGAGAATATGATCATATGATCAATATTATTGTGTATTCATCAAAATTATTATTATTCATAAACATTTTATCTAAACCTGTTTTTTTTTTACTATAAAATGAAGTAAAGATGTTTGTGTCTTAAGTCACCAAATATTATCATCCTCACCATAATTATTTAACGTCCGTTTTCCCCGTTAGCAAGGGTTGGATTGGTCTTCACAGACCGAGTTTTTTACTGACCTCTCAGGTGGACTGGGGACCTGCATCTCACTTATACATGAACCTGCACTCTATATTTAAATAATGGTTTCTGATTTAGGGACAAGGCCAGCAATTTTTGGGGAAGGGAAAGTCGATTAAATAGACCACAGTACATAAGGATGAATGGCAAAGCGAACCTCGGCAGGATTTGAAATCTGAATATAAAGGGATGTAATAGTCCAATTCTCAAATGGTCCTGCCAGTTCACTCTCTATATTTAAATAATATAATCATATAAAATTGATTATGAAAAGCAACAGGAAATAAGGTGTCTTGCTCAACAACACATGCTGCCCAATCCTGGAATCAAACTTACAACCATATGATTGTGAATCCAACAGCCTAACGACTAGGCTAACCTTCGCAGAACCCATGCCACTGTTATTAACACATTTCACTAATTGTAAATAGGTATCATGTGAGAGTGTACCACTGCATAATTGACAGGTATGTCATTACATTGAAATACTGAGCTCAAATTATCCAAAGGGTATGGTTTGGAGAGATCCTTATTGATTCTTGAAATCAATAGCACTAATTGCTCATGTATAGATGCATTTGATTAGGGAGAGGTCAAAATATTGGCTCTATTTATCAATTAATATTGTTGATTAATTGAATACAGTCTTAATAAGATGTAGAAAGTATCAGTTTAGGTTTATAAGAACCCACAACTAATTAAGAGGGAAAAAATATGTCTCAAAGAAAATAACTAAAATATATTTTTAAAGTTGTTTTTCCTTCCTAGTTTTCTTTTACATTATTGTATTATAAAATATAAATGGATACTATAATATATTTCGTAAAATTGTGGGAATCTCAAACAGAAATCGCTGCAAAACAGCCAGCTGTTTGATGATCCTAGCAAAGAGTTGACTGAAACATAACCTCTTATGAAAGAAAGAACGATGAGAGAAGAAGAGAGAGAACAAAAGGAAGAGAGCATGTAGCTTATGATGAGAGATAGGATATATCATCATCATCACTGTTTTACGTAAATTTTATCATGCTGGCATGGTTTAGACGGGTTGTCCTATTGTGGGCAATGCTAGGTCAGGTGACCATGTCTTACACATACAGAACTGATATTGGCTTCGTTTCTATAGCTGGATGCCCTTCCTAATACTAACCTGATTTACAGTGAGTACTGGGTGCTTCTTGTGTCACCAACATGACCACTTTACAGTGTGGACTGAGTGCTTTTTGTTGTGACACCTACACAATCACTTTACAGTGTGGGCTGGGGACTTCACTAGATGTATACATTGTACTGCCTCGTGGGAGATGTATGGGAGATTGGGGTGGGGTGGTGCATACTGTATATATGCTTCGGCCTGTGCTTGTAGGGAGTCGGGTCTTCTGTATCATTGCGTAATGAAAGAGATCTCCGTCCTGTGTCATCGCCGATGAAAGATGAGATATATATATATATATCATCATCATCATTTAATGTCCATCTCCCACGTTAGCATGGGTTGGACAGGTTTGTCCCACTTGAGGCAAGAAAGGCTGGGTGACCGTGTCTCGTTTGTACAGAACTGTTGCTGGCAGGTTTTCTATGGCTGGATGTCCTTCCTAACACCAACCACATTTACAGTGTGGACCGGGAGCCTTTTTACCGTGTCTCCTACATAACCACTTTACAGTGTGGACTGCATGCTTTTTGTCTTGTCACCTACATGACCACTTTACAGTGGATGGAAGTGGGAGGGTGGAGTAAGGAGTGTGGGTAGGGTGTATATTGGGTCAAGAGGTGCCTACTGACTGTAGGTTTAAGTTCATATGTAAGGGGGCTCTGTCAAAGGCTTTCTCCAAGTCAACAAAAGCTAAGTTAGGTGGTTTACTTTTAGCTAGGTACTTCTCCTGTAGTTGCCGTACAAAGAAGAGAGCATCTGTGGTACTTTTACCTGGCACAAACCCAAACTGCATTTCATCTAGATCAATTCAATCTCTAATCAGTTGTGTAATAACTCTTTCTGTGACCTTCATGACCTGGTCAACTAACTTAATGCCTCTATAGTTTCCTCTATCTAGGGAGTCTCCTTTACCCTTGTAACCACTGAAGTTGTAGTTGCTACGCCAGTCAGTTGGTATGACCCAATTCTGTATTATTTAATTTACTATCCTGGTGACCATAGTATGTCTCACAATTCCAGATGCTTTCGCTGAGAGGGAGGTAGGGATGGAATAGGGGGCTCAGAGAGGGGTGTGGGAGATGGAATTATGTTGGTCTTGGTCTTCCATGTCTGAAATAAAGAGGAGTGCTTGCATGCTCGTCCAGAGACAGGAGGTGAATTTATCTTTGTCATTGTGAGTGCTCAGACTCTCCAACTTTGTAGTCCATTTATAATACTGAACAACAACCAGGTCTAAGCTTAAGGAGTAGATGCTTTGTGATAGAGATTTGTATAAGAAACCTTACTATAAAACTGCCGAGTTTTGATTGGACCAAATAACTATGGTGGTGAGTGTGTTAATGGGTAACTTTTGGAGATGAATGTACTTTTCAAATGTTAGAGATAGAAAAACAGCAACAACAATAATGAGTAAACATAACGTAATTCCAAAAGAGAAAAGTTAATTCTATAACAACCTATATGAACCAAATGACTAAATGGACTGAGAACAGGAGAGGGAGAAACAAATATCGTAAACATTTTACATTACAGTTCAACCACAGTCCAGGAAAGCCAGATATATATACATACACACATACAAGGCAGATGTAGGTTCCGTAAGCTGTAGTGAAGGCAACTCATCAAGGAGAACAGTCACTCTGAATAAAAACTGATACAGAGTAAGTCCTGTCAGACAACCTATCATGTACTTGTGGCACAATAAAATGATCCCAGCCAAAAAACTTTGCCCAAAACCATGACAAGTACAACACAGTATTAAATCATCATCATCATCGTTCAACCCATGCAAGCAAGGAAAAGCGGACACAAGATGATAAACACACCTGCATATATATATATCATTACCATAACTGAAGTCCAACAAGCTTTTGATTCCAGAGTTGGGCTAGATCGATACAGATCGAACCATGAGCTGATCAATCGCAAAACGCATGTCACCAATCAATAAACGTAATGAAGGCATAACAAATCGTCCTTTTTGTTATTAGTATTAGTGTGTGTGTGTATATATATATATATATAACTTACCTGGTTTTCCTCGAGAAGCAGTTATATGTTGCAACTGTCTGCTTTCTAGTTCTTCATCAGTAAGGTACTTAGAATCTTTTTCTTTTTTACTGCGATTTTCTAACTCTTGGTTGTCTTCACGTAATCTATTGTCTAGAGGAAAGAAAGAAAAAGGAAAAAAAATTAGACACAAATTTATAAAAATGAAGTTTTTCTCTGATCACAATTGCAACGATTGACTAATACATGAAAAGAGTTGTGAGAAGCTGCCAAGTCTGGCAATGCAACGCTATTGTAACAGTTCCAAGAGAATTTCTAATTAATTCCCAGACATATACACCCCCAATACAGCTCTACAACTTAGATTTTAAATTGGATTTTTAAAATTGAGAAGTAAAAGAAAGAGGAAATGGTGAACACAATAATAGAATTAGAAAGAAAGAAAAAAGAACTGAGGTACTTTTTATTTTCTCTTTGAGGTATTTGTTAGTGAAAGATCCATTGAAGGTTGTCGTTGTTAATCAGTAATACAACAAAATAAAAATGTCTTGTATAAAAAGAGTAGTGAAAGAGTTAATCTGGTATTTCTACTGAGAAAAGGTGACCTTGAGATTCAGTGAATAGCATGGATACACTGTTGAAAGAACTACTTTTGAAAAGAAAAGAGTTGTTCCATTTGTTTCAATTTGGATATCTTTAGAGAATAAATCAATCAACAGATAAGGAAGTCATTAATAGAATTGCTTTTCATAATTTCACTTCAGATTTAAATAAGAGAACAAGAAAGAAAGAGAGAGAGAAAAAAAAAATCAACATTATCTTATGGAGGTGTAAATAATGGTTTCTCGTTTTGGCATAAGGCCAGCAATTTTGAGGAGAAGAGAAAGTCGATAATATCGACCCCAGTACTTTACTGTACTTTATTTTATTTTATTGCCCCCAAAAGGGTGAAAGGTAAACTTGACCTTGGTGGGGCAAGATTTTAACTCTCAGAACATAAAGAACTGGAACTAATACCATTAAGCATTTGTACGACCCTCTAACAACTCTGCCAATTCACTATCCTAGAAGGTGTAAATAATTGTTTCTACCTTTGGCACAAGACCAGCAATTTCCCAGTGCATTACTGGTACTTTATTTTATCGACCCCGTAAGGATGAAAGGCATAGTCAACCTCGGCAGGATTTGAACTCAGAATGGCAAGGGCCATAGCTCTATGCATCAAAGCATGGCGTTCGACCCTCTACCGATACTGCCAATCCACCACCCCTGTAAATAATAATAACAAATAGTGGTGGTAGTAAATATAATTACACTGATAATAAAAATAACAACAATACTTCTTTCTGTGAATGAAGTTCTTTTATAACTCACCAAATGCAGGAGACTGAAAGCAACTGTTCATGCACTTACCGTTTTCTGCCCCAGTCATAAGTAATGACCCAGCAGAAATTGTATAACACTCACAAAAGGAAAGAAGGAATGATGATGATGATGGTGATAATAATAATAATAATAATAATAATAATAATAATAATAATAATAATAATAATAATAATTGTGGATGTGGCCTGCCCATTCGACACAAGAGTGCAAGAGAAGGAGAGGGAGAAAATTAACCGATACCAGGACTTAAAGTGGGAGGTAAAAGGATTTGGAACTGCCATGAAGTCAAAGTGATCCTGATTGTCATAGGCGCACTAGGGACTATCTCAAAAAGTTTCCAGGGATGGTTAAAGAAAATTGGCCCCTTCACGCTTTTTGGAACGCTTCAAAAGGCATGCTTGCTGGGAACAGCAAGAACCCTCCGATACGTCCTGAATATCTGAGGCTGCAGGTAGTGGCTTGATATTCATTTCAACAAACTTTCCAGTTAACTAACATCAATGACTGAGACTCAAAGAGTAATAATAATAATAATAATAATAATAATGTATGGAACACATGGCTTAGTGGTTAGAGCACTGGGCTTGCAATCGAAAGGTTGTGAGTTCAATTCTCAGACCAGGTGATGTGTTGTTTCCTTAAGCAAGACATTTTATTTCACATTGCTTCAGTTTTATCAGCTGTAGAAATGAGATGATAGGACTGGGGTCCCTATCATTTCACTGTAAAGTGGTCATGGAGATGCCACGGCAATAAAAAGCACCCAGCCTACACTGTAAAGTGGACATGTAGGCGCCACGTAAAAAAAAGGACCCGGCACTCACTGTAAATGAGGTTGGTGTTAGGAAGGGCTGTAGAAATCAAGCCAGAATCAGTTCCCGTCTCACCCTTGCAAGCAGGGAAAAGCAGACGTAAAATGATGATGATCATTATTATTTATAATTCTTACACAAGGCCAGTAACTGGAGTGGGTGATTATATCAAACCCAGTAATTGACAGATACTTTATTGACCCTGGATAAAAGGCAAATTTGACTGTAGTGGGATTTGAACTAAGAATGTAAACACTCAAAACAAATGCCACAAAAGATTTTGCCTGATACTCTAATGATTCTGCCAATCCACTGCCCCCCCCCCCCCCTCCCACAACAACAACAACAATAATAATAATTAATAATATTGGTATAAGTCAGTTTTATGGGGTAAAAAAAAGACGTTTTTTTTCTAAATATTTAAACCTCCAAACCAAGTAATTTTTCAAAAAGGATAAGTCGACTAAGAAAAATGCATCTAGAATATAAGAAAATGTGAGCTTCTATATCTTTCTATTGTCTCTCTTGTTTTAAAAAATAAAATAAAAGAAGTTTTACAATAAATATATATATATAAATATATATAAATATATATATATAAATATCTATCTATATATAAATATATATATATAAATATCTATCTATATATAAATATATATAAAAATATCTATCTATATATATAAATACATTTCATATATATATATATATATATATATATATATATGAAATGTATTATTCCATGCAGCATGAAATTACAGCAACTGAAGGTTAATCCATAAGTTAAAAAAGAAAAGTGAAAGCTCTTCAAAGCATACTATATTACACAGTCACTAAATACAGTATATTGACAACAGAGCTCCATACCAATTGAAAGAGAGAGAGAGAGAGTGAGAGGAGGGGAAAAAAAGTGAAATGAAAACAGAATTAAAATCTATGAAAAAAAAAAGAATTCTTCAAACAACATAGAATTTAAGCTGAAGTTAAAATGACCTTTATTTAGGTACAACAGAGGTTAAATGCTTTGTTAGAGATAATGTGAGTAGTGTGTGTGTGTGTTTCAACTTCTACAGTAAACCTAGATAATAAAATAAATCAATGAAATTCTCATATGAAATAAGCAAACAAAAATAGAACAAAAAACAGGTGTATTATTATTTTATTTTACTTTACATAGTGTGTGTGTGTGTGTGCACGTGCTCTCACCTAGACTTTTCTTCCATGGCAATAAAGGTTTTTGAAGGCATTCTCTTCTAACATAAATCCTGTCTCATCTACACTGATCCTCAGGATATTCACAACCTTACACAATAGCTTGGAATTCTGTAGGTAATGCTTAAGACCAAGCATTAACCCATAAGCATTTACATTACTCTATATATACTATATGAGATTTTGATGTTATTTATTTTGAGAACAATACCTTAACATTGCTATAGAGGTGAGAGAATTCTGGCCGAATATGGCCGGTTTAAATGCTAAAGGGTTAAAAGATAAGCCTTTGGTTTTTTTTTAAAGAATTAAAGGTAAACATGAAGGATAGAAGCAATTATTGAAGGCCACCACATCATCAAATGTGTCTGCACTGAGAGCATCATTCTCAGTAGCTAACTGCATTGCCAAGACTAAGAAGCCTTTCACTATTGGTGAACAGTTTATCCTGCCTGCTGCTAACGATATTTACTGCAAAGTTTTAGGAGAGGCTGCAGATAAAAATGTAGCAATGGTTCCTCTTTTGGTTAACACCATAACTAG
>OZ024741.1:279812696-279815196 GCA_964016885.1 Eledone cirrhosa
ATGGCCATTTCCCTGACGGAATCAGGGTTTTGTCCTCTTTTCTACTCATCAACACTTTTGTCTTAGCTAGATTTACTCTCAGTCCTCTTGCTTCCAACTGCTGTTTCCATAGCCGGAATTTATTCTCTAGCTCCTCTACTGATTCTGCCATAAGAGCCAGATCGTCAGCATAGAGAAGTTCCCATGGGCAGCCAGTCTTAAACTCCTCTGTTATGGCTTGGAGGACTATAATGAACAAGAGCGGGCTGAGGACCGAACCCTGATGTACTCCTACTTGTATCTGGAATTCCTCACTAAACTCCATTCCTACCCTGACTTTACTGAGAGTACCTCTGTACAAAGTTTGCACTGTCCTTACAAGCCATTCCTCAACACCCAGCTTCCTTAGGGACCACCAGATGACAGATCGGGGTACCCTATCAAAGGCCTTCTCTAGGTCAACAAAGGCTAAGTATAGTGGCTTATTCTTCTCTAAGAACCTCTCTTGCATTTGTCTCACCAAGAAGAGGGCATCTGTTGTACTCTTCCCAGGCACAAAACCAAACTGCATCTCATCTAGTTTGACCCTTTCTCTAATTAGTTGTGCTAGAATCCTTTCTGCCACTTTCATAACCTGATCTATCAGTTTTATACCCCTATAATTGCTCCTCTCCAAAGCATCCCCTTTACCTTTGTAGCAATTTATGAGAATACTGCTGCACCAGTCTTTGGGTATGACACCACCATATATAGCCTGATTGATTATGCGTGCAACCAGTTTAGTGCCTACGTTCCCTGATGCCTTCAGCATCTCAGCAACTATTCCCGATGGTCCGGCCGCCTTACCATTTTTCATTTCCCTAATCGCCTCTTGGACCCTATATTCGTCAATCTCAATAGCTGGTCCCTCTGTCGGATCTACCAAGGGTAATTTCTCTCTCTCCCATTCGTTCTCCACATTCATCAGACTCTCATAATGACATTTCCAGGCCTCCTTTTTCTGGTCATTCGTGACACTAAGTACACCGGCATCATCCCGGACACATTTATCACCAACAACATCCTGATTTGCATTGACACACTGCCTTGCAATGTGGAACACCGCACGCCTCTGATCTTCCCGTCGCAGAACATTGGCAAACCTCCTACTCTCTGCCTCCCTGCGTGCTAAGTACACCTGACGTCTAGCTTCTCTCTTAGTGGCTGTATATTCTTCCCTACTCCCACCCTTATTCCAAGCCTTCCATGCTAGTCTTTTGTCTCTAATAGCCTTATCTACACTGCTGTTCCACCACCAGGTCACTCTCTGTCTGGTTGGAGCTCTGCTCCAGCCACAGGTTTCATCAGTAGCCTTCAGCAAGTTGTCACGTAAGAACTTCCAGTTATTATCTATGTCATACGTCTCTAAATCGTCTTCTTTTTCGTCATATACATCTTGAAGGGCTTTCCTAAATTTGAATTTTAGTGAAAGGTCTTTTAGCTTCCAGACCTTTCTTCTCCACACCTTCCTATATGTCTCATTCCATCTCTTGCTTACTGAGATATCACTAACAACTAACCTATGCTGTGGGGTACATTCTTCCCCAGGGTATGCCTTGGTATTAGACACTATCTGCCTGTCCCGCTGCCTAACTAGCAGGAAGTCAATCTGGCTTATGTGCTCACCAGATTTGTAGGTTATTAGGTGATTGGCAGGTTTCTGGAAGTTTGTGTTGCAAATAGTCAATGTACTTGCATCACAAAATTCAAGAAGTCTCACTCCTTCTTCATTTCTTGAACCGTAACCGTGTCCACCATGTACCCCAGTGTAACCATCCTGGAGCTGTCCAACATGACCATTGAAGTCTCCTGCTAGCATAACGATGTCTCCGTCCTCTGTCATTGTGGTTGTTTGCAAAAGTTGCTCATAAAAGCAGTCTTTCTCATCTTTGCCTAGGCCTGCTTGGGGAGCATAGACCGAGATGATTGTCAGTAGTCTCCTACCTACAACTAATCTAAGCTTAATTATTCGATTACTAACTCGAACTACCTCTATTGTCTTATTGATCCATTTCTCAGCCAGGAAAATGCCTACTCCCCCTAACCCATCATCCTTACCTACCCAGAATAGCTTATAGCTAAGACGCTTGCCTACGACTAGTCTCGCAGAGGCACCCCTCCATCTCACCTCTTGCACGCAGCACACATCCACCTGCCTTCTCTCCAGCATCTCCGCTATTTCAGCAGACCTACCTCTGAGAGTGCCAACATTAAGTGTTGCAACTCTGAGATGCGACGTCTTCATATTTTTCTATGCTGTTTTGTTGCTGTGCTGATAAGCTTTTTGGCATTGATACACTGGTTGGATGCCCTTCCTAACACCAGCGCCACTTTACAGCATGGACTGGGTGCTTTTATTTGTGCCACCAGCACTAGAGAGGATGTCTTACTAGACTCAAGGGCCCTCTCTACCCCTCCATTTTACAGCATGGTCATTAAAAAAAAAAAAAAAAAAAAAAAAAAGGAAACTTATTGACACGAC
>OZ024741.1:279820196-279872696 GCA_964016885.1 Eledone cirrhosa
GCATGGATGGGTCATTTTAGCCATTTACAAACTTATATATTTATCGTGTGTGTGTGGTGTGTGGTGTGTGCGTGTGTGTGTAGCTCTCGATGTACATATATGATAAAATAAAGTAAATATTTTGGCAACACAGAAGAGCTTTAATTAACGAGAACAAATCTTTGTTAGCATAAACCATAAACTGAAAACAACAAAGTAGAAAAATAAATAGAAGAAAAAAAGTAGAAATACCAAGAAAGAAAACTAGCTGGTAATTGATGAAGGCAATGAGAATACCAAGTAATTAGGTTAAAAAAGAATTTTAAATAGTGAGAGAGAAACTTAAAATTTATATTATAAAGAAAAGGAAAAATATGAAGCAAACAGTAACAGACAGATCACTTACTACTAGCATATTTTGGAGTGGCTGAAAAATAAGCCAGAAGTTTTCTGTAGAATACAAGGCTGGAGGAAGCCTAGGATAAAGTGTTTCACAGTGAAAATTAGTAACAGAATATCAAAGTGAAAAGATAGATTTAAGGTAGCAATACTCTGTAAACCATGTCGGAGACATTCGGTGTTGTGGATTGAAGAAATGTTTGATGAAAAATAAAAGATGTCAATGGTTGAGGAAAATTTCTCGGATGTCGAGGATTGAATGGTACATTGTTTGTATCAAGTTGATGTTATTCTTCTCATGTAAAATATTGGTTTGGAAAAGATGGTAACACCATATTTCCTTCAGCCCATCTCATAGCCATCCGCCACATGTACTGGAACAGACATGTTATCCACATGCGCTGGTTTGGACATATCCTCTGCATGCACTGGTATGGACATATCCTCCGCCTACCGCCAAATCATACTACCAGGGCCTCACCCTCATTCAACGCAAAAGCTACAGACTGGAAGAGAACCAGATGGCGAGGTGTGATTAAGGAAGATCTCCAGAGGGCTTGATGTCATCTTGGAGGATGCAGAGGGATTGGCAGAGGGCCGCCAGTGATGGGGGGCACTGGTGAACCTGGTCAGCTCTACACATGATGGTGTCTCTGGGATCAATGACCTAGGATGACCCCAGTCCCATTGAACAAGAAGAAGTAGGATGAACCATCCCGATACCAACTCACCCAAAACTACCTTTGATTCTATGACACAAAACCACCCATTTTAAAGGATTTTTTAAGTTAAAATCTTCAAACTTTCCAACATATATTTTTAATGAAAAAAAAAAAAAATAATTTCAGTAAATCCTTCCAAATTCAAATGCTGCATATTTCATAAAAATATGGTAATGAAACTATTAATGTATAACTAATATATAAAGGAGTTGTTTGTGACCAACAAATAGCATCAAATTGAAAAGACCAATAGAAACATAGCTTTCTTGGTCCAATTTGGAAATTGGCTTCTTGCTTTCACCCCCCCCCCCCCCTCCGAACGATCTAGATTCATACTATTTTTTTTCATTTTAATAAATTAACATTAGCTAACTGTGCCATAACCTTTGTGGTGTAACTGTTCTTTCCTTGTGTCTTCTTTTATTCATACACAGTTGTGAATTAGCTGAACTTCTATTTAGGATAACATTTACAGCTTGTATGTGTTATTTCAAACATTACTCTAAAGGTTATACAAGTTCCTAGCTTTTACTTTTTGTTGTTGTTGTATTTTGAATGCATTATAACTGTTAGGATTATGAACCCAGGTCTTCATGGCTGCTTTTTATTCCTTTCCTAAGATCAATTTCAATAAATGGTTGACAACTATAACTGACAAAGAAAAATATTCAAAATGACAGAAAAATTTGACAACATTCACACAGTGATATATAAAGAGTTAAATATAATGCAATTGTTTAATTTCTTAAAAAAAACTCTTACCTAATTCATCTTCATCTTCTTCATTTTCAGGAATTGATCCAATTCTGTTTCTTGATCGAGGTTCACCATACCCATCGGACAAGTCACTCATACTGTAGCTTTTATAAATATGGTTGGCAATCCGTGCTTGGCCCTGTAAAATTAAAAATCAGAAGTGGATAGTGTAAAATGAAAACCAAACATAAATTATATAGAAAGCAAAATTATTGATGAAGAGCGCCCACACTGGAAAAAGAAGAAATGAATTCCTGAGGCTCTTTTCTAGTTTGACATAAAATAAGATGATGCCTGCAATTTGAGTAGATTAAATAACGAACAAATGACAGCAGCCAAATCATTGAAACCCTACTGGCAGACATAGCTAGTTATGTATCAGTAACCTACAGTTTCAATTACTCACTTAAGGTTTCTTTAACTGCTATACACTGCTTTATCTGTCATTTTGACTTTACAAAAATTAGCTCAAGTTCTGTCTCCTATCCAACTGTCTTCTCAGCATAAACCTTCTCAATCAACAATGGCAGACCTAAAATCTAAGTGGTTACTTAAAGTACACTCTTGGAAAATAAGGGAAGGAGGGGGGTTTAGCATATTTTCAAGATAAACAAGCTACACAAAGTTCTTTATAAATATTTCTGTTTACACCAAGTGAAACAACTAAATGGCTATAATTTTTGCTATGTGTCTCCAACTTTGTGATTAACTGAATGCAAAAAAAAAAAAGAAAGAAAAAAGGAAAAGAGTAAATCTAAATTGTTCTAAAAATTCGATATGTAAAACAGACCTTCCACAATTCCCAATGCATAATACATGCAAACCGTTTCAATATATTTAATATGTGTTACTATATTTGTTTTTTAATTGGTCCTGCTGCTTCGGCAGATCTGTCAGTCAGTCTCAGTTGCCATAAATAAGTATTAGAAAATAAAATCTTTAATAAGTCTCAGCTGCAGTGACCAACAATTTTAGCTAAGTTTCGGCCAAGTTTAGTGCCTGAAGACAAACTGGTTTGACCAGATTTACAACTAAAATTTAGACACTCACCCATAAATCATTATATGCTATTTATTGAAGCTACACTGGTAATTGATTCTTGAAAGATGAGAACCAATCAGTTTTTAACCATTTCATTTCTGTAATTCTAATGAAATACACTACCTATGTGTTTCAATTAATTTTGAAAATAAAGTATCATTGGTGTATTCAGTAATCAGAAGGGAAGTAAGTGTAAAAACCAAACTCGTTATCTTTAATTCAGTATTTGTGCCAACCCTTACCTATGGTCATGAATCTTAGGTAATCGCGAATACAAGTGGCTGAAATAGGGTTTCTCCAAAGGGTCTTTGGAGTAATGTTACTCAATAGAGTGTGTAGTTCGGAGATCAAAGAATCACTCCAGGTAGAGCCACCACTTCTCCGAATTGAGAGATCACAGCTCTGATACTACGGGCATGTGGTTAGAATGTCTCAGGAAAGAATCGCTGGACAGATTTTATGGGAAAAATCAACTGGCAGAAAACCCAGAGGTAAGCCTGAGCAAGACGGTTGGATAACATCCATGAGTGTGGCTGGTCTCACTTGGTGTCAAACTGGATCAGTTGGAGATGGTTGCTTCTGACAGGACTCGCTGAAAGGAGTGTTTGAGAACTCTGCCCCCATGACCCTCTCAGGAATAAGTGGGTGAAGAAGTATGTTTGGAATCTTTTTCCATTCAGTAGGTTTATATGACCCATTATTAAACTATATTATATAGTCAAAAAATATTACAGCGAAGCCTCTATTTTTATTTTGAAAATTTTTATAAAAAGATAAAGAAATTTAATAATAAAAAAATAACTTTTTTCATGCATAAGATGATATTTGAACATTTCAACAAATACAATTATGGTGGAGGGTTTTAAGGTAAAAATGAACATTTTATAATGGGCAGTTTTGTATCATGAAACCAAGGCAGGTTTAAGGTGGTTTGGTATCAAAAGGGATAAGCATGGTTAATTTTTAAGAATGTTACTATTAGAAGGTTTCTATGTTCAATATAACAAAATTTGTATTTGACTATAGTTTTAAAAAATACTGTGAGACACAATTTAGGAAATAAAGAAAATATATAAGCCATCACTGCTCACTCTGCAACCATAGGGTTCTAGGTTTGATCCCACTGCATAGGACATCAGGTTGATTGATGCACATACACACACACATATATATATATATATATATAAACACACACACATATATATATATATATATATATACACATACATACACATGCAAACAGATATACACACGCGCTGTGCCTCAGCCTT
Organism: Eledone cirrhosa; assembly: GCA_964016885.1. NCBI lineage: Eukaryota > Metazoa > Mollusca > Cephalopoda > Octopoda > Eledonidae > Eledone > Eledone cirrhosa. The sequence goes on from OZ024741.1 coordinate 279,824,365, forward strand.
CATGCTTAGCATTGAAGAATTGTTTGAGAGCCAACCTTGCTACAAGCACATCAGTTGCAATGTCTTTACTAAGCACCTCGTCTAACCTAACTAGTTCTCCCTCTGCTCTTTTTTTTGTTCTATTGCTGCAGCCTTACTGAACCTAATGGATTCTATTAATAAGCCTAGCCTCCAACTGTGGACTAATCATAACACAGTTATCAATTGGTTTATAAACATTGATAATAAAATCAGAGCAAAATTCACGGAGCTTTGATATCTAGATAGATATTTCTTCTTCCTTTTCTCCTTCTCATCAGCTTTATACTCTTTTTTTATTTGTTTTTACCCCTCTGCCATATAGAAAGATTTAAAACTTAAGCAACCACCCACTAGCTACATGAAAAAAAAAAAAAAAAAAAAAAAAAAAAAAAAAAAAAAAAGAATTACCAATATCTTCTTGCATAAATAAATCCCCACCATCTACAACCCTTTATGAAAATGCTTTCTCATATAAATACCCCCACAGAGAGAGAGAGAGAGAGAGAGAGAGAGAGAGAGAGAGAGAGAGAGAGAGAGAGAGAGAGAGATCATTCCACAACACAACCCATAAACACATTTAAATTCTATTTGTAAAATAATTTTTCAGGAAACAAATATTTTGACCCTTTTGTTACTATATTTCTAACTAAAATATGTGCTCTAATTAACTTCTTACATAATCATAAATTCTTTGTTTACTGATATATGAATGTGGATTTTGGAGCATAACAAAAGGTTTTTAAATAAATCTATTATATAATTTTTGTTTCAAAGGTACTCTCATTAAGAGCATAGATAAAGTCAGTAAAATGCAAAACTATTTAAATTTTGTTTAAATATTATCATATGAAATGAATTTTAAGCCAATATTCAAAGTTGGGCCCATTATTTTATTTCCAATTGAACATAGCTGATTTCTGTCAGAGAAAAAAAGAGAGAAAGGAAGTGAGAAAGAGATACATAGAGAGGAAATATCGACCCCCATAACTGGACTGGTCCTTTTTTTTTTTTATCAAAGAACGTAAGGCTAAATTGACTTCAATAGGATTTGAACTCAAGAGCGCATAGAGCCAAAATGAATATACAAAGCATTCTATCTGATGTTCTAAAAACTCTGCCAATTTGCTGCCCTCAAATGCATATATATCATAAAGTTAATATAGCACAAAATACTAGAATCTATGTTTGAAGAAAACTACAAAATGAAATAACTCATACACACATACAAATTTTTTAAATGATAATGCATTTATACACATTCAAAAAATACTCACAAATATAAAAAAAAATTAGAATGATTGCAAATATAATTTTTAAAATTGAAAACAAGGTAAGTTAGAATAATATTGATGATGTAATAAAAACTACCAAGAGAGGAGCAGTAATGAAATAGTGAAACACCAGGCTAAGTTAATTTTAACTCATCTTCTAAATACCAACCAAATAACGAGAAAGTTAATTATATTACAAAATCATTTTAAATTCTTGATTATTTTTCAAAGGATTTGAAAATCGTTGAAAATCGTCAGCAGTGTTTTTCATAAGAATTATGGTCATGAAAAAAGCTACAGCATATAAGTTTTGTATTACAGAATTATGTTAGGGATATGTAAGGAAATATATATCTCTATGTTTGGTATAATTAAAGAGATTATCTATAGCTTATCACTTCATTTTAGTAATTGTCCATGGCAACAGCCTTTGAACATATCATAAACAAGAAACATATGCAAGCTGAATTTAAGTCCAATTTATGTTAAACGTACAATATATTATATGATACAACCTATAAGCAGTTTTAAAAATTTGGTACATTGCATTCTAATTAACTTTTCTCCAGAAATATTATTTACGAAAAGAAAATATGTTCATAAACTCACTAACAAATCTTACAGCAGATAATGCCCAGGTAATGGAATTTGATAAAGTCTATGTTTAATTCATCTAATCATAACTGGACTACATTTCATTTATTGCTTCTATTTATCACCTACACACACATACACAAATTAGGTGAAATTCACAATATTTTCATCTGCCAAATACGCATGTTTTGCAGGTGAATTCTTAATTCCACAGCTCGTCAGTCTAAAATCGTTGTGTAGTAAATTTTTCATCAAAATTTTTTAATAAATTTATATCCAAAGTTGGCAGAGCACTTAGTATGAGTGCTCTGACAACTTTGGATATAAATTTTTAAAATGAGATTCACTATATATAACCCTTTTCCCTTTCAGATCTATAAAACATCTACCCAAGTAAATAGCAACTGGCAAGGTACAAAACTCAGGACTGCCACCCAGAAAGGTAAATCGGGCAAAATTATGGAACTGCTAGAGAGGAGGGAAGTAGACATCTACTGTGTACAAGAGGTGAGATAGTGGTCTTGTTGGGGCACCCCTCTGACAGGCAAACAGCAAAGATACAAGCTTTACTGGATAGGAAATGACGATAGGGTAGGAGGCATAGGCATCTTACTAGCCGAGAAATGGATAGATAAAGTGATAGAAGTAGTTAGGGTAAGTGTCAGAATTATCAAGCTTAGGTTAGCAGTAGGAAATAAAATGGTGACAATTACATCTGCCTATGATCGAAAGGCAGGACTGAGTAAAGAACAGAAAGACAGGTTCCATGAAGAACTTTTCTAGATGACTTCAAGTACCAATAAAAGTGACATCATCTTGGCAGGCAACTTTAACAGACATGTGGGGCAATACCAGGAAGGATTCATTGGGGTTCACGGTGGCTCAAAAAATGAAGAGGGATTGAGGTGGTGTGCAGGAGAGACAACTGAGTTGGTTTGGACATGTGATGCACATGGACAATGATCATTGAGTGAAGTGACAGAAAATGCCAGTGGAAAGAAGCTGCAGTAGAGGTAGACCAAGAAAGACCTGGGCAGAGGTTGTGTGAGTTGACCTCAAATCACTGAGACTCACAGAAGCGATAACAAAGGATTGCGACATGTGGAGAGATGTCGTTCTGAGAAGGACCCGTTCGACCCATGCAAGCGTAAAAATTATGATGATGATATATATATATAATCAACATCATCATTTTTACATCGACATTTCCATGCTGGCATGGGTTGGACAGGAACTTTTTAAGTAATGTTTTACAGTTGGATGCCCTTCCTGACACAAACCCTTTTAGTCACTTCTTAAAACACAGAGATAAAGTGTACCTTTTCTAAATCGAATACATGCAGTTTTTTATATATATAATTTTCATCATCATTTAAGATCTGTTTCTCCTATTTGCAAGGGTTGGACAGGTCTTTACAGACCGATATATATACACATGTACACAGAACATAAGATTTGAACATAATGTTTTATGCAAATTTACAGAACACAACATATTAGATAAACATGATCATTACTGGAAATGATCCCACCAATTTAGGGAAAAAAAACTATAATCTATTTTGTATGAACTAATTAATACATTGAGTATTGTAAAGTCATGTATGTATGTCATACACACATATATATATATATAGGTAAAATTCCATTATAATGAAATTTATTTCAATCCCCAGCCACATGCTCGGTGTGTTTCAGCCGATCTCGTTATATAGGCGAATTGGCAGAGTCATCAGAACATTGGATAGAATGCTTTGTGGTATTTGGTCTGGCTCTCTGCTCGCTGAGTTAAAATTCCGCTGAGGCCAACTTTGCCTTTCATCCTTTCATGGTCGTAAAAAAAAAAAAAATACCAGTCCAATACTGGAGTCGAACCTTCCGCTATATCTCTATCGCACTTTCTACACTTCTCTGGAAGAAATCTGCTGTAATTAGGCCTAGTGAAGGTCCATACAACTCAACTATCAGTTACGTGTGTGTAAACATTAAACACACTTTCAAATCTTTAGAATTCTATAATTTTGCAGCGTTTAATTTTTCACTATTTATTCAACACACCTAAATGAATGTGGTAAAAAGGGGAGAAAAAAAAGATATTCTATGAAAATTTATTTGTAACTTAATATACGAACGGATAATATTAGACCAACTATTAATCCTCCCAGATAATTGATTTATTGAACGAGTTATCTCCCTTACATTATGCTACCGTTTCCACAGAAATTGTTTTATTTTTTAAATATATATATTCTACGAGAAAAATAAATAAGACTACTCCTATTGAAATATAAATAGGATTAAATGCAATAGAAGCTAACTTATTTACTACAAGATTAAAACAGTAAGCTGCAAGAATGAAACCTGACAAATCTAAAACAGGAAAACTGGGTTGCATGCAGTTTTATCACAATATAACTGTTCTTTCTGAAAAAAAATCTATTTTTTATGTAATGATATCGATTCTGTTTTAATACAACAGAAGTACTAAATAATACATACACACATGTATATACACAAAAGTACACACACACATATACACATATTTGATACATATATACACACACATTTATATATCTCCACATACACACACACATCCTGAAATACATTTATTCAACATTCTCACATGGTTACTGAAGTAGCTGTGATATTATCACAGCTAAAAATACTCACATTGAGAGATATGTATGTGGTATATTAAACATAAACATACTGCATCTCCTTTCATATGGGCCTCTGTTCTGAATCCCACTGTGTTATGCATGAGTGAGTGTGAGTGTGTGTGTCTGTGCATAAGTGTGTGTTTGAGTGTATGCATGTGTGTGCATGCTATCCTGCAGTTTCTTGTGATACTGCTAATTAATACTAGCCTGTCAAGACTATGCAAATAAGAGCCCGTACATATATACATACTATGTAAGAAACATTAGCTTCTATACCTCGGCACTGAGTGATGATGGATTAACCATCTTGAAATATATGATGTATTTGGGATTCTCACACAGTTACTGAGGCAGCTGTGATCATATCACAGCTGAAAATATTCACAAGAAGACTATGTGTATTTATTATATACAAACTTATTGTATCTGCTTCCATATACACCTTCTTACACACACAAATATATACAGCATGGACTGGGTGTTTTTTTTTATCATATACATACTTACATACATACACACAAGCATACCTGCTAATTGCTCTATCATAAATGCCAATGCCAACAGAGTGACTCCAAACTAACACTTATTCACAAAGTATGTATATATGTAAGTGCACATATGTGTGTGTGTGCATCAAGTGTTAAAATAATATATCATCATAGCCCAGCTTTTTAGAATAGGTACATAGTATCCCTGCATGTCATAAAAGTCAAACAAAAAAAGGGTTATAATACATTTCATCCAACCCATGCCAGCATGAAAAAGTGAACATAAAAACAATGATGGTGTATTGTTATCTTTCCTCATTGGCCTTTCTTTGTGTGTGTGTGCATGGGTGTGTGTATGTGAAGAGTGAAATTCTAAGTCAACTTCGGTGTAATTTACACTAAGAATGTAACTAAATAGCAGGGTTGATAAAATAAAGTACTAGTAATACACTGGAGTCAATTTAATTGACTTTCCCCTTCCTTCAAATTGTTGGCCTTGTGCCTAAATCAAAAACCATTATTTCATCAACACCAGAAGGTTGGCTTGCCATGATTTCATTGACTCTTTCTTTGTTAAGCTAGTCTCCGTTGAGATCTTCTGTGTCCTTGGTCCTTGAACTGCTATTTTTCTCTGGAAAATTGGGAAGAATGTAACTTGCCTGAAGGAGACCCAGGAGGTGGAGTGGCTGATACAGCAGGTGCTGATTGGTGTCCTCCATAGTATAGCAATGTTTTCGCTGTCTTGTCCACAGGGCACAGCTGAGACATACCGCCTAGGCTGGTTTTTAGAAGCTTCCCCCTCCCCCACTTTCATTATTCAATGTTTTGTTTTATTGCAAATATCATAATTTAATTGAAATTTGTTGATTCTCATTTAAGCATTACTAACAGGAAAATAAGAAAACACAAACATCAAAATTGCAGTAAAATAAGTTGATTTTTAACCCAGATTTTTATGTTTTGGAGAGTTGTAACATTCGTTCTTCTACAATAAAAAAAAAAAGGAGAAAAGAAGATTAGAAAAATCCCCAGAAAAACAGTAATCTCACACCCCATTTTAGAAACCAAAGAATGTGAATAACAAAAATCTGAGTTAAAATCCAAGTTAACTGTTCGGAGAAAGGAAAAAGGGGGCTATTAAAGCAAGGAAGCACTAAGACATTAAGTTAATGAGAGTATAGGAGTTACTGTAGCAGCTGCAATAGCTAAAATGTTTATGAAGACCAGAGAATGGCTGTTTTCTATAGTGGAATAAAGAGCATCACAGAGAATTGTAACTATAGAATTGTGGAGATTATGATTTAACAACCAAATCTTGAATAGGCAGTAGTAGGCCTTCTTGCTTCAGTGAGTTTTGCTTCAGAATCAGGCTCTGATAACCAAGTTGTGTGATACTAAAATAACATTTTGCCACTTCTACTACTTCTACTTCTCCAATACAATAATAGCAAGTTGGAGTATTGGACTTACTTATAAGCAGACAGTCAAACTAAAGGAGATAATTTCTATTTCTGAGAAGTGGGTGTTTATGTAACATTGGAACCAATCACAGTAAAATAATTATTCTCTATTCATTTGTCTAAAAAGGCAAGGCAACACCTATAGTATTTTTTAAAAAAATGCTATATTTTGTTAGTAATTCCATACACTGAAAATGATCTACCACTCTAAAGCACCTTCATGGTAATAGTTTCTAATTTAGACACAAAGTCAGCAATTTAACCCTTTAGCATTTAAACCAGCCTTTTAAGGTATTATTCTCAAAATAAATAATATCAAAATCTCATAGATTCAATATTATGTGTGATAATTATGTAAAATAAAGCCTTTATCACAAAAATACAATAGTATATATAGAGTAATGTAAATTCTAAAGGCAAAAGAAAGTCGATTAAATCAACCCCGGTATTTGACTGGTACATTATTTCATCAACACTAGCAGGATGAAAATCAAACTTGACCTTGGTGGGATTTGAACTTAGAATGTAAAGAACCGGAACAAATACTGCAAAGCTTTGGAGCACCCTTATAATAATAACCTAGAAACAAGGCCAACAATTTATGTAAAGGATAAAGTCAATTAATTATCTGGTACTTTATTTTATGAACCCCAGAAGGATGAAAGGCAAAACTGATCTCAGCAGCATTTGAACTCAGAATGTTAAAAGCATGAACAAACGTAACAAAGCATTTTATCCAATGCACCAACAATACTGCCAAATCACTAGCCTCACACCTTATGATAATAATAATGGTTTCTGATTTAGGCACAAAGCCAATAATTTGGAGGGAGGGGAAAATCGATTAAATTGACGACAGTTCATTACTTCTGCTTCATTTTATTGATCCCATAAGGATGAAAGACTAAGCTAACCTCAGTGGGATTTGAACTCAAAACGTAAAGGGACATAACTATATGCCACAAAGCATGTTGGCCAATACTCTGTCAATACCATCAACCCACCACCCTCATAATAATAATAATAATAATTGTTTCTACTTTTGGCACAAGGCCAGAAATTATCTCAGTACATTACTGGTACTTTATTTTATCGACCCTGTAAGGATGAAAGGCAAAGTGAACCTCGGCAGGATTTGAACTCAGACTATAAAGGGGCGTAATTATGTTGCAAAGCATGGCGTCCGACCTTCTACCGATAATGCCCCCCCCCCCTATGATAATAGCCTTTTGGCTAAGATGTGATAATAATAATAATTGTTTCTACTTTTGGCACAAGGCCAGCAATTACCCAGTACATTACTGGTACTTTATTTTATTGACCCCGTAAGTTAACCTCAGCGGGATTTGAACTCAGACCGTAAAGGGACGTAACTATGCTGGAAAGCATGGCGTCCGACTCTCTACCGATACTGCCAATCCAACACATATATATGTATATATTATATCATAACACAGACATACATGCATAATTTTTATGTGCACACATGTTACTGGGTGTTAACTTCAAGGACAAACAGGTTTATTTAGTGAGTCAAATTCTGACACCTAATAATTTTGGCATCTGTCTATGTACTTGGTAAACCCAACATGAGTCAATTAAAATATAACTGAAAGATATTTATTACTTATGATATTTAATACATGATAGGTGAAAATAAACATATCCAAGAGTGCACTATATTGGATATAGTTATAGTGGGGTGTTTGTGCACATGTATGTATCCTTTCCAAGTAATTATGTAATTATTGTAATATAACGGATTTGTTTGCAGAAAACATCTTCATAAAAACACGTATATGCATTGAAATATAACTATCAACATCATCATCTAACATCCATTTTTTGTTGCGAGCAAGGGTTGGGCAGATCATCATAGACCAAGTCAGTAGATAATCAGAGCTATGCATCTCATTTATATACATTCCCAAATCCAGCAGAGGTCAACTTTGCCTTTCATCCTTTCGAGGTCAATAAAAAACTGGGGTTTATTCTTCCGCTTTATATATATATATCCTCTGGAGGAAAGTGGGTATTTTCAGACCGACAAAGGAGATGAGCTCCGACAGATTTTGAAAGTACCCCAGACAGACTGTATATCATCACAATGCCTCTGAAACTCCACACATCCACACATGATAATGTAAAAATCTCTAATAAATTCTTAGACTTGATATGATTCATTTTTTTTTTAAATGTAAAAAGAAAAAAAAAAAAATACAAAAAAAAAAACCAAAAAAAAACCAAAAAAAGCAATGCCATTCTTAATATTGAGAATAGAGAATAAGTGAAACATTACTAGCAGCAATTTGTCTCTAACCCCAGCCATGGAACTGCTAACCAACACTACAAACCATTCCATACCATACCACCCAATCAATAGAAGAAATTATTTTGACAGAAATCTTTTATAGCAGTAGTACTACTCACTTGTATGGCTGTCTTGACAATGACATTAGTTGCGTACCTAATTCCCCGGTGGCCCAGCTGTAGTACTGTAGAATAGCTGGCATCTCTTGCATGTGCTAAATAGTCATCTATTTCCTGTAAAGAAAAAGAAGAAATAATAATACTAATTATGAAAGAAAAATAAATTAATAATAATAAAGAACGCTAAAAGAATGAGATTCTTTTTTTTTTCTCCCTTCCTGAGTTTCTAATTTTGAAAGAGAGAAGATGCTTTTCTATTTGAAATTAAAATATTTAAAGCTGGTGTATATCGTAAGAGTAGTAGTAGGGAGGAAGATAGACTGGAAAGATTTTGAAGATGAAATAAATCAGGTAAAAGAATTGATCAGACAGATACTGATAAATAAATTCAGGAAAGAATCTAAAAATATATAACGTAATTGACAATGGTAACTTCATTGGGTGTGTGTGTATGTATGTATGTACATATATATATCATCATCATCATCACCATTTAACATTTTTCCATGCTAGCATGGGTTAGACAAGTAGTCCTGTTGTGTGACAAGCCAGACCAAATGACCATGTCTTGCTCATACAGAACTGATTTTGGCTTGGTTTCTATGGCTGGATGCCTTTTCTAATGCCAACCACATTTACAGAATGGACTGGGTGCTTTTTATTGAGACACCTGCATGACCAAAATATATATGTGCGTGTGTATGTGTGTTTATATATATATATATATATATTAGAGAATTGGGGCTTGACGGCTGGGCTCTTGCCATTTTGATAGCAAACTCGAAACCAGTCTTACTAGTATAAAACTGGTATAATCCTGATCTATATGTGCGTGTGAGTAAATACATATATACATAAATACATAAGACAGTGAAAAGGTAGAGTTGTTAGAACAAGAGATAGAATACTTTGTGGTATTCATTTTGGCTCTCTGTGCTGAAATCCCGCCAAGATCAACTGTGACCTTCATCCTTTTGAGGTCGATAAAAGAAGTTCCAGTCCAGTACTGGGGTTGATTCTTTCACTGTATCTCTTTCACACTTCCTCTCTTACTTTTCTCAGTATCTCCATTTTTCATGCTGACATGGGTTGGACAGGTTGTCTGAGATAAGATGAGGTTAGTCAACCACATCTTGCACATCTGTTCCATATATGTATGTGTGTATGCATGTGGTGCCACCAGTACTAGAGAGGTTGTCATGTCTTTGACACGACTGAGGAGTCCTCTCGACCTTTTGTTAGGCTTGATGTCCTTCCTATTACCAACCATTTTGCAGAGTGTACTCAATGCATTTTATCATATCATAAACAAACATTGGAGATGTCATGCCCTTGACACAACTGAAGAGTCCTCACAACTTATATATATATATAGTACAGATATATTATAAACATATAAGTAGCAATCTTTTCTCATGAAAATATGTGAAAAACCAGGATGCTACATATCTATGAGATCTATAAAACCTCAATTCAAAATATTTTGTACATTTTATGTAAAATGTATGAGTGACTTATCCTTACTAGTATCACTCTCGATCCTCAAATAATAGGGGATGCTGGAATAAGCGGGGTGGTTGAAATAAGTGGTAGTGTTAGAAATAGTGGGGTTGGGGTGGAAAATCGGTAATTTTTCTAGGTTGTCTTTGTTGATTAAAAAAAAAAAAAAAAAAAAAAAAAAATTATTGATTTAGTTTACATAGTTGGTGTTAGGAAGGGCATCCAGCCATAGAAAACCTGCCATATGGGATTTCTAGTAATGCACTTCAAAGTTTTAGCTTAGTTGCTTCATCTGTCAACCAGATGAAGCAACTAAGCTGAAACTTCGATGTCACTGTCACTTTTCTACTTTGAAAATAAATTTCTTCACTCTATCCACCAGTATTTAGTAGTCAATCAGTTAATGTTTGAATGTTTTAAACACTATGGTATTTTAAGCACACATTCTAATATTATTACTTTTAGTAATAATAAAAAATTAATATTTCATAACCTTGATTATTTCCTAAACCAGGTTTTGTTTATAATGTCCATACATTAATATATTTTTACAACTGGCTTGATAACCAAAAATAAAATGGCTTAATAGATAAATCCCTTATATTCAACAATATTCTAAAAAAATAAAAAATAAAAAAATAAAAAAACTATGAGCATTTTGTAATATATTTTCCAATAGCAAGAATTGTTGGTTGCATTAACTATTAAACTGATAGAAAATTCAAAATCAATTTTCATATTAAACATTGATATGCAAATTACGTTTTGTTACATACAGTCAGCCAGAAATAAAAGCAGCCCCATTACAGTTCTGATGGAGAATATCACTTAGTGCTGAGGTTTAAAGTGAATTAGCTAATAAAAACTTTCTAGCAAATTTGAATGTATGTGTGTGCATGTTTACATATATATATATATATACACACACACATATACATATCTACATACACACATATGTACATATATATATATATATATATATACATGTACATGTAATATATATATACACATATGCATATACATACACACACACACACACACATATATAGTACTGAAGTTGATATTTTTTTTCACCAGCCATACAATACTATAAAAAATTGATGATGTTATCTCATATCTACAAAGAGTGACAGCTAGAGTAAAAAATATATAACGGGTGGGGGGAAGACAAGAATCATATGAATGTAAGGTCATGTACAGAGGTATCATTTATTTTTCTATGTACCCAGACTAATAATTTTATGATAGAAGCTGTATCCAAGCTGAAAATAACAGAGGCCTTTGTCAATAAAAAGAGAACAACAGCCCAAACTAGAAATAATAATAAACTTTATCTAACATTTAATAGCAAACCATAAAGTGCACACACACATACAAAATATCTCCATAAAGTTTTCTAGTGATATATATGCTAATCTTAATAGCTACGACACAAAGAGAAGTCCATTGAAATGTCTGATTTGAATTCAAAGAAGGGATTGCTTATAATCCAAGACATTAGACATTCAAGAATGCAACTGAGTCAATACTAAATGCAGAGTTGATGTAAGACTAACATTTTTATATATTTATTTTGTCGGTTTTTCCTTTAAGCTATATTTATTCTACAGCCAGAATTCATTGATTTTTATCAAGGTAAAATTGCTACTGTTCTTTCAAAAGGTAGTGTTCTTTCATCATGTTTGTTATGGTCATTAAGTAATAAAAGCAATTTTCTACACTATTAATTGTATTTATTAGTAACCTAGTCCTGAATAGCTATTTAGAAATGTAGATTGTATCGCCAGTATGAATGCAGTGTTCTATTTCAATTTATCCAATAAAAAAAACAGCAATGTTATGTATGTTATCTAGAGCATGTTTTTTTTTCTTTTATTTAAAATGGCTGATATATTTCTGTTAGGTAAACAAACCAATATAATAATAATTTTAAAAGAAAAAAAAATGTAGGCAAATCAATTAGGAATTATCATCATCATCATTTTTATGTCCACTTTTCCATGCTGGCATGGGCTGGACAGGATGCTTTGAGACAATGTTTTATAGCCAGATGCCCTTCCTGATGCCAATCCCTTTAGTTGCCTCTTAAAATTTTAAACATTTTGGAAATTCAGATGTTAATTTCGGAAAGCTGTGTATTGCGAAAGGTCATCAAAATGCACAAGAACAAGTGTAAGGAAACATTACATCATTAGATGTTAATTTAAGCAACTGTTATTACAAAATCTTACTGAAAAGAATTCTGAAAACATGTTATCTTCTTACATAGCCAGGACTGAAGAGGTTTATAGGTGAAAGAAAGAGAGAGTGTATAATATTAATTGTTTCTACTTTTGGCACAAGGCCAGAAATTACCCAGAGCATTACTGGTACTTTATTTTATCGACCCTGTAAGGATGAAGGCAAAGTTAACCTCGGCGGGATTTGAACTTAGAATGGCAAGGGCCGTAACTCTATGCATCAAAACATGGCGTCCGACCCTCTACCGATACTGCCAATGTATAATATTAAGGCCAATGGGAAAGGCATGAATGACAAGTAGTAGGTTGGTGGATTAGTAGTATCGGTAGAGTGTTGAACAATATGCTTTACGGCATAGAGTTACGGTTTTTTATGTTCTGAGTTTAAATCCCATCCAGGTTAGCTTTGCCTTTCATCCTTACTAGGTCGATAAAATAAAGTACCAGTCACGCACTGGGGTCGATTTAATTGACTTTCCCCTCCTCCAAAATTACTGGCCTTGTGCCTAAATCTGAAGCCATTAATGACACAAGTAAGGTAAACTGGGTACAAACAGAAATTGAATTAAAACTAAAAAGTTGACATTGCCTTGATATTTGCTACATTATTTTATTAAATAATTATCCAAGGGATTACAATGTTGAGAATAAAAATACCAAATGATAAAAATCAGATTAATGGTTAAATAAAGCAGAAAATTTGTTAAAGTTATTTTTTAATGATATTATATGTTTCTTCTAAGCCTGCAATAAATAAATGTAATTGGTAACTAAGAATAATGTAAATTACTCCAAGATAATGTGTGTGTTCATTGAAGTTGTGTAGTCCAGTTCATGCCAGTGTGGAGAGCAGATGTAAAATGATGATAATCACTAATTAGTTGACATTTCTCCCTGTCGCACATTCATTCAGGCAATAAGACACATAAGCTGAATGTAAAACCTTGGTTGATGAGCTTAATTCACTCCGAAATGTCGTTTGTTACCTGAAATATTCATAAACCAAAACTATTTTTCCCATACGAAATGTTGAGAGCGAGACTGTGTAAAAGACAGATAGATATCACGATAGTAGCTAACTACACAGCAAGTGACATTTTCCCGCCTAAACTCCAAGCTTGTTGCCAACCGTTATTGCTGGCTTGCGTGTTCATTACTTGAGACACCATTCGTGAACTGCGATGTTTTATGTACGGAAAAATTGTTCATGATGAGAGGCATTTCTGAACCAAGATTCCTCTGTATTAATACAACAATATACATAAGCTGGATGTAAACAGTTTTGTTTCATATGCTGGGACCATAGTATAATGCTTCTAATACACTGCAAAGTGAGTGGCATTAGGAATGGCAACCAGCCATAGAAACCAAGCTGAAATCCAAGTGCATGAGCAATAAATGGTCACCTGAATAGTCTAGCTTCAGTACGTGACAATCTGTCTAACCCACACATAGAAAATAGATGTTATTTGATGATGCTAATGATGATGATGTCACCGATGTAAACAGTTCAAACCCTGCATATACACATATGCATACACACACTGTTGAAAGTTCTTTATTTGCAATGTTATGTTCAGCGGAAGTATGTTTTACTGAATGAACAGTTATGTTGGCAATAACTGCTATTTACGAACATATTTCTGGAGCTGATCCTTTAATTAGACTTTAACATTTACACCACACATTACTGACTACCCTCCTGTCTGGAAGAAGTCTTAATCTCACTGAAACGACAACAGAGCTCAAGTTCTATTGGTGATATATTAGCAGGAAAAACGGACACTAAACGATGATGATGATGATGATGATGATGATGATGATCTCCCACACATAAAAACAACCATCTCTTTCCCCCTTTCTCTCTCTCCTCCTCACTCAATGAAAAATTAATCCCATTTTATCACTGAAATCTACAATTATTTCCTTTTAATCAAAGTCGTGGAAGATACTGCTTTCTGACAAAACCTTTAGAATGGAAGGGTTTAAGATAAAATTAAATACCGTTAAAAACATCTTAACATTTCTGACAAATAAAGAGCATAAAAACAGAAATAAGCAAGCAATAACATCTTTTAAAACACTGTTTGGCAGTAAAAGACTGTCGGTCTTAAATAGTTACATTCAAACTGACAGTGATGTTAGATGACATGTGCAAGATTACACTATCACACTGGCAGAACACATTTCTATCGATTGCTACAACATACAATTAGTTTTCAAATCCAAACGAAAAAGATTTTCGCAAATCCAACTGGGCGGTGTGCATAAAAGGGGAGGGGAATGCAGGTAACGTTTTGATATTTTAACCTTCTGCCATTCAAACTAGAATAAGAAAAATTGAAGATAAAAGAGTTACATTAAAGAAATGGGAAAATAGAACTTTGTAGCATGTGTGCCTATTCAAAGAGAATTAAAATTGAAAGGATGACATTTTGTGTGAGAATAAAAACTAGCATAGGAAAACTACTGCTACATCACTTACCTATTATATTTCTGGTAGTAACAGCATAGATCAATGAGAGAATTTATAAATAACCTTTCATTGCATCATCTAGACCTACAATCCATGTGTCATAGGCTTAAGCTTTATGAGTGTCTGTGCCATGGTGGTTTGTAATCTAAAACGGATTAGCTGAGCTACAACAACATTTTACAGATCATATTATGCATACAAGAAAAGCTGTGAGCCAATCATGTTTTGATATTTTAGATTTTATCAACTGGGCACATATTGAATTCAGACCTTTGATCAAGGGATTTTACTTTCTGGTAACCTACAATTAGCCTGTGGACAGCTGTTCCCAACTGAACCTTCTTTTATCCCTTTATTGGTTTCAGTCATTGGACTGTGGTCATGCTGGGAAATTGCGTTCTTTTATTCTCAAATATCTTATACATGAGTTTTTCATATTATAAAAACAATTATGGACCCTATTTTAAATGGATCAGAAATTATAGTTTACCCAGCACTGAGTTAACAGTCTAAAAAGTGAATTTCTTTACTTAAAGACAATAACATGCTGATCAGTATTTTTGAAATATAACTATGTATTGGAATGGAATAGAATAGAATGGAATAGACATGTTGGTTTTGATAATGAATGTTCCAGTTGTTTCATCAATGGAACAGCTTGTTCATGAAATTAACATGTAAGTGGCTGAGTATTCCACAGATATGCGTACTTAATGTAAATCTCGGAGATTCAGAAAGATACAATATATGACAAAGCTAACCCTTTGAAAACAGGTACAGTTCATCCCACAGGTTCCCAAACAGTTTCTGTTCACTTTTTTCTCTTTCTAGGGGTTTATATGCCCAACTTGTTTGACTATTCTATAGTTTGTCAAACTTGTGTTGTACCAGCTTACTATATACTAACAAACTTACAATATATAACAAACTAAAGTAAATAGGAAAAACATGCAATATTTCATAGAATTACACATTTATAGAGACTTCAAACAGTTTCTGCCTACCCAATTTCACTTACAAGGCATAGGCTGACCTGAGGTTATGGCAAATGACACTTGCCCATGATGCCATACAGTGGGATTGAACCCAAGACTTCATGATTACCAAGTGAAATCCATAACCATTTGGCCATGCTGTCTCCACTGTATGGATATAAAGCAAACAAAGCAGGTTTCATTATATTTCTCTGACAACCAACAATCTTTTTAAAATCTGTTGGTTACTAACCGCAGTTTTTGAAATTTGATTGCTTTGAAACTAACCAAAAATAAAAATCTAACCCCATTCCATATGAAAGCAGCTGTTCCTTTGATATTTCTCATAGTACAAAGAACTACTTTGGATCAAGAGTATTTGTAACTGGAGATTGGAGTTTTAGAAACAATAAAATAAATACTTGAAATAGAACAAAACAAATAAATTACGATTTCTTACATCAACACAAGTTCAAAATTTCTTTTTGGGAAGAGAATAGGATGAATTAAATTGCTCCCTAGTAAATTGACGCTGACATAATTCTAACCTAGAATTTAGTGTAATGAAACTAAATGCAATAACAAAATTTGTCCCATGCCAAAACTTACCATTGTAATAATATAGTAATAGTGTGTAGGAGAGAAAGAGAGAGAGAGAGATAGTCTTAGCCACCAAAAATAGAGAATCAAATGTTTCAGAATTTGTTTCACTACTATTGAAATAGCAACTAGTAACTAACTTTAAGGCACTATAGGATTACTGGATAGATATTTTTTTTAAATAGCAAATAAAACCTTTTCTTTTTGTCTTTTCTTAACCATTCACCAGGACTACAAATAGAAAACTACTTCTTAATTCAGAATGTTTCATAATATCTTATTACTTAGGAGTATTACTAGAAGGATTATTTCTAAGAATTGTAATACTCCCTGGGAAATGGTTTATTTTGAAATGGTAAAAGAAATCCTCAAATTGTTGAGTTCTGTGAAGATTAAGTAACTTAACAGAACTAAATTAAAAGCTGTTTTGCATAAAAAATAACAATAAAAGTTGCCATCAACAAAGGGTAGTGGAATTGCAGAAATGTTAGAGTGTTGGTCATAATACTTTGCAGTATTTGTTCTGCCTCTTTACATTTCATCATGAGTTTGCTCATAAACTGGACTAAAGTGTTAAAAAAAAAAAAAAAATTGTTTTATGAAACATTGAGCAAATTTGAATTTTGAAAATAAGTTAGCTTATATTAAGCTACTACAACGCAGATTTGACTATAAAATATTTGAAAAAAATGGAGCATATAAATCGCTAAGTTTCACAGGCGATTGCCCACATTTGTCGGCCACCAATTTGTGAGGATGGGAGAAATCAATTACATCAATCCCAGTTCATGACTGGAACTTGATTTTACTGACCCAAGAAGGATGAAAGGCAAAGTTGATCTTAGTGGGATTTGAACTAAGAATGTAAAGGTCTGTAACCAAATGATGCAAAGTATTTCGTCTGATGCTCTAACAGTCTTGCCAATCCACCACTCTAATACTTTCAAAATATAATAAACAAAAACAAATATGAAATGAAATGAAATGAAATGAAATGAAATGAAATGAAATGAAATGAAAAACATGCAATATTTCATAGAATTATACGTTTATAGAAATTTCTATTGGTCTGTGCCAATTTTGATAATAATAACATTCTGGGAAAAATCAAGCTGTTCTAGAAATCTTTTACTGATTGAATCATGATAAATTTAGGCTACAGTAGGAATTGGCTGCCAAAGAATCTATTTACTTTTCTATTAACTTTTAGACAGCAATCATCCTAATGAAATATTCTACCAGGTCTAAAAAAAAAATGTTTTATTTTTACTTTACTGTTTTGCAAGACTTAATATTCATGGACTTTCTGATTTATTTGTATATGCCGACCAAAATACACACCAACATAACATTATGGAATATTTTGACTAACAAGGTGAAAATAAATGAATATATGACTATGGGGTTAAGGAGTTCTATCACTCATTCACACACACACACACGCACACACACACACACACACCATTTTATATTTGATTTCCATGCTGGCAATGGTTTGACAAGTTGTCATGGTTTAAGACTAGACTAGTCAGAGAACCATGTTTTGCTCATATCCATATTTTAGCTTGGTTTTTATGGCTGGATGCCATTCCTAATGCCAACTACTTTGCAGAGCACACTGGGTGCTTTTGTTGTGGCACCAGCAGAAAGTGCCTGGTCCGCCATGTGGAGTGGTCAGGTTGGTAGTTTGGCATGACAATAAACGCCCAACTCGCCCTGTAAAGTGGGTGTGACTACGACATGACAAAAGCACCCAGTCCACACTGTAGGGTGATTGTTTTAGTGCCACGACTAAAAGTACCCAGCCCACACAGTAAAGTAGACGGTGACACAACAAAAAGCACACAGTCGAAACTGTAAAGTGGTCGTTTTGATGTCACAATAAAAGGTACCCAGTCCACACTGTAAATGTAGTTGGCATTAGGAAGGGTATCCAGCTGTAGAAACCAAGCTAGAAACAGTTCTGTGTGAGCAAGACATGGTCATATGATCCGACTTGTCTCGCGCAAAACAACCCCTCTACTCCACGCTAGTGTGAAAAATGGTCATTAAATGATGATGATGATTATATATATACAGAGAGAGAGAGAGAAAAATTATATCCAACCAAAAACTAAACAGACCTCAAGTACTTGCTTTTACAGCCCAGAGGGCACTAGAATTATAAAAGGAGAGAGAGTTCCATATAACTGTGCAGAAATATAGATACAGACTTAGAACAGTACAGAAATATAGATAGATACAGACTTAGAAATAGAACAGCATAATAAAATTGCCCTTTCAAATCTGACTGGTGATTGCAAGAGGACAAATAAATAAAAATGTTGAGAAAGCAAAACAAAGAAAGAGAAAAGTAAAGAAATGAAAGAAACCACCAACAGCTGCTGTGAACATAAAGATATAGGGTTTATTACAAACCAGAAAGTTGATAATTCAGTCAACCCATGCAGGTGTAGAGAATAGCATCCTTTTTGCACAGAGAGCAAGAAAGAAAACAAAGGAAAGAGAGAGGGAAGGAGAGAGAAAGTTTTGATAGAGTCCCAGAATCTTATATTAAAGTAACTCATTAATACATCACAGTGAAGAAGAATGATATAAAAGATATGCTAGTCACAAACAAATGGGGGGGGGGGGGGGGGCTCAACAATGATTCATGTAATACTACCAAGTTAATTAAAGCAGAGCCCAGCAAAGACTAATTCTTCATATATATATATATATATGTGTGTATGATCATGTGAAGGGGGTAGGGATTGTATCTGGATAGCAACTGACCTACTTCAAAATCAATCTCTTCTACCAGCTGTGTCATAGGCTTCAACACCATTTCTCTAGCATTCAAAATTAAAAACAACCAAATTATCAATTCACAAACATGTTTTCCAGGAATGGATATTTACACTGAATAAGTTCATTGATAAGTCACAGTATTTTTAATTTAAAAAATAAAGATGAAATAAACAAAATAATTAGCCATGAAAAGCTGCATGCAACTAATCTACCAAACCTTGTTCTGGGATCGCTTTTGATACCAACCCAGTAAAAACCAGCACTTGTTTTATGAAAGAAAAAATCATCCATTTTAACTCATTCTAATGTTCATGAATTCATTATTGAAGAATTTGGAGAGATTTACTAATGTTAAGGTATTGTTCTCAAAATAAATATCAAACACTCATAAATTCGATATTATGTGATATAATTATGTGAGGTAAAGCCTTTACTATGAAAATATAATAGTAAATATTGAGTAATGTAAATGCTAAAGGGTTAAGATGGTATTTGTAACATAACAAAAGTAAAATTATGCTGAAAGGTTTTGATTTAAATAGATACCCTTTACAATGGGTGGTTTTGTATTATAGAACCAGAGGTGGTTTGGGGTAGGTTAGTATCAAAAGGGTTCCTATTTAAATTAAAAAAGTCCAACATAATCCCATTTAAGAACCATATGTTAAGTTACTATCTGAGTAATGAAATAATATTTTTAGTAAATCCTTGAAAATTCTTCATTAGTTGAAATACAGCACTAGTGGGTTTGATTTGTATCACACAAGACTAAAGTGTACTCACAGTCCTGGGTTATATATCTATTGAAAGCAATGTGACAACACCATATGGTATTTGATAAATACTTTATAATTATTAACTTTTAATGTTCTGTAATCCATGAAACCACATTCACAAGACATTCTTGAAAAGTATAAAACAGCCCTATGACTGTGTCACATTACAATTTGAATTCTTTAATACTGCAAATGTTCACAATAACCTGTACACAAGTCAAGATACTATAACCATATGAATTAATGGACTTGCTTTTAGACATTTTCTGCTAAATTGTCACAGGATGCTAAGAGTTTATAACATTTTTCCAATTTTATTCTCGTAAATAATAATAATAATGAGCAGCGTGTTTTCCAGGAATGGATATTTACACTGAATAAGTTCATTGATAAGTCAGTTTTTTTAATTTAAAAAATAATGTATCTTTAACAATTTTGTCAACCCATTACCCCTGGACTGAGACTTTATTTAACGATCTTGAAAGGATGAATGGTAAAGTTGACCTTGGTGGGATTTGAACCCAGAGAACAGAGAACCAGAACAAATTCTGATGCTTTAATGACTGCCAATTTGCTGTCATATATATATATATCATCATCATCATCGCTTAACGTCCATCTTTCTTCCACGCTAGCATGGGTTATATGGTTTTGTTCCATTTGATGCAGGAATGGTTGGGAGACCATGCCTCACTCGCATTTATAAGAGAGAGAGAGATTTATGTACGTATTTGTATGTATGCAAAAAGGAAACAATACAGTACAATGAAGATATTAGTTTAATGCTTGATATAGTAGGAAAAGAGTCTTAATATTTCAGACATTAGTCCTTCATCAGAAGAATAAGTAAAAGAAAAAGCAAGATAAACAAGAGGAAGAGGGAGAAAGCACATGCGTTTAGTTAGAGAGAGAGAGTGCGCGCATGTGTGTGCATACATGCACATGTTCATCTCTACATCAGGTCCAGTATATAGCGATTCCCTGTGAAATGTTTGCTGCATTCTTGAAAGCTTTGCTATAGTTTTGTAACTCTAATCTTTTACAGATTGTTTAATGTGTGTGTGTGGATATATATATAGTGTGTGAGTAGAGAGGGGGGGGGGGATGCGGGGATGAGCAGAGATTGCTAAAGATTGCTGAATTATGCAGAAATATAATCATATTTGACATGGATGTCTTATATTAGATCAACTAGCTACTTTGTCTGATCTTCTACCTAATAATTCAGTTCCAAATAATGTACTGGAACAGAGAACCAAGTTAGCTAAGAATATATTCATCTTTTCTCTCTATCTGTCCTTGTATGCTTTTCTCATCTGGTGGCAATGTTATAAGAGTTAAAGTAATTTTAAAAGTGCAGCAGTAAATAATTGTAAGCATCATTTCTTCGAGAGATTATATTTATAACTTTTACAGATGTAAAACAATTATATTGCTTTTGAAATCCTTAGCAATCTCCTAACCTGGATACCAAACCTTATCTTAATTCAACGCAACACCCATTCTGAGTATAAACAGATTTATGGAAAATATTATTGTTTCAATTTCTTATCTAAGCAATCAAATCCTCCCAAACCTTTTCTGCACTTATCGATACCGTGGTGATAGGGATAATAATAATTATTATTTCTATTGACCTGTGGGGGAAAGTGAATTGTTTCAGTGTAGAGTAAATAAATCCAGTTAAATTTACTCTTAGTATATTCCATTTATTTTTTAGATCCTACAATGTTGCAAAATAAAGACAACTCCAGTAAGATTTAACCCATTTGATACCAACCACCTGAAACCACCCTAGTCAGAACTGCCTGGTTTAAAGTGTTTATACTTATATTAAAAACTAGCATCTTAATTAAATTTTAAAATTTGAAGAATTAAATAAAATTAATACACACAGGCAGTGTATTTCATTAGAAATATGCCAACAAAAGAGTTAGTGTTCATACTTATATTAACATTTTCCATCGTAATTTTATTGAAGACATTTTTGTTAAATAATGTTTCAAACATCAGCTTACTAATGAAATTATTAGTTATTTCCTTGATTTCTTCAAATTTTCAAAATTAAGGCACCGTATTTCATTAGAAATTCGGTATCCAAACGGTTAAATATAAATCTTAGAGAAATGAAACTATCATAAGTTAATGCTATCACCACCCTCATGTACTAGTGCCAGCCTTGGAATGGAAACTGTTTTTTCAGACAACACAAATCAACAAAACATAATTTAATTGCCATTGCAACTTGTTCAGGCTTTATTTTAATTGTCATATACAGTATCTGCCTTTATTATAAAGTAAGTTGAGGGCAGTGGATTGGCAAAATTGTTAGAGGTATTTAATTACAACTCTTTATGTTGAGTTAACTTTGCCTTTCTTTTTTTCTGGGGTCGATAAAATAAAGCACCGGTGAAGTACTGAAGTCAATGTAATCGACCTTCCCATCCCCACAAGTTGCTATACTTATACTTAACCCTTATAAGGCATGTTGTCATACAAACACTTTTAGTAATTAAAAAACAACAAAAACAACAAAAAACAATAGTAAATAGGAGAATAGTAGCAAGATAAATGCATTTTCATCTATGTGAGAATTATTCAGTAACTAGCTGAAAGCTATTGCCCATAACCATTTTATGTTAAAAACTGATCAACCTGGACACATACTGAAGATCCAATTTCTAACAGCTTTTACCAAACTAATAGCTGCAATATGAATAACTACATATAATCGATTATAAACAACTGATTTACAGAGTAGCTAGCTGCCTGGTATGAAATCTGAATGTTTCAAGTTCTGTTTGAAAAACTAAAACAAATAAAACAACAAAAGAAAACAAAATAAAAGCAAAATAGTAATAATAATAATAATTGTTTCTACTTTAGGCACAAGGCCAGCAATTACCCAGTGTATTACTGGTACTTTATTTTATCGACCACGTAAGGATGAAAGGCAAAGTTAACCTCAGCGGGATTTGAAATCAGAATGGCAAGGGCCGTAACTCTATGCGTCAAAGCATGGCGTCCGACCCTCTACCGATACTGCCAAAAGACTGTCTTGTAAAACACTAGGTCTGGAAACTATCAACATGTATTTAATAAAGCAGGTAAACTCTGGAAATGTTATGCTCTCTTGTCCAGACACACTATATTTGAAGCTAACACTACAAACAAGAAAAATATTCATCAGTTCTATACACTACCTAGTTTATATATATAGACCGGCTGCCCATGGGAACTCCTATACGCAGATGATCTAACGCTCATAGCTGAATCAATGGCTCAACTAGAGAAGAAATTCCAAACATGGAAGCACCATGCTTAGAATCAAAAGGCCTTAAAATTAACCTGTTTAAGACTAAAGTTCTAGTTTGTAGGAAGGAAAATAGGGCACTGGTCCCATCTGGGAAATGGCCATGCTCAGTGTGTAGGAAAGGAGTAGGCAGAAACTCGATTTTATGCCCCAAATGTAAAGTATGGGTGCATAAAAGATGTAGTGGGATCACAGGTAAGCTAACTAAGAATATAGATTTTATATGTGGCCGGTGCTCAGGTGCAATAAGTAGCAGCAAGTGCCCACAGAATACTAGCTCATTCCATTGCACAGATGGTTCTATAGAAATAGTGGACACCTTCCGTTACCTGGGTGACAAAATCAGCAGTGGTGGAGGGTGCTCTGAAAGTACAGTAGCTAGAGTCAGAACGGGATGGAAAAAGTTCAGAGAGCTTATACCACTATTGGCCGCTAAAGGGTTCTCTCTAAAAATGAAAGGCAGACTGTATGATGCTTGCATACGAACAGCAATGTTACATGGCAGTGAGACTTGGGCATTGTGTGCAGAGGATATACGCAGATTGGAGAGGCACGAAGCTTGCATGCTCCGTTGGATGTGTAATAGTAATATACATGAACAGCAAAGCATAAATGAACTAAGGGAGAAATTAGGAATAAGAGGGATCAGATGTTGTTTACTCGAGAGAAGACTACGTTGGTATGGTCATGTGATGCGCATGAAAGACGACAGCTGTATAAAAAAGTGCAGGGCGATAAAAATAGATGGTAGCCACGGAGTAGGCAGACACAGAAAAACCTGGGACGACTTGATAAATTCCAACCTCACACACTTACACCTCTCCAAGACAATGTCACTGGACTGAGATCTTTGGCACTACACAGTAATACAGAAGACCCGCCTTGCCTAAGTACAAAGCGAAACCTACAGTCAGTAGGCACCTCTTAACAAAAATACACCCCCGTCCCACTAATTCCACCCCATCCACACCACCCCTTTCGATGTAAAGTTATGTTGGTTGGTACCACAACATCCAGTCCAAAATAAATGAGGTCGTGTAGGTGTCACGACAAAAAAACACACAGTCTACGCTGTAATGTGGCCGTGTAGGTAACACGGTAAAAACCTCCCAGTCCACACTGTAAACGTGGTTGGTGTTAGGAGGGAATCCAGCCGTAGAAAACCCGTCAGACGGTCCTATACGAGCAAGACAACCAATCTTGCCTCAAGTGGGAAAATTCCCGTCCAAACCCATGCAAGTGTGGAAGATGGATGTTAAACGATGATGATGATATATATATATATATAAAAAAAAGATCCGAAAGCATGGTATAAATTTCCAATCATTTTAATCACGACACGTTTCAATAAGAGATAGATCGATCATGTAGCCATGATCGATTATCACTGATCTCGTCAGGTGAAAATGAATTGTCTTCAAATCCTTGATATGAGGGAGAAAATTAACGATGTTCACTCACAGAGTTTAGTCTTGTTAGCCCTTTGTTTGGCAGGTTTTCTATGGCTGGATGCCCTTCATATTACTAACCATTTTACAGAGTGTACTGGGTGCATTTTTCATGTAAATCAATAACACTATGGAGGTTGGCATGTCTATGACACAATTGAAGAGTCCACCAGTTGTGTCATAGGGGTTAGCCTTTGTAGACTCCAAGGTAAGCGTCCCCATTTTTCATTATTACCTGGCTTTCATTTCTTCCTCCATCATCTTCAACTATGTCTTCCTAGGTCTTCCTCTACCTCAATTTCCTTCCACCTTCATTTCCATCATTCCTCTCACCCAGTCACTTTCATCCTCCTTCAACACATGACTCAACCATGCATTCCATTTCTTTTCACAGCATTCATATATAATCAGGTATAGTAGACAATTGAGAATTATGAGGTTTTCTCATCAAAACATTGCTATTGAGCAAATAAGAACAGTCAATATCTTTAGCAAGTTTGGCTAGCACAATATTGTCTTTGGCAGCTGCAATTTTATATTAAGTTTTTCTTTTCTTTTCTGGTAATTGTACTTTAAGTGGAGCAGACATCAACATCCAATACCAATTTTATATGATTTGTGACAAGAGAAATTAGTAATTGGTAAAAGACAGGTTTTGTTTGTTTGTAATAACCATAAAACCTAAAGTCAGCATTTGTAATAGTAAATTTGGGGACAATTTAATTAACTATGCTCTTTCTATTTAATACATGGCATTGTATTATTATTGAAAATCAATAATATTCAGTTTTAAAAATAAAATAAAAATTTAGATTTGAAATTCTGCTAAAATTGTAGTCAATAAAATAAGTACCAGCTATATATGCAGGTTAACATCAAAAGACAGAAATATTCTGATGCACAAAAATGATATTTTGAAGAGATGGTCAGAATGCATAGAAGAACTATTTTAAGATAAACGTAAGCCCAGATTAGAAAAAGCTTGAAAACCTGGAACAAACATACGTATGGCCTGTCCTTCTATATGGTTGTGAATGCTAGACAACAAGCAATAACAGGGCAGGGAAACTGGATGCTGCTGAAATGTAGTTCATCCAAAGAATATTCAAAATATCTTGGATGGAAAAGAAAACCAGCGACAAAGTTCTAAGACTGGCAGGCATGAAGAGATCTCTATTACAAAGTGACAATTGGAATTCTTTGGCCACATAAACAGAAGAGATGGTTCGGAGAAGCAGATTCTTTGTGGCAAGATTACTGGAAAGAGGGGACAAGGAAGACAAAGAATAACATTTAGACAATGTGAACACATACATCAATGAAAATAGGAGGAGAAAGAGTGACCTCATCCAGAAAATTGATAACAGAAAGGACTGGAAAGCCATGATTGCCAATGTTTGGAACAGACTTGGCACCTGATGATGATGATATATACAAGTATGTGTGGACCCTTAACTCCTAATGGAGTCATAGGGGTTCCAGTGTGACATACTTTAAACTATCTTGGGTACTTTAAACCTGGTGGAGCCCATCTTTTCTCCAAGTCTGAACATAAACAATTATTTAGAGAGGGGGGTGGGGGTGACTAAGATATATAGCTAAAGAATCAACCCCAGTACAGCTATATATACATCATCGTCAAGTTTAACATCTTTACTTGTCACAAGCTTTGGATATTTTGGTAGCCTCTTTCAAAGCATTTCTCCAGAATGTTTGTTCCAGAGATAGGCTTTGGTCAAGGTTCCAGGCTTTCAGATCATCTTTGTTTACCTCTTCCTAATCTTAAATCGGCGTCCCCTTCTCTGACTACCAGGGTTTACAATCTTGGTACATTGATGTATTCTACCACTACAGTGGGATAAATTTAATTAATTCTAACACAAACAATAGCAATGATGGTACAGTTAAAGAACAGAATATAATTTAGAACATTTAAAGTTGCTTCACTTTTCTATGTACAAGTTTAACTATACAGTGGAACCTTGATTCATTCCTGAAGGCCATTCGTCACCCGAAATATTCAAAATCCAAAAGTATTTTTCCCATATGAAATGTTGAGAGAGACACAGTGAGAGAGAAAGACTGTGTGTGAAAGATAGAAAATTATCACCATAGTAACTAACTACACGGCAAGTGACGCTTTCCTGCCAACACTCCAAGCTTATTGCCAACCATTGTTGCTGGCTTGCATATTTGTTATTCAAGACACTGTTCGTCAACCAAGATATTTTATGTTTGGAAAAATGGTTTGTGAACAGATTTGTTCATGATGAGAGGTATTTGTGAACCAAGGTTCCACTGTATTTAAGTTTGCTATTCATTAATTTAGGGTAAATAAAGGGCGGTGGATTGGCAGTATCGGTAGAGGGTCGGACGCCATGCTTTCCAGCATAGTTACGTCCCTTTACGATCTGAGTTCAAATCCCGCCGAGGTTGACTTTGCCTTTCATCCTTACGGGGTCGATAAAATAAAGTACCAGTAATGCACTGGGTAATTGCTGGCCTTGTGCCTAAAGTAGAAACAATTAATTTAGGGTAAATAAAACAAACATCAATTATATACAGCTCCTGCATTACAGAAACTCTGGTTAAGGAATTATGCAGAAATGATAAAATATGACCACAAACTTGAGAGTACAAAGTATAATTCCTCCCCGCCCCCACCCTACAATAAAAAAAATATACCAATAGTATTTTGGGGGGGTGATGTGGGGTGAGGGACTTTTCATAGCTACAAATCAGCCCTGATTTACACAAAACTTGGTGAAACCCATTTCACTCATGATCAGACAATCACATCATTTTTAAATATTAGGCACTATATTGCCTGATGTGTCCTTCCTTTTATTAAGATGGTAGGATGCAACTGGAAGAAAATTCTGTTACTATTTCTACCATTTTTGCCAACCATAGAGAGACCCCTATTTTTCATCACCCCTCTCCTATGTGTCAAAGTAATTTGAGTTCAGACAGACACAAAATAAAATGAAGTTTGTTGAAATAGCTAGTTATTGTCAAAGTCTTGTCAAGAAACACTACAGATTACATCAGTGAAACAGGGTTACTCATAAAGACATTCATATTATTCACTATTTTGTAATTACTCATTGACAGATAGTTTGTATGAGTACAGACTGGAAGTGGAAATGGTGAGAAAGACATTTAATGATAGTGTGTGTGTGGTGCATGCATCATCTTTAGTTCCTTTTACTCCCTATAGAGCAATAGGCAATGTTTGTCATTTTTGTAACAATTTTCATCAATGGAATTAAGGTTGTTAGCCTAATACTCCTCCCTGCTTTCTCAACATAAATTGAAAACCAACCTACCTTTCAAAGTCAGGATAGAGGGGAGCCCGTAACCCTGAATAGGGGCCTATTTCATGTACTGTCAGCCAGAGCTAGGTCAGCCTAGTACTCAAATCACTTCACCCTATTTTAAAAGGAACATTAGATAACATCGTGTTCACTATGGAAATAGTGTTTCTCTGTTTCTTCTTTTTTAATTGCTTTTGTTTTCATTCTAAAAAAAATTTATTCAACAAATTTTCATTTCGATTATATAATATAATTGTTTCTACTATTGGCACAAGGCCAGCAATTATCCAGTACATTACTGGTACTTTATTTTATCGACCCCGTAAGGATGAAAGGCAAAGTTAACCTCGGCGGGATTTGAACTCAGAATGGCAAGGGCCGTAACTCTATGTGTCAAAGCAAGGCGTCCAACCCTCTACTGATACTGCCAATTCACCACCTTTGATAGATTTTCCTAACTTTGGGTCAAAGTCACAAATTCTTAAGGGAAAAGGTATAGTTGCTGGAATCAACTTTAATACATTATATGTTCTTATTTTATGAACTCCAAGGAGGAAAAGAAAAGGCAAAAACTATCCCTGGTAAGCGTTTCAACTCAGAACATAGTGATGTAAACTAAAAAAGGAATAAGTCTGCCACTGCACCCAACTTCTTAGATGCAATATTATTAATATTCTTTGTAATTCTATATATAATGGAGCTGAATGCGATATGCATATATGATTAAAAGAATTTAGTTTCTGCTCAAATTTCTTTCTTTTTTTCTTGTATTTTTTTGTCAATGCATGTAGGCAAGTAAGCTAATATTTCCACTAAGAAAAAACAAAAAACAAAACAACAACAAAAAAAAAAAACAGCGTAGCATTGTCATTTTACTAGCCTTTCAAATGAGTGTGTGTATGTCATACATACCCCATAATATATATATCACTTAGATTACTCACACAGATTTACATATACAACAAGATGTACTACAAAATATATTTCGATACAATGAAAATTGATAGTGTTGCATCTTACCTTAGTAGTAGCTTGGTATGATTATATCAAACACCCCACCTCCATCTTACACTAATGACAGAAGGGCCACAAAATAGACACAGGAAGGGACAAGATACAGTGTGTGTGTGTGTCCTGTGTATCCTACAGTGCTTCTGACTCCTCCTTTCTCTGTGTTATTTCCTTGCTTCTTCCACCATCAACCCACCCTTGTCTTTCATCACTTAGAACTACACCAGGCCTTCTCTCCTGCTCCTACTACCATTCCAGCACCTATCCATCCTTAGCCAATACCACCTCACTTAGAACTATACTAGGCCTTTTCCCTTGCTCTAACTACCATTCTAGTAACCTATCCATCCCTTGCCAATACCACCACTTTCACCAGCCTATAGAATTTTCTTACCACATCTATCACTCTTTCACCTGCACTAATATTATTTATGTCCTTTGGTGTCTGCTCAGTGGAACTATTTACATTGGACAAACACACAGTTGATTAGCAGACCGATTCTCAGAGCACCTGAGGGACATTTGACTAGGAAATGACACTTTGGTTGCCAACAATTTCTATTCTCCCAATCAGTCCACAGAACACCTTTCTGATTTTGGTCTTGTCTCACACATCAGGCCGCCAAGAGCTTGCTTCCAAATTGGCATTTTGGCTTGGAACCACTATTCCGAACAGTCTTAATTCTCCACCTCAGCTTCTCTAAATTTTCATCTCACATTCATGTGTTCAGCTCTTACACACAAACACACACACACCAGAAAAGCATGCACATTACACACTCTTCATCCTCAGACAAACACACACAAACATAAACATGCACCCACACAACACCTCTATACACCTTTTAAGGTACATGCACACCGAAACACACACACACACATAAGCTAACCCAACACATGCTACATCATACATACGTTTCCATGATAACGCATTAGACATGTAAACACAATCTTACAAAAACACTTCTTTGTTTCCTGTGTGTGTAGGGGGAAGAGAGCAAAATATGTTATATACTTTCATATATATGTGTAGGGGGGGGGGGATCAAGACATGTTATATACTTATATATGTATGTGTGCCCAATTAAAATGCTTCATAATATTTGTTCTGGCTCTCTACATTCTGGTTCTAATCCCACAGAGGTCAACTTTGCCTTTCATTCTATTAAAGTTGGTGTTTGGAGCAGAACTTAAGATTTTTAGAGAAAATTATATTGGAAAGTATAAAAGTTAAACAAAAACACTTTAAAAGAAATGTTTTTTTTTATCTTAGAACCAGGGGTAGTTTCAAGTTAGCTAGTATCAAAAGGATTTATCAAGCAACAGAAAGAATTCATTCTTTTTATAAATTATGTAAATATATAAAAACAATTTTTTAATATATATTTACAACATTAAATGGATAAAATAAAAGCTCTTTTACAAATTTTTGCTGATTATGTAAGAATATTATAAATAATATATTCACTAACATTAATTGTGTGTATCCAGTTTAAAATAAAGATAGCATATCTTTGTGTGTTGTAAGAAGCAACTAAAAGAGTTAGTGTCTATCAATGAGAGAGCAGTGTTCAGCAAAACTGGTATGGTATTAAGGTGAAAGCAAGAATTATATAAATTCTTATATGTGTAGCACCAGTTACCCCTTTATATAAATAAAGTCGGTTGTATGATGCCTGTGTGAGATGCGCGATGCTGCATGGTAGTGAGACATGGACAGCAACTGAAGAGGATATGCAAAGGCTGGAGAGAAATGAAGCAAGCATGCTCCGATGAATATGCAATGTCAATATGTGTGAACAACCAAGCATGGACGAGTTGAGAGTGAAACTGTGTATAAGAGGGATAAACTATAGTGTGCGGGAGAGAAGAATGCGTTGATATGGTTATGTGATGCGCATGGAAGACCATGAAAAACATGGGCGGAGGTGGTGAGAGCTGACCACAGATCACTGAAGCTCACAGAGGAGATGACGAGGGACCGTGACGAATGGAGAGATGCTGTGCTGAAGAGGACCTGTCCTACCCTTGCAAGTAGGGAAAAGCGGATGTAAAACGATGATGATATATATATACATATATACAGTAGTTTACTACTATTTATATAAGTGATTTAATATTTGTGAATTAATTTTTTGTCTTTACATTGTCTCAAAAGGTTCCATTCAACTCATGCCAGCATGGATCAGTCAATGTAAAAACAATGATGATGATGATAACAATTAATTCCAGATTTTTTTTTTTTTTAAAAAGTCATGTAAAATGGAGTTTTCACTGACAAAGGATTTAAGGTTTAGAGTTGAATATTGATAATTGACAAATGGAATAAAGTTTGATATAAAAGAGCTAACGTTTGAATGACTCAAACTTACATAGCTCAAATAAGGTAGTGGTTAAAATGAAAAAATAATAGGCACTAATGAAAACTGACAGCAAACATAAATTGGGGCAGAAGCCATATAATGTAAAACAGTTTTAGTGAGATCACATGGCTATATTTTATAAAGGTTTGTACAGTGAATCTAAAATTGCTTTGTCAATTTTTAGCAAATAATGTTCTTATGGTTGAATAACCATTTTAATATTTCTTTACTCTTTAAAAAAATTACTTCATCAATCATATCAAATTATTTACAAAATATGATGAAGAGAATAAAAAAATAGAGTAAGAAGCTTAATACAAATATTTCATAAATCATAATAAGCATCATTGTTTTTATGCCCGTTTTTCCATGTTAGCATAGGTATGTCAGGTCCTTTTCAGCACAGCATCTCTCCACTCGGTGAGTCCCTTTGTCATCTCCTCTATTAGTCTCAAATATATTTCATTTTAATTTCCAACTAGGAGTAACAATCTTAAAGATGAAATGGCCAAATCCCATGTCACTGCCAAACATTAACCCATGCAACATTTGACTGTACAAATGTAACTTTATTACATGGTTACACTTGTAATATTAGGTGGTTTACTTTAACCTTTAACGTGCTGAATTCTTTATGAATTGCTTCCCTTGGCACTGCATTATGTATTAAGGGGAGATTACTCTATCAGTGACATGATGCGCCTAGAGCACGCTGAAGGTTAATGCTGCCTAGAATAACAATAACCAGAAACTTATAGTTTGTGACATTACTGAACACGGCTCTGCCTCTAAATAAGTTATGGGTCAGAAAATTGCTTCATCATCATCATGCGTTTAATGTCCATCTTCCACGCTTGCATGGGTTTGGACGGGAATTTTCCCACTTGAGGCAAGATTGGTTGTCTTGCTCGTATAGGACTGTCTGGCGGGTTTTCTATGGCTGGATTCCCTTCCTAACACCAACCACGTTTACAGTGGACTGGGAAGCTTTTACCGTGTTACCTACACTTCCATATTACAGCGTGGACTGTGTGTTTTTTTGTCGTGACACCTACACGACCTCATTTATTTCGGAATGGATGTTGTGGTACCAACCAACATAACTTTACATCGAAAGGGGTGGTGTGGATGGGGTGGAGGTAGTGGGACGGGGGTGTATTTTTGTTAAGAGGTGCCTACTGACTGTAGGTTTCGCTTTGTACTTAGGCATAGCGAGTCTTCTGTATTACTGTATAGCGCCAAAGATCTCAGTCCAGTGACATTGTCTTGGAGAGGTGTAAGTGTGTGAGGTGGGAATTCGTCCCAGGTTTTTCTGGGTCTGCCTACTCCGTGGCTACCGTCTATTTTTATCGCCCTGCACTTTTTTATACAGCTGTTGTCTTTCATGCGCATCACATGACCATACCAATGTAGTCTTCTCTCGAGTAAACAACATCTGATCCCTCTTATTCCTAATTTTTCCCTTAGTTCATTTATGCTTTGCCATTCACGTATATTACTATTACACATCCAACGGATAATGCAAGCTTCATTCCTCTCCAGTCTGCGTATATCCTCTGCACACAATGCCCAGGTCTCACTGCCATGTAACATTGCTGTTCGTATGCAGGCATCATACAACCTGCCTTTCATTTTTAGAGAGAAACCTTTAGCGGCCAATAGTGGTATAATCTCTCTGAACTTTTTCCATCCAGTTCTGACTCTAGCTACTGTACTTTCAGAGCACCCTCTACCACTGCTGATTTTGTCACCCAGGTAACGGAAGGTGTCCACTATTTCTATAGAACCATCTGTGCAATGGAATGAGCTAGTATTCTGTGGGCACTTGCTGCTACTTATTGCACCTGAGCACCGGCCACATATAAAATCTATATTCTTAGTTAGCTTACCTGTGATCCCTCTACATCTTTTATGCACCCATACTTTGCATTTGGGACATAAAATGGAGTTTCTGGCTCCTCCTTTCCTACACACTGAGCATGGCCTTTTCCCAGATGGGACCAGTGCCCTATTTTCCTTCCTACAAACTAGAACTTTAGTCTTAGACAGGTTAATTTTAAGGCCTTTTGATTCTAAGCCGTGCTTCCATGTTTCGAATTTCTTCTCTAGTTCAGCCATTGATTCAGCTATGAGCGTTAGATCATCTGCATATAGGAGTTCCCATAGGCAGGCGGCCTTGAACTCCTCTGTTATAGCCTGAAGGGCAATAATAAATAGGAGGGGGCTGAGAACAGAGCCCTGATGAACACCAACTTTTACGCTAAACTCTCCACTATATTCGTTGTTAATTCTAACCGTGCTGACTGTTTCTTTATACATGGCTTGTATAGCTCTCACAAGCCATTCATCAACACCTAGTTTTCTGAGAGCCCAACAGATAATGGGGCGTGGGACTCTGTCAAAGGCTTTCTCAAAGTCACAAAAGCTAAGTATAGGGGTTTACTTTTAGCTAGGTACTTCTCCTGTAGTTGTCGTACAATAAAAAGAGTGTCTCTGGTACTTTTACCTGACACAAACCCGAACTGCATTTCATCTAGATCAATTCGCTCTCTGATTAGTTGCGCTATTACTTTTTCTGTGACCTTCATGACCTGGTCGATTAATTTAATGACTCTATAGTTACCCCTATCAAGAGCATCTTTACTCTTGTAGCAGTTAATGATGATGCTGCTATGCCAGTCCTTCGGAACGGCCCCATTCTGTATGACTTGGTTTACGATCCGGGTGACCATAGTGTGTCCCACCGTTCCAGATGCTTTCAGCAACTATTTCCGAAGGCCCGGCCGCCTTACCCGTCTTCATATCTTTGATCGCCTTACTTATTATACTACCTTCAACTAACACTGCTGGTCCCTCTATTGGATCGATGTGGGGGAGACTGTCTTTCTCCCATTTATTCTCCTCATTTAGTAGCCTTTCGTAGTGACAGTTCCAAGCTACCTTCTTATCAGCGTCAGTGATGGCAAGTACACCATCATCATTAAGGACACACTTCTCCCCAACAATATCACGGTTTTCCTTGACACATTGCCTAGCAATCCCGAACACCTCACGTTTTTGGTCCTCGCGTTGTAGAACATGCTTGAACTTTCTTTCCTCTGCTTCCCTTCTTGCGAAGTACACTTGTCTCCTAGCTTCCCTCCTGGCCACTTGATACTCTTCTCTACTTCCCCCATCCCGCCATACTTTCCAAGCCTGCTTTTTGGCCTTGATTGACTCCTCCACCTTACTGTTCCACCACCAAGTTACTCTCCTCCTGCCTATAGGTCTGCTCCAGCCACAGATTTCATCTGTCGCCTTCAGCAGGTTAGCTTTCAGGAATTTCCACTGTTCCTCTATATTGTATGACTCTAATTGCTCTTCCTTACTATCAAAAGCATCAAGTAATATGCTTTTAAATTTATTACTGGCTGTGGGGTCCTTTAGCTTCCATATTTTTCTCCTGAGGATAGTCCTCCTCTGTCTCGTCCTGACTATGAGGTCGCTAATCATGAGTCTATGTTGAGAGGTGCATTCTTCATGGGGGAGGGATTTAGTGTTTACAACAGACACTGTCACGTCTTCTGGTAAGGATATAATCTATCTGGCTTGTGTTTTCCCCTGATCTATAGGTGATCAAGTGATTGTCTCGTTTTTTGAAGTTAGTGTTACAGATAGTTAGGTTATTTGCATCACAGAATTCCAGGATTCTGGAGCCTTCCTCATTTCTAGTACCGAACCCATAGCCTCCATGGATTCCGTCATAGCTGTCACAATATTGTCCAACGTGACCATTTAGGTCGCCAGTGATAATTATGTAGTCACTGTCGGTTATTTGGGAGGTAGTGAGCATTAACGACTCATAGAATCTGTCTTTTATAATGCCAGGCAGTCCAGATTGTGGTGCATATGCAGATATTATTGTCACAGTAGTTCTATTGAGGACAAGTCTTATTTTCATTCTGTCGTTCACTCTATTTACGTCTATTATCTTATCTGCTAATTTTTCAGCTAGCATGATTCCTACTCCACCCAGCCCATTGTCATTTCCCACCCAGAAAAGCTTATAGCATCGTTTTTTACCAACAATGAATCTAGCAGACCCACCCCTCCATCTGGTCTCTTGAATACAGCAAACATCGACCTCCTTACGTTCAAGCATTTCTAAAACCTCGTTAGAGCGACCTTTTAAGGTGCCTACATTCATGGTACCAACTCTGAAGTTTTGGATTGCGTTTGGAGGGTGGGAACGGTGGGGCACAGGGTAGGGGGTGGGGGTGAGGGAGATGGGGTTAGCCATCTGCGGCCAAAATAAAGAGAAGTCCTTGCATTCTCGTCCGGCAGCATGAGGTGAATTTGTCTTTCTCTTTGGCATTGTCACCGAGTGTCCAGATTTTTTCTTTTCAAACTCTCCAGAATTCCGTAGTCCATCCATCATATCGAAAGGCAACCAGGTCTAAACTTAAGAAGTGATAGCATAGGCTGCTAACTTATAATTGGTTCACGTAATAATGGTGGTGAGTGGGGGCGGGTGGGAGGGATATGGGGTAGTTAGCGAGAAGGTTTAAATAAAATGCTCGAATTTTGGGCATAATTGAACAAGCATATATAACAGTAATAAGAGAAGAATTATGGGAATTTAAAAATACAAGATTATACAATTAAACTACCAAGTGGCATCAAATGCTTTATTTATCATTGTTTATATGAACTGGAAGCAAAAACAATTGCAGTGTTTACTAAGTGTAATCCTCATCATTTTTACCTCCATATTTCCATGCTGGCATGGGTTATACAGGATGTTTTGAGAATGTTTTACAGCCAGATGCCTCTCTTCTCGCTAACCCTTTTAGTCACCTCTTACAACATGCAGAGATATGGTATACCTATTCTAAAAACTGATATAGATATGACGTGTATATATATATATATATATATATATATATATATATATATATATAGTGACGAAACATAAGTCAATTGCATGAACTCATAATCCTTTATTTACTGCTACATATATTTCGATGATAGAGTACATGGAGGCCATGGAGTTGGCACAAGGAATGAGGAAGGATTCAGACTTCTAGAATTCTGCGACCCCAATGACATGTCGATATGTAACACAAACTTTAAAAAACCCGACAACCACCTGATCACCTATAGATCAGGGGAGCACTCTAGTCAGTTAGATTTTATCCTCATCAGAGGACGTGACAGATGGACGGTCGTAAACACAAAAGCCTTCCCTAGTGAGGAATGTACATCCCAACATAGCTTAGTTGTCAGCGACCTCACGGTTAGAACTAGACGAGCCCTGAAACAGAGGCCAACCTGGAGAAGAAAGATCTGGAAGCTGAAAGTCCCCTCAACCAGTAACAGATTTAAAGATATTTTACTCAACGCCTACGACAGTAAAGAAGAACAGATACAGACATTTAACGTAGAAGAGAACTGGGAGTTCCTAAAAAATAACTTACTAGAGGCGACGGATGAGGTTTGTGGCTGGAGTAAGACCTCAAGCAGGAGGAGAGTGACTTGGTGGTGGAACAATAAGGTAGATGAAGCAGTCAAGGCCAAGAGACAGGCATGGAAAGAATGGAAGAACGGGGGGAGCAGGGTACATTACATAGCGACCAAGAGGGAAGCTAGGCGACAAGTATACTTAGCTAGGAGGGAAGCAGAGGATAGAAAATTCAAGCATGTTTTACAACGTGAGGACCAGAAACAGGAGGTATTCAAGATTGCGAGGCAGTGTGTCAGAGATAGTTGTGATGTCATTGGAGAGAAGTGTATCCGGAATGATAAAGGTGAGCTTGCCCTCACAAGTGCTGAGAAGAAAGATGCATGGAAGAGTCATTATGATAGATTACTAAATGAGGAGAATGCATGGGAAGAAGAGACCCTACCCCATGTAGACCCTACCCCATGTAGACCCTATAGAGGGACCAGCAGTACAAGTCAGCGGCAGCGTAGTAAGTAAGGCAATCAGAGATATGAAGATGGGGAAGGCAACCGGTCCATCGGGTATAGCTGCCGAGATGCTGAAGGCATCTGGGTCTGTAGGTCACACTATAACCACACGTATCGTTAACCAGGTAATACTAGAAGGGGCCATACCAAAAGATTGGTGCAGTAACATCATTGTCAACTGCTACAAAGGTAAAGGCGATGCACTAGATAGAGGAAACTATAGAGGTATAAAGTTGATGGACCAGGTCATGAAAGTAACAGAAAGAGTTATAGCACAGCTGATTAGGGACCGGGTGAATATAGACGAGATGCAATTTGGGTTTGTACCAGGGAGAGGCACCACTGATGCCCTCTTCCTTGTGAGGCAATTACAGGAAAAGTACCTAGCTAAAAGTAAGCCACTCTACTTGGCATTTGTCGACCTTGAGAAAGCCTTTGACAGAGTTCCACGTGCAGTAATCTGGTGGGCTCTTAGAAAACTAGGAGTAGATGAATGGCTTGTGAAAGCGGTACAAGCCATGTATAGGGGAGCAGTCAGCAAAGTTAGGATTAGCAATGAGTATAGCGAGGAATTTAGCGTACAGGTTGGGGTCCACCAGGGCTTTGTTCTTAGCCCTCTCCTGTTCATCATAGTCCTGCAGGCAATAACGGAGGAGTTTAAGACCGGATGCCCATGGGAACTCCTGTATGCTGATGACCTCGCACTCATAGCTGAATCTATGGTAGAACTAGAGAATAAATTCCAAACCTGGAAGCAGGGACTAGAGAGAAAGGGCCTCAAAGTCAACATGACAAAGACTAAGGTCCTTGTAAGTAGACGAGAAAACAGAACCCAGATCCCCTCAGGGAAATGGCCTTGCTCAGTATGTAGGAAAGGTGTAGGTAGGAACTCCATTCTCTGCCCCAAATGCAAACAATGGGTACACAAGAGATGTAGCGGGATCTCAGGAAGCTTAATTAAGAATGTAGGATTCACATGCAGCAGCTGTGCTGAAACAGCAAGCAAGCAGCCACAGGAAACAAGTACCACCAATCTCTGGGAGGGCCCTGTAGAAACAGTAGACAGCTTCTGCTACCTAGGTGACCGAATTAGCAACAGAGGTGGGTGCTCAGAAAGTACAATAACTAGGGTAAGAACGGGATGGAAGAAGTTTAGGGAACTACTACCACTGCTAGCTGCAAAAGGCTTCTCCCTCAGAATGAAAGGCAGACTGTATGATGCGTGTATCCGAACAGCGATGTTGCATGGTAGTGAGACCTGGGCGCTGAAGGTGGAAGACTTACGTAGATTAGAGAGAAACGAAGCCTGCATGCTCCGATGGATGTGTAACAGTAATATACGTGAACGACAAAGCATAAAGGAATTGAGAGAGAGACTGAGCATAAGAGGAATCAAATGCTGCGTGCAGGAGAGGCGGTTATGCTGGTATGGACATGTGATGCGTATGAAGGATGACAGCTGCATAAAAAGGTGCAGAGCACTAGAAGTTGATGGAAACCGCGGAGTGGGGAGACCCAAGATGACTTGGGATGAGGTGATAAAAGCCGACCTTACCCAACTACACCTCTCAAAGACAATGACACACGACCGTGGCTTCTGGCGTCACGCAGTAATACAGGGTACCCGACCTCCCATGGGTACATGCTGAAGCATATAAACAATATGCCCCCACTCCCCCCACCGCAAGGTGGTCGTGGAGGTGCCACGGCAAAAAAGCACCCAGCCCACACTGTAAAGTGGACGTGTAGGCGCCACGAAAAAGCACCCAGCACTCACTGTAAATGAGGTTGGTGTTAGGAAGGGCATCCAGCTGTAGAAATCAAGCCAGATCAGTTCCTGTATGAGCAAGGCATGGTCAGCCGGCCAGACACTGCCCACAACAGGACAACCCGTCTAACCCATGCTAGCGTGGAAGAACGGACGTAAAACGGTGATGATGATGATGATGATGATGATGATAGCCATTAAATGGCTATGACCTCATCAGTTCTTAGATATGCCAGCTCTGTGTTTTTGGTGTTGACTAACTGCCTGATGAGGTCATAGCAATTCAATGGCTATCATCAAAATATATATAGCAGTAAATAAAGGATTATGAGTTCATGCAATTGACGTATGTTTCGTCACTATTATAACCCCGGAACTTATATCTTCGTTGAGTGCTCCCTATCCGCATACTGAAGTACTGGATTTTACCAACACTTTCTCGCTTACTTATATATATATATAAGCAAAAGGGATATTCAATTTGTTGGTAATTCAACAAATATAAATGTTTATAACTGATTCAGAGCACTCGACAAGTTTTCTGTGATATTAAATAAATGGAAGTTATTTAGTTATATAGTTTCCATTTATTTAAATATATATATATATAATGTATAATAAACAATACAATATAATTACCTCATTACCAGGTGTCCAGAATAAGACGAATACAAAAAAACGTCCTCATTCGTTCGTCAGACAAGGCAATTTAAAACATAGTGAAATATTTGAAAAATCTCAAGAAAGGCAAAAGTTTAACAAGCAAAAAAAATATATAAATAAAAGTAATGCAAGAGATATATAAAAATAAAATAAGGAAATATAGTTAGGGTATGTGTATAAATATGTGTATATGCACTCACAAATGTTCATATGTGTGTATGTACAAATGCATGTGTATAGAGAAAAAATGTGTGCGTAAGTACATACATGAGGGCAAGCATATCAGTATATGTGTGACCACAAATACGTATATAATATATGTTGAAAAAAGAAATTGTAAGATAATAGAGTTAACGTACATCCAGACTCAGGTACTAAGGATTGAAATATATACACATACAAGTATGAAAGCACGCGTATAAACACACACGTGCAACCACATTTATATATATATTTTTATATATATATGTGTATGTACGAACCTATGTATGTTTTCCATTTTTTCTAGTGTTACTTTATAATTGACAACTCCTCCCTCTTACTTTCTCTTTGATTTAATTTTTTTTATTTTCATATATTTTTTCATTTTCATAATTTATATTTTTTATATATGTATTGACCTTCAGCCTGACACTGCTTTGACTGATACACTCCCTTCTCTGTATATATCACTTGCATGTATGTGGTTGCGCGCGCGTGTGTGTGTGTTTATACGCGTGCTTTCATACTTGTATGTGTATATATTTCAATCCTTAGTACCTGAGTCTGGATGTACGTTAACTCTATTATCTTACAATTTCTTTTTTCAACATATATATACGTATTTGTGGTCACACATACACTGATATGCTTGCCCTCGTGTATGTACTTATGCACACATTTTTTCACTATACACATGCATTTGTACATACACACATATGTACATTTGTGAGTGCATATACACACATTTATACACATACCGTAACTATATTTCCTTATTTTATTTTTATATATCTCTTGCATTACTTTATATATATATATTTTTTTTTGCTCGTTAAACCTTTGCCTTTCTTGAGGAGATTTTTCAAATATTTCACTATGTTTTAAATTGCCTTGTCTGACGAACGAATGAGGACGTTTTTTGTATTCGTCTTATTCAGGAAACCTCTGGTAATGAGGTAATTATATTGTATTGTTTATTATACATTAAATTTAGCTCTGGTACTTACATAGAGCACTCTTCACTCCTATGACTTTTTCAATTTTCAACGGAAACTTCAATACTTATATATATATATATATATATATATATGGAATTTTGTTTTAAAAATCCCACCACAAACAAATTCAAAGGAATTTTGCTGAACAAAACTGATAAAATA
This sequence comes from Eledone cirrhosa, assembly GCA_964016885.1. Taxonomy (NCBI): domain Eukaryota; kingdom Metazoa; phylum Mollusca; class Cephalopoda; order Octopoda; family Eledonidae; genus Eledone; species Eledone cirrhosa. The sequence continues at coordinate 279,865,838 of OZ024741.1, forward strand.
AACCTAAAAGTAACTTTATATTATCTTGAAAATTTTTATCAAGAATTGCTTTATAGATTAAAAAGAAAAAAAGAAATTAATTAAATGCTATCTATTCTAAAGCATGTCTGATTAATTAGAAATGTGTTGTATTCTATGTCAATAAGATTCTATCCTGAATATTTTTGTGACTATATATGATTTAACATTTTATTTGATGTATGTCAGAAATAGGTTACAATGACTGACTTTTAACGATCATCATTTCATGTCTGCTCTTCAATGCTGGAATTACATGCTGTGGTTCAAGCAGTGAGTTAGATGAATAGCTGAAAATGGCTCACACATTTTCATCTGGTTGTTCTTTAAGGTAACTTAAGAATTCAACCCTTTATGACAAATTGAAGACAGCTGAAGTTGAGTTACTTTCAGGTATTCCCTTAACTTCTTTGTAATAGATCTGACTAGCTAGGACTGATTAGTGCTGATCAAAAGTACCTGTCTGTTGACTGCACATCAGTCACTCTACATTAACCCCTCTAATGCCAAACTGCATCTCACTCTATGATACAAAGCTGTTTATTTTAAAATGTTTATATTTATGTAAAAGTCTTCCATCATTATTATATATAAGAACCTTTCTTAAGTTATGTTCTAAACACTAGCTTAATAATGAGAAACTCTTGCTTATTTTCAAAATTATTTGAAACAAACAGGCAGCGTATTTTATTAGAAATATGGTAACAAAAGTGTTAAATATCACACACACAAAATCATGACAATTATAATTAGTACCAGACAAGCATTCTATTACAAATCTGAGATGGACACAGCATGATACCAGTAACAGTTCTTTGTCTTCCCTTCAATAATATTTGCTTCGTGATTTTATTTTGATGTGGAAAGAAGTAATAGTAAATACATAAAAATAGACGGTAGCCACGGAGTAGGCAGACCCAGAAAAACCTGGGACGACTTGATAAATTCCGACCTCACACACTTACACCTCCCCAAGACAATGTCACTGGACCGAGATCTTTGGCGCTACACAGTAATACAGAAGACCCGCCTTACCTAAGTACAAAGTGAAACCTACTACAGTCAGTAGGCACCTCTAACAAAATACAACCCCGTCCCACTACCCCCACCCCATCCACACCACCCCTTTCAATGTAAAGTTATGTTGGTACCACAACAAATGAGGTCGTGTAGGTGTCACGACAACAAAAACACACAGTCCACGCTGTAATGTGGCCGTGTAGGTAACACGGTAAAAACCTCCCAGTCCACACTGTAAACGTGGTTGGTGTTAAGAAGGGCATCCAGCAGTAGAAAACCCGCCAGACAGTCCTATGCGAGCGAGACAACCACTCTTGCCTCAAGTGGGAAAACTCCCGTCCAAACCGATGCAAGCATGGAAGATGGACGTTAAACGATGATGATGATGATAATGATACCAAGAATAATAGTTAAAAACTAAATGGGGATAAAAAAATCAAATCAAACTTCGCAAACATATTAATGGTGATGGTGAAGTTATAAATATCATTTACAATTCATCTAATCTTTGCTGTTGTGAAAAATGGATATGAATACCATGACAATGATGGTGTAATCATGGTTTTAAAATACAATTATTTTTTCTTTCTTAAATGAAAAATTATATTTTAAAATTCATTCAATTAGCACAAAATAATATTAAGAATGGGAAATAATATTAAGAATGGAGAAATTATATATGATCTCCTCTTTGGATAAAGTTAATAGTTCTGAGGACTACAAGAGCTGTGCTATGACTTCTTTCAACAAGTTTTTGTTTTTTTTTGTTTTTCAAAGAATAGATACAAAGCTCTTCAAATGTGTGGTTGTGTGTGTGTGTGTGTGTGGAGGCGAGGGGAGAGAAAAACCTTGAGAAAGTTTGTATCTGCATAAAGAATATAATCAGGAATATTTGTAGGGCTGCAAGCAAATCCATTTAATGAGTAAAATCCCAACTGAAGCAGTTAAAAGAAAAATTGAAAATGTTACAGCTGAAGTAGAAAGAAACTGAACCAAGCAACAATACGAGCAGGGCGAGGTGGGGACGAGCATTTCCTTAACAATACAGCTTTCAAGTTATCTGAAGCGAATAAACAAACATAATTGATTTCAGTGGCGGGAAACATATAACTGAATGCTTGAAAGAGTACTGAGAAATAGCTGCAAAGCCAAACGGGAGAAGAAAAAAAAAAAAAAAAAAAAAAAAAGAGTTGGCAAGCAGAACTAGTTTTAGGTTAACTCGCAGCCTTTAGACAAAATGTAATTTGAAAGACTTGAAAATATTTTTGTTTTTGAAAACAATTAAAAATGTTACCAAAATAACAAAAACGGTGAAGCTAAGCAGATGAGCTTCTGAGATAAAATAAAGTCTATAAATTTTAGCCGTTAATTAATATTTTCTCTTGGTACCCATTGCAATTCATGTTGAATATACATTAAGTATTTTTGAGCATAAACTATTACAATCTCTCTCAAAGACTTAAGTCAGGAACTAAATTCAATGAATAATATTGAATTAATGGTTACGTTTCACACTAAAAAATACACAAAATATTATTTCAGTATGTCGTGAGACATCAAACTAATTTTTGCAATTTCATGCACCACATCTAATCAATTACTTTATTATATTCTTTGTGATTTGTTGAACAATCCAAAACTAATCAGGTACTCAAAACTGAAAGAACAAAACTAAAAACTAAAAACAATGTAACGGTTGTTGTTTAGCACCAGATCAACAATGATTTAGACAACCCATGTATTGTGAAAGGCATTCCAACATTTTTATTCTGAAACATTACATCCCTAACCACATCTTCTAATGTGCACTTCTTCCTTTTTAAGACAATCTGATAACAGTGTGATTTTGGAAAGGGGGAGGGGTTACTTCTCATACAAGCGAGACATGGTTTCCTGTCCCATCTAAGAGTACAGTACATTCTAATAATAACTGACTTAGACAGTAAAAACCTGCCCGGTCTATGCCAGCATGAAAAACAAAAATATGATAATGATAAGATTTGAGGGAAATTTGGCTGTTGTTGCTAGGTTAAGCAACCACAGACATCTCTGTAGTGCAACTGCTCAGTGGGAAAGTGTGAGGTTGAAACTCCATAATCAACTAACAAGTTTTTCAGTTTACAATTCTGCCTAACTATGTGAATTTGATCAAGTGTTTGTAACTTCTTACTCAAACAAATAATATTTATACATACATACAAGGAGCGTTCAAAAAGTATCCGACCTTTGGGCATAATAAATACAATTTTGTACCTTTCAAAAATTTTATTTAATCACCAAAATACTCTCTGGGAAGTTCACATGCTTCTCCCAGCAGTTCTACCTCAGCTAGTAATACCTCTGGAATACCTTCTCTGGAAAGCTATGGAGCTCTGCTGTTGCTTTTCTCATAATTTCCTCATGACTCAAATCACTTCCCTTACAGCGTCGTTTTCTAGTTAGGGTAAAGCCAGAAGTCACACAGTGCCAAAACATGAGAGTAGGGAGTCTGTTGAACAAGTGGTGTGTTGTTCTTGACCAGGAAAGCTGGGACTATGTGGGCGGAATGAACAGTAGCATTGTTATGGTGAAGTTCCCAATTCTTCACCGCTCACATTTCCAACTACTTTGTATAATCCCCCAGGCCATGTTCCTTATTGAACGTTTGGTCTTGTTGGTATGTATTCATGATGCACAATACCACGGGGTCAAAGAAACAGGTCAACAGTACTTTCACATTGCTGCGAACCTGTTGTGCTTTTCTAGGCCTTGGTGACGACAGATGCTTCAATTGGGAGGACTGGAATTTGGTTGTAACCATAAACCCATGTCTCATCGCCAGTGATGAAGGTCTTCGTGAAGTCTGGGTTATGGTTTGCACAATCCAGCATGTCTTGAGAGATTTCCGTGTGGATTTGCTTCTTTTGCTTTGCCAGCACCTTAGGGATGAATTTCGCTGACACTCTCTGCATGCATACATCCTCCATTAAAATGGAATGCATTAATCATGTGCTTATTGCCACTTTATGAGCAATTTCCTGGATTGTTACATGGTGGTTTTCCATGACTATTTGCCAAACCTTCTCAATCAGCTCCTCGTTTCAGCTTGTCGATGGCTTGCCTGAGTATGCTTCATTCTCCACTGAGGTGTGGCCATGTTTGAAGTGGCTGTACCACTCCTTGATCTGAGTTTTGCCCATGGCATCATCACCAAAGACCTGCTGAATCTTTTGGGTGGTTTGAGCTTGAGTATCACCAAGCTTTTAGTAAAACTTGATGCAATATCTCTGCTCAATGCATTTGGTAATCTTATGAGAAAACAAAAATCCAACGAGTGAGCACTACATGCCTGTACTCCTATGCATAGCAGCTAGGAACTGATGTAGCCTACTGGTGCAAAAGTTTTTCTCACATGCATGGGAAGGGTGGTGTTACTTCCCATCCAAGGGAATTTTTCCCTGTAGCATTAGTTTTAGTGGTGAAAAATAAAGTTAGACACTTTATGAACACACCTCATACATATATAAGTGGATATATACATATATACACACACACACACATATATACATATATATATACACACACACACATATATACATACACACACACACACATATATACATACATGCATAATATACAAACATACACATACATTGAAATTAACTTAATCAGAACAGCTCATGTCACCATTCTCCAATTCCCAGATTACAACAGATGCTTATTCTAAATAAGCCAATATCAAACATCTAGGAAGGAAGTGATATACTTTTATTATTAGAAAGAGTAAAATATTTTATGAGGAAAAATACTAAAAAAAAAAGCCAGATTAAAAAAAAAAAGTTACTATTACCAGTTTTATCTCAGAAGGTTTTCTGATTGCTCTTTCTGTGCCACAAAATTTTGTTTTGCACTTGCCAGTATTTTTATCAACAGTTGATCTATATACAGAATTTCGCTTAAGAGAGTCTTAGTAGGCACTGGTGTTTTCTTAACACATTTTTTGTAAGGTTTCTCTTTTAGTAATGCCAAGAAAATAATACTAACAACATCAAAAATAAAACCACTCCAGTAAGCATGAACAACTTTCTTAGATGTTAGTAAAATCTTCAGTTCACTTTCTACACAAATTCTTCATGCTTTCAAGCATAGACTAGCTAACAACCTCTGAGAGTAAAAAGCCAATATTAGAGTAATATAAAAACTATGTAATATGGCAGCTGCAGCCTGATGACATTCATTGCCCCCATCCATACCAGTAATTGAAACAGGTTTGTTGTTGTTTTATTAACAGGTCTGCAGTATGGTTTTGAAAGACGTGTTTGAATTTAATTCATGGCTGGGGTTGATTTTGGGATTATAATTTGTGTTTGAGTTTGAGGATAGCATGGGTCTGGTTTATTTTGTTTATGTTCTAGTTAGGGCAGATAAAGGCCTTAGTTAAATTATATATAAGTTTAGTTGGCCTGAAAGCTGGCATCCAGTTGTGAAATACTTGCTATGACAGATGTCTAAATTCATACAACAAATAAAGTAATGTCAATATAGCAAAACAAACTTAAAATGTGTTTATGATTCTTTTTAAAAAGGTGAAGGACTTTTAGACTATATTAACCTCCCCTTCTGTTTAATCAACAACCAGCCTACTCATTCATTATCACCAGGAGTCATTTTCTCTCAAATTTTAGCAGACATTGAACATAGAATAAAGGTTATATATATATATATATATATATATATATATATATATATATATGTGATGATGATGATGATATATAAGAGAGAGAGAGAAAAGCAAGGCCATATTAAGTTCTATTGAGGCTCTAAGCACTTAGTGCCCTTCTGCCCTTGATGCCCTAAGCATGTACTTATTTTGTTTAATGGTTAATCCAGCCCTGTTGAGAAGGTGTGTTAGTATTAGCATGTTTGTTAACATCAAAAAGCAAGTCAAGACTATAGTGATGATGATGTTTAGCATTACATCCAATGATTAATAAGATTCTAGCTGTGACCATCCTGTCTTTCCTTTAGGCATAGTGTAGTTGATATACAATATAGATAGAACCACAAAATATAAGGTTAAGAGCTTGAAATATTTATGCAATTTGGTGCAGGCAGATTCATAGGTTAAGATGTTAGATTAAATCCTAATGTGTGAGATCTTGAATAATTTTCTTTTACTGCAACAGTAGATTGACCAAAACCTGGGTGAAGTTTGGTAGACAACACTGTAGAAACCCATCATGTGTGTGTGTGTATGTGTGTTGGTGTAAATGGGTGCATGCAGTTATGTTCCCTTTTTTGCTAAAAACATCAAACTTAGCCATTTGGTAGTATGAAACTCTTGGGAGAACTGGACAACAGAAAATATTCAGAAAAGACACCCCTTACACTCTAAGGGGGCTGGGCTACAGCTTGGTCATGGCTCCTGGAAGCCTTTCTGATGATGCTTTTTAACCACAGGGACATGTTGTATAGGGCACTTAAACCATATCGAAATCGCTTCTGTTCCTCCTCGACCAGAGATATACAGATCAATAAAATATGTATCAAACTGAAAATAGGTACGGGGGGGGGGGGGGTTATGTAACCAACTAAAGCTCATGAAGGCAGTGTCATAGCATATCTTCAGTTCAATGACTGAAACCAGTAAAAGAATAATTCTCTGATCTAAGAGAATTATTTATTATATACATTGGGCAAGACTAATGGCACTAGTCATTAAGGCCGAATAAAGCCAATATGTATATATAATTATCCATGCCTTAGTTTTCTTAACTAACAAGTTTCAGCTTTCATTTCATTGTTGATTGGTTCACATTTGAAAGGGCATACAGCAACATAA
>OZ024741.1:279877696-279915196 GCA_964016885.1 Eledone cirrhosa
TTGATTTATTCCTTTTGTAAATAAACATTATCTAATTTAACTGTGAAAAAATAATAAACACTAGATCTTTTTGGCATCAATTTTATACTATTTTCTTTAATGGATACTGTAGCAAATGTGCATTAAAATCAACATTACAAAAATAAGTATAGTGCGAATATTTAGACATATGGGAACTGCGTAGAATAATTTTCAAATTAATAAAGAATAGAGAAAGAAAGCAAATCCTTTCCCCAAAAAACTATGTCATATGGAACTAAAGCCAAATGTGATGTGGATGCATTAAAGAAAGAAAAAAGGGGAAGGTACTCAGTAAGTATAAAAGACTTGAGTGATGAAGGATAGGTTTAGTATAACAGGAGATCAAAGGGGAGAGTAATTCAGAACATTTATATTAACGGAAAACACATATATAATGAATATTCATGATCATTTTAACTCATATAAAAGCCATAGGAAGTGGATCTTTTATAAAGAAAAGAGAAAAAATACTGTTAATGAGTATTTCAGGTTTATAAAAAATACTCGAGTGTAAGGATGAGTGTAATGTGTAAACAACAAAATGATAATTAGTGTTTGAGATTACAAAGGTTAGTAGACTAAGTTTAATAGACAAATGATTTGCACACAAATATAATTATGGAAAGTATATTGCAATTCAGAGTTCTAGCTAGTATATTAATTATATGGAGAAAAACAAAATAAGACAAAAGATAGCTAAGTGAATCAATAATTGAAAAGTTAGAGAATAAAGGAATATTTCTTAAGATGAAAAAAGTCAAACTGAATTTTAAACAGATAGCAATTTGAGCCACCTTCTCTCGATAAAAAACAAGCAAATTGTTATACTCCGTTCAAAGGCAAGATAATTACAATACATTTTTATGTCCCTCCATCTCAGACTACTTTTGAAAATCATGAAACTGTGAAACCAGTTTAACTCATGTAAATAAATCTTAAAGACACCATTTTGAAGTTTTGTTTCCAAAAAAAAAAAAAAAAGGCACAACATGATAGGACAACTTCTAAAGTCTACTGGTATTTTGTTTTCATTGTCAAAGAGATCAGGAGATTCTTAAGTGTGAAAATACCCATATATATCAAACAAAAGAGTTTGTTAGGCAAGGAAAATCATTGGTGGCTTAATAAATAGCTTATTATTAGTACATCATTATTTCAATTATAACACTGGTTTAACGGAGGAAAAAAGGTTGTGTGTATTCAGTTTAGAATAGGTATACTGCATCTCTGCATGTTGTAAGAAGCAGCTAGAAGAATTGGTGTTAGGAAGAGAATCTAGTAGTAAAACACTGCCTCAAAACATCCCATCCAACACATTTCCAGCATGGAAAAGTTGAGGTAAAAACAATGATAGTGATAATGGAACAATTTAGAATCAAAATAGACTGTAAATTATCCATAGATTTTTAATGTATTTTAACTCTTAACATCCTGTAATCATTTAACAGAAAATATCTAAAAACAGCCTTAATTTTTTATATTTATAGTATCTTAACATGTGGATAGATTGTTGTGAAACTTTGCAGTATTAGTACAAAGACTTGAATTTTTTAATGTGGTGCAATCATAATGCTGTTTTGTACTTTTCAATAAAGTCTTGTTAATGTGGTTTCATGTGGTTTGTCTATAGTATTTTTACAGGTGGAGAGATCAATGTGTAAATTTGCAGTATTAGAAAAGAAATTTTAATTTTTAATGTGATGCAGTCCTAGTGCTGTTTTGTACTTTTCAATAATGTCTTGAAAATGTGGTTTCATGCCGTACAGGTCATTACTATCTAAAAGTGGTGAATACAAGCATTGCTGTAGTGGTTAAGGTGTTTGCTTTATATGAGTAACTTTGTATTTTAATACTTCCTGCAATGATATAACAAAAAAATGTCTAAAACGGGTTTGTTAACTCAAATGTTTTATAGTATCTTTACTAGTGAACAGATTATTGTGAAAATTTGTAGTATTTAATGTGATGTAATCATAGTGCTGTTTTGTAATTTTCAAGAAAATCTTGCTAATATGGTTTCTTGTAGTACAGAACTTTAAGTGTTAAAATAATTATGATAGTACTTCTATACTCCAGCTCTCACTTCAACTGTTTCATTGTATTATATTTCCATACTAGTAAAAGTGGAATATTAGTATATAGCTAAAGAAAATTACATTACAGCTGGCAATGATTACTCACAACTACAACATTGCTGTCAGTCAGGCAGTGTGAAGTAAGCAGAATTATGTTTTGACCAAGAATATGACTTACACAAGAAACTAATAATATATTCTAAGAAGGAAAAAAAGTGTAAAGTAAAATATAATCTAAGAAATTAAGACAATATTATTGATTTTCGAACAATAAAAATTAATTTTCAAAGATTCAGAAAGATAAATAATTTTTTATATGAAAATCTATAGTGAGATGTAGAAGTAACCAAAAAGTTGGCCTAAAGGCATAATGCTAAGATTTCATAAACATTGATTCAATCGCCATGTTTTTACAGCTTGATGCCTTCCTATCAGCAACCACTTTACAGCATGGACCTGGTGCATGCCGCCAGCACTAGGCAGGTTGTCTGTCAGGACTTTTAGTAACAGGAAAGAACACTGAGTGCTACTGTCATCTGGGAAGTGGCTCTGCTTGATATATAGAATGTATGTGTGTGTGTAAGCTCTTGAAATTACATGCGCATCAGTAAATTCAATAATACTTTGATATTAGTTACTTCCCTTACATTTCAAGCAGTTCACTACTTAATCTCAAGTCAATAGCGCGCGCGCGCGCACACACACACACACACACACACACACACACACACACACACACACACACACACACACACACACACACACACACACACAATCATCATCACCACCATTATTTATCATGTTTTCCCTGCTAGCAAGGATTTGATGGGACATCATAGATCATGTCAGTATTCAAGCTGAGTTACTGACCTCTCAGATGGGCCAGGGGCCTGAATCACGCTTATGTACATTCCTTCCTCCCTCTCGCTGAGAGTGGATTTCAATAGTCATATTCTCAAAACTTTTTCTTTAATTTTAAATCTATTTAATATTCATGAAAAGTAAGTCCAATAAATTGCTTTGAGATGGAGTAGATCTCATGAAGTAGTTATCCATGGTTTACTTTCTGTAAGCAGGACCGGATTAAGTTCTTTTGAGGCCCTAAGCCCTTAAAAGGTTATGGTGCCCTTCATATATAAACAAAGTCTCCAAAAAATATTTTTGGGAATGACAAATACAATTAATTTTAATAAAATGGTACCCCCTCTACCCTTGATATGCTAAGTATGTATTTATTTAGCTTAATGGTTAATCTAACCCCATTAGTGAGTAATCTCTGTTTCATACAGATATTCACATATAAATTGCTTATTGCATTTTATTTTAAAATTTCGGAAAAAGTATGTCAAAATATATTTAAATATTAAACATTATAATCCCGATTAAAAACACACACACAATAATAATAATAACAATAATATTTTTGTATATACTCATATATAAGCTGAGACATATGTGACTTCCCCCAAAAAATCCATGGTAAAATTTGGGGGAGGGGAGATCGGTTTATATTTGGGGTGAATACTTTGCTGATTTTCACCAACTTCATATTCTACATAAATGGAGGTGAAATTTGTTTTAAATGAATATGACCTTCAAAACAGTCAGAAATTGGTAAATATCATTACATAATAGAGTTGTAAAACAAAAACTATATTCTAAACAGTATTCAAAACATTTTGAATATCAAAATATAAAAATTTCATAAATATATTCTCTACTCATGAGAATTTCAAAACCACACCATCTAAACAATGTTTTAGCTGCCTCAGCTAATACATGGGGTTTGGGTTTTTGTCTCTTTCTCAGACATAAAATAGTGGGTTGGCTTATATTTGAGTATATACAGTAACTGGTCTAGAAGATAATGACTAAGATAAGCTAATTGTGTTTGAGAATGATTGAAATAAACCTCTGTCTATGCTTAAATCTTGTTCTCTGCTCAGATATACTTTAGAAAACCATTTCCAGAATATACGTTTGTCTCGTCTCTCATCAGTTGCTAAGGTGGATACTTATGACCTTCATATATCCTCCTGCATGCCTTCCTATACATCACTTCACATGCCCTCCTATACATCACTTCACATGCCCACGCAGACAGTGACACAACCACACACACACACTCAATCAGAGAGAAGGGGATAGAGGAAGTGAGGGGAGGGAGAGAACTGAAACAAAAGAAAAATATAAGGGGGGAAAATGACAAATTTTTACAGACAAAATTACTTTTTACCTACAATCACATTTTGCTTTTCAGTCAATAAGTAATAATGCATTACATTTTGTCGAGAAGTAAGTATACTTGCATTAGATACGCTTTAAACTAAATAAAAAATAAAGATAGATTACATATGATCTAAGGAGCATATGTAACAAGGAAGAAAAAAATCTTGTGTATCATCCAATTCCTGAGTAGGTGCTTCAGTACAAAAACAAAATGATCAAGGAGTAATTGATTAGCTTTTGATAGATTTCCGGTGAATTTTTCCACTAATTTGACTTGTTCTCTGGTAGACTTTCCCCGTGTATTTTTCTGTGCTGGTTGTAGGCCTAATAAACAAGTATCTATAATACTGTTTAGTATTGATTTCTGTCATCAAGTAAGCTGTTCTTACTTGGTAAGAATTTATATTCTGCTCTTACTCTGTAAGAATTTATATTGATCAATCTTTTAAGACCTACATGAATATTTTCAAGGAAATTTCTACACAAGATTAATGTACTTACTAACAAAATAGCACAACCAGAATAGAAAAAAAAAAAAAAAGATTGTACATTTAACATTTTGATAAAATTCTTACAAATGCTGGGGGAAAATAAAAAAAATTGTTGCCATGTTGCCATTTCATTATTTCTTTGTTCTCTGAATAATTCTGATAGCAAATTGGACATAAATCTTTAACCATAGAAAATTCAATTCAGAAACAGGAAAATAATTTTGACATCATTTTGAAAAAGTCCAAATTGATCACATTGAAAATTTCTTTTTAACATAGCCGAGAGTTATTCTAATTACATGGGTAAAGGATGATAATGTAAACAGTTATACAAAATTTTAATCAGAAAATTTCATCACAAATATACAAAAATAGTAAAAATCATAAATGAAAAAGAAAAGAGGAAAAGATCTGAGTATAACATTGTCAATTGGACATCAGAGAACAATTTAAAATGCACAGATAATAAGTTACTATTCAAAGTCTAAAATTATTTCCGTAAAAATTACTTCACTATTTAAACACACAGAAGAATATAAAAGAAAAAGAATGAATAAATGATTCTTTTGAAATATTTTGAGAAAATGGTAAAGAGAAGAAATGAATTGAAGCTAAATTAAAAACATGCTATCATACAATCAGTGGTAAGAGATAGTAATAAAAGATCAATGATTTTAATTAAAGTACCAATGATATTTTCTCAAGTTATTTTACCCATCAGCCAATTGGGTTAGTCAATAAAATATAGAGTTCGCCATTAGATAATATAGATATTTAATTTCAACTTTGAAGATTGTTCCGAATAAGAAATGTTACCAAGTATTGATTTCATATGCCAGGTGGTAATTACCATCATAAAAAGTAAATAACTCAATGTAATTTCCTCAAATTCTGTGAGACTCGTATTAAAAAGTTTAAAAAATCAGTTGGAATGATTAAATTTTTGCAATTAATGAATATAAAGGACATAACTAAGACTGAGTAAAATCGGAAATGAATACTTTTTAAGACTTTGCAGTAAGATCCTTATCATTTTCATACACATGTATAATAGTTGAATAGATTTGTTTTTTAACTGAAAATTTAACTACTTACATGATGTAATCCAATTCCAAAACTAAGTGAAACATTACAAAAGCTAATATAAATATTTAGATGATAGTGTGAAGGATATTTTGATACCAAACCACCTGAAATCACCCATGTTTCTATGGTACAAAACTATATCTTTAAGTGTTTATTTTTATCTAAAGACCTTTCACCTTAATTTTATGGAAGTAACTTTAAGTCATGTTCCAAACACCAGCTTAATAATGAGAAAGTGAGTTATGGAATTAAATCACTCTAAATTGTTGATTATTTGAAACCCATAGGTAGTGTTTTTCATTATAAATATGTAATGAAAGGGACTTTTATTACATATTGTGTGTGTGTATGAAGCATGGCCTAGAACCAAAAGGCCTTAAAATTAACTTGTCTAATACTAAAGTTCTAATATGTAGGAAGGAAAATAGGGCACTGGTCCCATCTGGGAAATGGCCATGCTCAGTGTGTAGAAGAGGAATAGGCAGAAACTCCATTTTATGTCCCAAATGCAAAGTATGGGTGCATAAAAGATGTAGTGGGATCACAGGTAAGCTAACTAAGAATATAGATTTTATATGTGGCCGGTGCTCTGGTGCAATAAGTAGCGGCAAGCGCCCACAATACTAGCTCATTCCATTGCACAGATGGTACTATAGAAATAGTAGACACCTTCCGTTACCTGGGTGACAAAATCAGCAGTGGTGGAGGGTGCTCTGAAAGTACAGTAGCTAGAGTCAGAACAGGATGGATAAAGTTCAGAGAGCTTATACCACTATTGGCCGCTAAAGGTTTCTCTCTAAAAATGAAAGGCAGGCTGTATGATGCCTGCATACGAACAGCGATGTTACATGGCAGTGAGACATGGGCCTTGTGTGCAGAGGATCTACGCAGACTGGAGAGGAATGAAGCTTGCATGCTCCGTTGGATGTGTAATAGTAATATACGCGAACGGCAAAGCATAAATGAACTAAGTGAGAAATTAGGAATAAGAGGGATCAGATGCTGTTTTCTCAAGAGAAGACTACGTTGGTATGATCACGTGATGCGCATGAAAGACGACAGCTGTATAAAAAAGTGCAGACCGATCAAAATAGACGGTAGCTACGGAGTAGGCAGACCCAGAAAAACCTGGGACGACTTGATAAATTCCGACCTCACACACTTACACCTCTCCAAAACAATGTCACTGGACCGAGATCTTTGGCGCTACTCAGTAATACAGAAGACCCGCCTTGCCTAAGTACAAAGCGAAACCTAGTCAGTAGGCACCTCTTAACCAAAATACACCCCCCGTCCCGCTACACCTACCCCCATCTACACCACTCCTTTCGATGTAAAGTTATGTTTGTACCACAACATCCAGTCCTAAATAAATGAGGTCATGTAGGTGTAGAAAACCCGCCAGACAGTCCTATGCGAGCGAGACAACCACTCTTGCTTCAAGTGGGACAATTCCCGTCCAGACCCATGCTAGTGTGGAAGATGGACGATGATGATGATGATGATGATGATGATGATACACACACAAGCATAAAGAAAAATAGATATTATTGTATGAATATTAAATTTATTGAGAGAAATGAGTAACTGTAAGGCATGATTGCATCTTATATTCCTCTTACACATTAATGACTTACCTGCCATATAATTTGTTTTATGCTAACTATTAATTTATTGAAATGCAGCTTTCTTGATTTGTATGATTGTTTATATATCCAGTAATCCTGGTATATATGGTTTATCAATCCTTCGGAAGCTAAATATATTCAATGTCATTGCTGTCATTGACAACACTGGACTAATAGCATTTTATAAATAAGAATTGCTTTTCACCAACAAATCGACTCTATAACAACGAATTCACAGAAATTACACCAGTGAAAGAAAGATCAAAATTATAGTCAGCTGGCAAGCCATTATAGATATACAGGATGAGCGAAAAGTGACAAAGGAGTATCAATATTTAATAACTCCTTTATTCTATTTTGTTTTAAATAGTATATATGGATATTATTAATTTCTAAGTTAGGGTGGTGGATTGGAAATATCAGTAGAGTGTTGGACATGCTTTGTGGCATATAGTTACGTCCCTTTGTGTTCTGAGTTCAAATCTTGTTGAGGTTAACTTTGCCTTTTATCCTTACAGGCTCGATAACCTACAATACTAGTAATGCATTTCAAACCCCTTCTTGACTTTTGCTCTCCTCCCCCATGACTTATGGCTCACTCTGTATATACTATGAGAATATATTAAAGTGTAATCTGAGGTTGATGAAGCTTGTCAAGTTGAAGAGTTTACCATATGTCTGATTTTAGTCTAAAACTGTAATACTTTTTTAATACTTAGTGGTACATAAAAAAATACTGAAGGCCTCCTAGATCAGAGACTTAATTCCCAGACAACGGGGGTGAGTTTTTGTGACATTGAGCAAAACACATAATTTCTTGTTGCTCCAGTCCACTCAGCTGAAAATGAGTACCAGTGACAGCTGTGGGTTTAGCCCAGTGATGTACTGTCATATTGTCCAGGTGAGACTTGTACTTTTAATCACTTAATGCACATGAAATCAGGATAAAGCCCAGGTTTTGTGTAACCCATTCAAGCATAGAAAAGCAAACGTCTAAAATAATAACACCCTCTCTCTCTCCATATTTATATATAAAATTAGAATTGGTGCTCTGAAATAGCGATATATATATATATATGAATATGTTGGATTCTTATAGAATTCCAGTAATAATCAGGAACCTATTATACAGAGCGGTCATCGGTCCAGCAGAAATTGAAAATTAGAATTGGTGCTCTGAAATAGCGATATATATATGAATGTATATATAGTGTATTTTGCAATACACTGTATGCTTAATTAAAAGCATTTTGAAGACCATATTCCTGATTATTACTGGGATTCTATAAGAATCCAACACACATAATTTTCAGCAAACAGGAGGAGTAGTGAGCTTTGATAAGTACCAAAAAGTACGAAACAGAGCTCGGTCAGTTTATCTCCCCTGTTTGCTGAAAATTTAAATAAGTGACATTGTCACTATTTTAAAACAATAGCATTATGGTCTTCAAAATGCTTTTAATTAAGCATACAGTGTATTGCAAAATAAGCGAGGAAGCTGGACGTTAAACGATGATGACACTATATATATACATTTATATATATATATGGAGGCACATGGCTTAGTGGTTAGAGCATTGGGCTTGAAATCGAAAGGTTGTGAGTTCAATTCTCAAGCCGGGTGATGTGTTGTTTCCTTGAGCAAGACACTTTATTTCACATTGCTCCAGTTTACTCAGCTGTAGAAATGAGATGATAGGGACTGGGGTCCCTATCATTCCACTGCAAAGTGGTCGTGGAGGTGCCACGGCAAAAAAGCACCCAGCACTCACTGTAAATGAGGTTGGTGTTAGGAAGAGCATGCAGCTGTAGAAATCAAGCCAGAATCAGTTCCCATCCCTCCCTTGCAATCAGAGAAAAGCGAACGTAAAATGATGATGATGATGATATATATATATATATATATTATAATGTTTCCAAGGCCATGTTGTAGACAACATTTCCAGTGTCTTGTAGGCATCAATATAGAATTTATTTTAAAAAGATAATTAAAGGTTATACATTGTACAAATAATATCAAATGCTAGCTGAAAGCTAAAGATGTCTACACTATTTTACTGAAATGTTGGGAGACTTGAAACATCTGCATTTGTCCATAGGTGGTAGGCAAAATGCATGTATGAAGATGAGTGTCATAAAATCTTAAATGTCACCCAAATCCTATAGTTTCTATATTGAAAGTCAGGAGGTTGTATGTATATGTCTTCAGTATTCTATCTAACATATAAAAGAGACTGGGAAGAAAAAGAAAATGATATCTTTGCAGAAAAGTAAATATATTGTTATTCACTATGCTAGGAAATTAACAATAGATTGAAAATATAAAAAGAAACCAAAAAGTGTCTAGTTGTAAATCGAAGAAACAGCGATGAAGACACTTAACTCTTATTGACCAAATTCATTAAGCTATAAATAGATAACATAGTGAGCTCACCAATTTTTTACAGCATAGCCTAATTAATGAGTTAATGAGCTCCCTTTTCAAGTTCAAATCTCTGAGCATGGGTCGTATTTCCTTCTCTGGATTCAGAGTTAGTAATGAAAAACTGTTCCAGTGTATATATATTCCTCAAGAGATGCTGAAATAACTTAAGATCCCCAGAGATTCCATTTCCCCTCATGTGACTTTCAGTAAATAAGAAAAAGAGAAGCAACAACAACAAAAAATAAAGAATGAAAAATTAAATAAAATAAAAATTCTATATAGAAATTGATATGTCTGCAGTTGAAGATAGAATAGAAATGATCATGAATAAATATAAATATCTGAACGAATGGACAGGAATAATTGGAAAGAAGTTGTCCTGAAGACAACTTCCAATCTACGAATGACTGTAAAATGATAGTGCTGGTACCACACAAAAATAACAAACCCCCAGTCCACCCTGTAAAGTGGGTGGCATTAGGTAAGAGCACACAGTCATAAAAATCATGCCAAAATGGAATGTATGAGGAAGACACAATCAGCTGACCTGTCTGTCTAGCCGCAGGGCATGACAATCCATCAAACCCATGCAAGCATGGAAAATAGACGTATGAGGAGGATGAGGATGATGATGATGATGGGAAACACACTCATTGGGCACATTTGGCAAAAATATCAAGAACAAGCTATGTGTGGTACAGCATTTTTCTCTAAAACAACATCTGCTGGAATTGTATTAAGTAATTCTAGAACTTCTTCCACAATAGTGAAATTAGTACATATAAACTCATCTATTCTTTAAGCATCCACAGTAAAAATTATTTACTACCCCCCCCCCCCCCCCCCCCCCCCCACACACACACACACATACATAGTGAGCTTATGTGGGTTGATAAGGGATCAACATCTAGTAAATCAAACTGAACTGAATTTCAATCATTTTCCTCTATGGCACTAATACATGACGTAATACAGTTTATTTGTGAGAGCATGTGTGCATGTATACCCAAATACACACACAAACTCTTTCTATATATATCTGTGTGAGTGTGTATGGATGACGTTAAATGATGAGAGAGAGAACTTTTAAAAATCCATACATGGTTAGTTTCCAATTATGTTTTATGATAAACAACTGTTTCAAGTAAATGCTACATCATTTTTATATATACTGCAATCCATTGAAAATAGCTATTGCATTTCCAATGCAATACAGAATTTATTTTGTAACAAACATCCTAACAAATATGTGTTTTTCTTTTCAAAAGTTTTGAGTATTTACCAAACATTATAAGTATTTGTTTACATTTTTCCAAATGATACTTATCACAATAGAAACTTCTACTTAGAAAAAAGATTCTATTTGTATTAAAGATTTTTTAAATTATTATTAATTATTATAACATTTCTCTTATTAAACAAATTGTATAAACTTCTGATCAATATATTTTTAAAATAAAGTATTTAAAGAAATGTTTTGTAATTCCATTGTATCTGCTTCATTGAAAACAATAACAAACCACTGCTGCCATACAAATAACAATCGGCAGAATAGTGATTATGTATATAGTCTACAAGAGGTTTTGTTATTGCTAGTTTTCAAAACTAAACAATTTCATGTGATAGCAACAGATTAAAGTTGCTGTAAATTTATGACAATTGTAAAAATTAAGGAGTCCTTTGATCAGGGGGTTCCCAGCCTGGGACAAATTTTATATTACATCAACAATTATAATGATTTCAAAGAGACAACAGAACAGAAGTCATGAGGTCTTTGTGCAGATTATCTTAAAAGCAGCACTAAACTATCTCATATCATAGCAACAGATTAACCCTTTCGTTACCGTATTTATAATGAAATATGTATGGTCTCGTAACTCCTGGGGGAGTCGTAGGGGCAGTGTATTGATATAGGGTATTTCTGGTGCTTTTTAAACCTGGCAGAACCCACTCCTCTCCAGGATAATGAAATAAACTCTTTCAATTAATTCAGAATTTTGACGGATTTACTCAAATTATTAATTAATTTGTTCCTAATATTATAACTTAACATATAGTTCTTGTATAATATGTTGGAAGATATAAATTTATAGAGGAATATTTTGAAATGCGTTGTTTTCTTTCATAGAACCAGGGCTGGTTTTGGCCAGGTTAGTATCAAAAGGGTTAAAGTAGCTGTAGATTTAAGACAATAGCTAGAATTAAGAAGCCCTTTGATCAGGGGTTCCTAGCCTGAAATAAATTTGCTGATTCTGGATTTGTACATAGTTTTCCAATTATAATTAAAAACAATCCAAAGTGAAGAAATTTGGAAGTATGCCTATTATGTTGATTAAAATACTACTGCTTTGATGCTAACAATCTGTATTTTACACTGCTTAATTACTGGTTACTGTGGTCCTAGTATTTGTATCTGTTCAGCATTGGTTTAAGAAAGTGAAATATGTTAAAAATTTGTTGATTTCTCCATTGTCAGTTGTTATACCAATTTATGGTACCAGTCTAGTACTGAAGTCGATTCTTCCTCTATATCTCTTTTTCACTTTCTCTCTCGCTATCAGTCCATCTCTGTGAGAAGTCTGCTATGTTCAGACCTGGGGATAGATTGGCTCCACCAGGCTTAAAATGGACAGATCATTGTGAAAATTTGTATTAGAGTAAATATGCACTCTTAGTTCTATTTAATACTTTTTCAAGAATGTCTTTGCTAATGTGATTTCATGTGGTACAGGATGTTAATTACTTAGCAAAACAGAGTGAGGGTAAATTTACTTTTAAAAAGTTATTATGAGATAAATGGGGCAAATACTTGAGAACCTTTGCCTTACAATATACACCAATAAAACTTTTTAGGATTTTATATTACGTCAATTATTATAATAATTTCAGAGACAACAAAATAGAAGTCATGAGATCCTTGTGCCGATTATCTCAAAAGCCATCTATAGGGATATAATCACAACAGAAAAATTTAATATCTATACCAGGAGGTATGTGTAACAATAAGAATATAGTTCAAACCAACTAGGGTGCCTGTGTGTGGTCTGCTCAATCTGCTATATCTCCTTGAAAGAGATGCACTCTGTTCACAGCCTGAACTAGAGTGAAACAACAACATATAGTTATTTGACTAAAGAGGATGTTAGTGGAGTCAACCTGCTGCAAGCTACTGATCATTTTTGTTGACTGGAGTATGATCTTAGCTAAAATGTCAGTAACATAGTTACTAAAGTAATAGATAAGAAAGAGTTAAGCAGGAGGATTGAAAGAAATGGAAAAATTACAGGAAATGATAGCTAGCTTTAAGACAAGTAGGAAACTAAACAACACCAGGCACATCTAGTCAGAAGAAAATCAGCTCATTAATATGTTTTGCACGGAGAGAGAGAAGTGCAGTGTTCTGAACTGTGAGTCAGTGTGTCCATATGAATCAAAATATGATTGGAGAGAAGTTTGTTCAAAATGACAAATGCACATTTGCTATCTGTAGAATCAACAGGGAAGTAAAGGAGGGGTGGGGTGAAGCAGTAGAAATAGTGAGCAAAGCAACTGAAGACCTCTGCATAAAGTTCCCCGGGGATAGTTATTTAAGATGTCAAAGCAAGTCTTTCAATCAGGTGTTCAATAAGTCATTTCCTTTGTCTATTTCATAGTAACTGACATAGCAACAAATTTGCCAACTGCTATAAACAATATAACCGAAGAAGGAAAATTATTAGAGCCCCAAGTGAAGAAAGTGAAAGGTAGAAGAATTTCTGATTGAAACCATTTCACTTTGTTAACCATTTCATTACCGTATTTCTAAGACACTGTCTATGTCTTTTAATTAATTTTGAAAATAATCAACTATTTAGAGGAATTAAATAAAATAAACAAGTTTTTCATTAGTAAACTGATATTTAGAATATTATTTAACAAAAATGTCTTAAATAAAACTATGATTGAATGATTTTCGCCCTTTTGATACCAACCTGCTCAAAACACCTCTGGTTCTTCTATGCAACAAAGTCACCCATTTTAAATAAAAATCTTCCAACATAATTTGACATAAGAACCTTTTGTTTATGTACAAATACAGTCATAATAATGAAACACAATTTTAGTAAATCCCTGTAAATTCTTCATTAATATATTCAAATATGGTTTATTTCATGAGAAAGATGATCACAAAAAGGTTAATATAATAAATATAAATATTTTAAAATGAGCAGTTCAGTTTGTATCATTAATGCAAGGTGGTTTCAAGTGGTTTGGTATCAAAAGGATAACATTGCTAAAAATGACTAAAAGAATTTATTTTCGACCCTCTAAGTACCAGCTTCAGAATTTGCTGGGGTTAAATTTGCACTGCAACCCTCAAGAAGTTGATATAAAAGTACCAGGACAGGTTAGAATCAATTCAAACAACTCTGCAACAAATGTATGGATGTGTACTAATGTAAGAACTCACAGTGGTTATCTTTATTCTATTTGATAGGAAAAACTGCAAGAAAGAATGTTAACTATACAGGGCTCTGTTTCTCTGAAGGAAATTATGAATAGATTCCAATGAAAATACAAAAAACTGAGACATGTATATATATATGAGAGAGAGAGAGAGAGAGAGAAAGAGAAATAGAAAGAGAGAGAGAGAGAGAGAGTGTGTGTGTTTCATCACGCATCAAGAATCTTGCAAAAAAACCCCACAAAATCACAATGTATGTATGTATGTGTATATGTGTGAACATAACATTTCATATAACATTGAGCTAACACCCACACAGTTATTTTATTACAACCCCACCCCCACCTCCCATGTTGAGCATCATCCTGTTATATCTGAAATTAGATGAAGTGGTAGAATCTTTCAAGTTATCATCTCCAACAGAATATTAAATTCATCTGCCATGGAGCTTCTTTATAACAGTAGGAAATGTACTTTTAGGAGTGGCTTCAAGAACTATGGAGTTTATACTTTTACTATTATAGACTGCCTAGGCAATGATTCACAGGAACTAGCTTCCCTTATACATTTTATTTCCATGAAATTTTAATCTGTGCCAAAGGCATTGTTTTTATCAGTTTTCAGCTGACTGCAACTTGACACTCTTGCTAGCTAGTCCTTATTTACTCCCTAATGCATTGGCAAAACACATAAGGACATCAGTCACAGGGGAAAGAACTGTCTTTCTTTGTGTGTTGGACACCTGGTCTATAATAAATTATTTCAGACCCTATTATTTGTCTTCAACATTTCATTCTTCTAGGTCTTATAAACCAGCTTCATTGTAGCTCCTTTCTTTCTGAGTCTCCACCTCTCAACCCTAATACCTCTCCATCCCCACCACTACTATACTCAATCATTCTTTGTACCCAGCTCTCTTGCTATTGTTATTAATACTGATACAGTAATAAATCTATTCAATTTCAATTCATGTTAAATAGATGGTGCTAGCATAGTCATTCATCCATGAATACACACATACACATACATTCCAATTATCTTAAACACAACAAAACCTATAACTGTTACAAAAAAGTTGTTAATTCAAATTTTACTTACTGTATATACTGGAATATAAGCCAATCCAAATATAAACTGACCCCTTATTTTACATCAGAGAAATAGGCAAACATCCAAACTCCATTTATAAGCTGAGGCAGCTATTTAACAGTTTTGAAATTCTCATGAGTTGAGAATATATTTATGAAATTTTAATATTTTGATATTTAAAATGTTTTATGTGTCATTTAGAGTATAGTTTTTGTTTCACAACTTCAGTATGTAATGATTTTTTTTTACCAATTTCTGACCATTTTGAAGGTCATATTCATTCAAAACAAATTTAACCTCCAAAGTGAAACTGGTCTAATAATCTCCTCCAAAGCAAAAATATGTTAGCACATTATTTACATAGAATTTGAAGTTGGTGAAAATCAACAAAATATTGACCTCTTATATAATCGAACCCCTCTACCTAATTCTACCACTGATTTTTTTTTTTGTCACATATTTCTTGGCTTATATACGAGTATATACAGTCAGCTGATTGAAAGTTAGATTTATACTCTTCACAGCACTAACATGTTGTGAATTACTAATTGTAATATGTACCAATGTAAAATAGTTAAATTTAATTGTCAAACATATTCCAGCAAAACATTAGCCCTCTGCCCACTGTCTTTTTTTTTTCTCCTTTATTAAAGTTTTACCCCACACATCATCATCATTTTCATGTCTATTTTTCCATGCTTGGAAGTTCTCTCCAGTAGTCACTCTCATTGTCTCTTTCCTTATATTCATCTAAAAAAAAATGTATCAATAGTTTTTAACGTCAAATTAACTTATATTCCAAACACCAGCTTAATAATGAGAAAGTTAGTTATAGAACTAAATCCTTTGAAATTTTTGATAATTTCAAAATCATAGGCAGTGTCTTTCATTAGAAATATTGTAATGAAAGACTTAAGGCTAAATAAATGTAAGCAATGCTGTTTTTTGTTTTGTAATTGCTACTACTATTACGTTACTATTGACAACAATATGTTCTTAAGTAAAATTAAAAAAATTAAAAAATCTATGAAGTACTTAGCTTCTTGTGATTCCTTTTATTGCCAATAATTTCAGGCTTTGCTGCACTTTGGGCCAAGGAGGGTAAACTCTCCAAATATCAGTCGTTCTCCGACAGGTTTGCGGTTGAGCCCGAAGCAGTGGAGACTTCTGATATCCTTGGCCCTAGGACCACTTCCCTACTCACCACCATCAGCACGGAGTTGGCTACCCACAAGTGTGAGCCTCGCGAGCTGGAATGGCTCTTACAGCACGTCTCCCTCACCATCCTCCGGGAAAACGCCTTCTCTATTCTGTCCACCGGGATCGCTGGGCGACCAGCACATGGGGTCCCATTTGCTTATAATAGTGAGAGATGGAGAGTGTGAGAGAGATGGGGGCAGTGAGTGAAAGAGAGAGAACATTAATGCACACACACACTTGATAAGACAACAATAGAAACAAACAGTGAACAAATTATATACTGAATTATTTGAAATTAAATGTGATATTTGATTTCTTGACATCATCAAGCTAATATTAAAACATCAGAGAAAGCTGAAAACCAAAGAAATGCCAAATACTTTTTTGTAGAAATGTTTCTCAAAAAGGACATGCTTAAAATAACTGATAAATAATACACTGAAGTATTCTTTCAATAATACTAGATCAAAGCGTCCCAAACTGTGCTCTACAGCTAAGGTTCTCAACAGTGACAAGAACAACTTCAACAGAAATAACAACAAAAAGAAGCAATGGTGATGAAAGGTGTGGGTGTATTCATACATATGAACATACACATATGCATACAAACATACATACATATACATATACACAGACACATATATACACACACAGGCCTGCATTAGTGCTTGATGAGGTTGAGAACCTGGTCAGCTTTCTGTGGTATTTAATCTCCCTAGGTAATAAAATCTGGAAACAGAATTTTCTCCTTATCAAAAAAAACAAAAAAAAAACAAATATAAATGCTTGTATATATACAAATGTATAAATGCATAGCTATATACATACGACCTTTCAGACCTTTATTAGCTGGCAGGAGGTTGTATATTTTGTCGTTCCTGGGACGTTTAGCCCTAGGAAGGGAAAATGCTTCTCTGATGAGCTTTGGTTTTCCATCATAAATCCATCGGATTTATGAGGTTTTACAAAGCGAAACTGATCAGTAAGGGCCACTAGGAGAGGTAAATATTTATAATATATTTTTTAATGTATTTTGAAAAATTGATTGAATTTTACTTGTTCTGCTTATCTTAATATTAAAGTTCTGGTGTATCAAATTAACACCATTGAACAACCTTGAATCATAGACAACCTATGTATTTCTAGGGGTACCTAGTATCCCTGGACAGATTAACTTCTACCTTTTTCTCCGTCCGTTGAGAACAATCCTGTTGCTCTACTTGGCTGCTATTTTTTTTTTATTTTTTAGTAGTAATTGTAGACAGCAAGTCTTTGATTTTCCTGCTTTTACTTCGGTCCAGTTTACATACGGGTCACTTTTACGACCTTTCAGACCTTTATTAGCTGGCAGGAGGTTGTATATTTTGTCGTTCCTGGGACGTTTAGCCCTAGGAAGGGAAAATGCTTCTCTGATGAGCTTTGGTTTTCCATCATAAACCCATCGGATTTATGAGGTTTTACAAAGCGAAACTGATCAGTAAGGGCCACTAGGAGAGGTAAATATTTATATTATATTTTTTAATGTATTTTGAAAAATTGATTGAATTTTACTTGTTCTGCTTATCTTAATATATATATATATATATATATATATATATATATCATCATCGTCACCGTTTTAAGTCTGTTCTTCTACGCTAGCATGGGTAAGACGGGTTGTCCTGTTGTGGGCAGTGTCCAGTCGGCTGACCTTGTCTTGCTCATACGGGAACTGATTCTGGCTTGATTTCTACAGCTGGATGCCCTTCCTAACACCAGCCTCATTTACAGTGTGGGCTGGGTGCTTTTTTGCTGTGGCACCTCCACGACCACTTTGCAGTGGAATGATAGGGACCCCAGTCCTATCATCTCATTTCTACAGCTGAGTAAACTGGAGCAATGTGAAATAAAGTGTCTTGCTCAAGGAAACAACACATCACCCGGTTTGAGAATTGAACTCACAACCTTTCGATTTCAAGCCCAATGCTCTAACCGCTAAGCCATGTGCCTTCACATATATATGTATATCTACATACATATATATATATAAATCTACACACACACATATATATTATCATCATCATCATCATCGTTTAACGTCCATCTTCCATGCTTCCATGGGTTTGGACGGGAGGTTTCCCACTTGAGGCAAGATTTGTTGTCCTGCTCGTATAGGACTGTCTGGCGGGTTTTCTACGGCTGGATGCCCTTCCTAACACCAACCACGTTTACAGTGTGGACTGGGAGGTTTTTACCGTGTTACCTACACGGCCACATTACAGCATGGACTGTGTGTTTTTTTGTCGTGACACCTACAAGACCTCATTTGTTTCTGACTGGATGTTGTGGTACCAACATAACTGCACATTTAAGGGAGTGGTGTGGATGGGGTGGAGGTAGTGGGACGGGGCGGGGGGGGGGTATTTTGTTAGAGGTGCCTACTGACTGTAGGTTTCGCTTTGTACTTAGGCAAGGCGAGTCTTCTGTATGACTGTGTAGCGCCAAAGATCTCGGTCCAGTGACATTGTCTTGGAGAGGTGTAAGTGTGTGAGGTCGGAATTTATCAAGTCGTCCCAGGTTTTTCTGGGTCTGCCTACTCCGTGGCTACCGTCTATTTTTATCGCCCCGCACTTTTTTATACAGCTGTCGTCTTTCATGCGCATCACGTGACCGTACCAACGTAGTCTTCTCTCAAGTAAACAACATCTGATCCCTCTTATTCCTAATTTCTCCCTTAGTTCGTTTATGCTTTGCCGTTCACGTATATTACTATTACACATCCAGCGGAGCATGCAAGCTTCGTTTCTCTCCAGTCTGCGTATATCCTCTGCACACAATGCCCAGGTCTCACTGCCATGTAACATTGCTGTTCGTATGCAGGCATCATACAACCTGCCTTTCATTTTTAGAGAGAACCCTTTAGCGGCCAATAGTGGTATAAGCTCTCTGAACTTTTTCCATCCCGTTCTGACTCTAGCTACTGTACTTTCAGAGCACCCTCCCCCACTGCTGATTTTGTCACCCAGGTAACGGAAGGTGTCTACTATTTCTATAGTACCATCTGTGCAATGGAATGAGCTAGTATTGTGGGCGCTTGCCGTTACTTATTGCACCAGAGCACCGGCCACATATAAAATCTATATTCTTAGTTAGCTTACCTGTGATCCCACTACATCTTTTATGCACCCATACTTTGCATTTGGGATATAAAATGGAGTTTCTGCCTACTCCTTTCCTACACACTGAGCATGGCCATTTCCCAGATGGGACCGGTGCCCTATTTTCCTTCCTACAAACTAGAACTTTAGTCTTAGACAAGTTAACTTTAAGGCCTTTTGATTCTAGGCCGTGCTTCCATGTTTCGAATTTCTTCTCTAGTTCAGCCATTGATTCAGCTATGAGCGTTAGATCATCTGAATATAGGAGTTCCCATGGGCAGCCGGTTTTGAACTCCTCTGTTATAGCCTGAAGGGCAATAATAAATAGTAGGGGGCTAAGAACGGAGCCCTGATGAACACCAACTTTTACGCTAAACTCTTCACTATATTCGTTGTTAATTCTAACCTTGCTGACTGTTTCTTTATACATGGCTTGTATAGCTTTCACAAGCCATTCATCAACAACTAGTTTTCTAAGAGCACACCAGATAATGGAACGGGGGACTCCAAGTCGACAAAAGCTAAGTATAGGGGTTTACTTTTAGCTAGGTACTTCTCCTGTAGTTGTCGTACAATGAAAAGAGCGTCTGTGGTACTTTTACCTGACACAAACCCAAACTGCATTTCATCTAGATCAATTCGTACTCTGATTAGTTGCGCTATTACTTTTTCTGTGACCTTCATGACCTGGTCGATTAATTTAATGACTCTATAGTTACCCCTATCAAGAGCATCTTTACCCTTGTAGCAGTTAATGATGATGCTGCTATGCCAGTCCTTCGGAACGGCCCCATTCTGTATGACTTGGTTTACTATCCGGGTGACCATAGTGTGTCCCACCGTTCCAAATGCTTTCAGCATTTCAGCAACTATTTCCGAAGGCCCGGCCGCCTTACCCGTCTTCATATCTTTGATTGCCTTACTTATTATACTACCTTCAACTCGCACTGCTGGTCCCTCTATTGGATCGATGTGGGGGAGACTGTCTTTCTCCCATTTATTCTCCTCATTTAGTAGCCTTTCGTAGTGACACTTCCAAGCTACCTTCTTATCAGCGTCAGTGATGGCAAGTACACCATCATCATTAAGGACACACTTCTCCCCAATAATATCACGGTTTTCCTTGACACATTGCCTAGCAATCCTGAACACCTCACGTTTTTGGTCCTCGCGTTGTAGAACATGCTTGAACTTTCTTTCCTCTGCTTCCCTTCTTGCGAAGTACACTTGTCTCCTAGCTTCCCCCCTGGCCACTTGATAGTCTTCTCTACTTCCCCCATCCCGCCATACTTTCCAAGCCTGCTTTTTGGCCTTAATTGACTCCTCCGCCTTACTATTCCACCACCACGTTACTCTCCTCCTGCCTCTAGGCCTGCTCCAGCCACAAACTTCATCTGCCTCCTTCAGCAGGTTAGCTTTCAGGAATTCTCACTGTTCCTCTATATTGTACGATCAATTGCTCTTCCTTACTGTCTAAAGCATCAAGTAATATGCTTTTAAATTTATTACTGGCTGTGGGGTCCTTTAGCTTCCATATTTTTCTCCTGAGGATAGTCCTCCTCTGTTGTCGAGTACGTCTTGTCCTGACTATGAGGTCGCTGACTATGAGTCTATGTTGGGAGGTGCATTCTTCATGGCGGAGGGATTTAGAGTTTACAACAGACACTCTATCACGTCTTCTGGTAAGGATATAATCTATCTGACTGGCGTGTTCCCCTGATCTATAGGTGATCAAGTGATTGTCTCATTTTTTGAAGTTAGTGCTACAGATAGTTAGGTTATTTGCATCGCAGAATTCCAGGATTGAGTTTGGTGGGTGGGGACGGTGGGGCGCGGGGAGGGGTGAGGGGGATGGGGTTGGGATTATGTTGGCCATCCGCGGCTGAAACAAAGAGGAGTCATTGTCTTTTCGTCCGGCAGCATGTGGTGAATTTGTCTTTATCTTTAGCATTATCACTGAGTGTCCAGATTGTTCAGACTCTCCAGAATTTCATAGTCCATCCATCATATCGGCAAGCAACCAGAAGTGATAGCATAGTCCGCTGGCTTATGATTGGTCCTAATAATAATGGAGAGTGGGGGTGGGTAGGAGGGGTATGGGGTAGTTAGCGAGAGGGTTTAAATGAAATCTTCGGATTTTGGGCATAATTGGAGAAGCATATAACAGTAATAATAAGCGAATAATGGGGTTTTAAAATACAAGAAGATTATTTAGAAACAACCAGACAGAATTATAGAATAGCATTGAGAGAGAGCAAAAGATACGGATATATGAATGAATGGACCGATAGGCTGGAGAGAGATAAGAAAAATGGCATTTACATTATACTTCGCAGGGAACGATGGGGTCTGACCATTAATAAGCGTTGACAAATTCTGAGATTCGTACCTCGTAACAGGTTTATTTATTATATTAATTCAAAATATTAACAAAAATAGACATTCGTGTGATCAAATATATTTTATTATACATATTTCAGAGGTACTGAGCTATCTTCAACAGTACGTCCTCATCAGATAAAATAAGATGATGCATGACATACCCTGACTTAGTAGATGGTTAAGATTCACTCATTCTTTGATTTATTCATTGAACCTTGTTTAACCTTTAAATATATATATATATATATATATATATATATATATATATATAAATCTACATACATACATTTACGTATGTATATAGCTATGCATTTATACATTTGTATATATACATACATTTATATTTAAGTGTGTAAGAATATATATATATATGTGTGTGTGTGTATAATATATATATATTATACACACACATATTTTCTTTTTTCAGTCTGGTCTACCATGTTTGAGCCCCCTGTTGGAGATAGATAGATAGATAGACGTTTACCAAACACACACACATTTATTACTGTCTCTGTCCCCCCACCAACACTCTTTCTCTCTTCATTTATATATATATGGCGTTGTTATTTGGTGTTGTTGTAAAGAGCAGTGGCCTTTGACCTGGCAATAAAAACTGGAGACAAAATTCTTTCTGTACCAAAACCAAGGCACACACACAAGTTTGTGTGTGTGTGTGTGCACGTTTATGTGTGTGTGTATCTATCTATGTATATATAAAAGGGATACAGATATTGCTTTCTCAGTCACCAAGTTTCTCAATTCATTCCTTGCTACTAAGTATTTTATTTTGCAATGTACTATTTTCCCCCTGAGTTTGTGATTTCAGAGAAAGGTAAGAAATTCTTCATATTTTGCATTTTTTGTATTTTGACTTTACAGTTTCAATTGTCTATCCACTCAAAATATTATAACAGCTAACAGTGAAATATAGAATTTAAAAATAAAAAGCTTTTTTGACTGAGATCAAATTTTTTTTAATTTTTATTTCAAAAATATATAATTTGAAATAGCTTGCTTTTGTTTTGGACTTTTTTGTATTTAATTTGTATGAGTATTTTTTAAAGATTCTAAGATAACTTGATTTGGCCCAGTAATCTACTGATATCAAAATCAGTAGTATATTGAAAAATGGAAAAATAGGGTAGGGGGCGTTTCGTGATTTCGAGGGGCGAAATGGGTTGAGAACCTTTGCTCTACAGCATACCCTTAAACAGGCATGCCAAACATGTGGCGCTTTGCAAGCACACCTGCAGCCTGCACAGAGGTTTTTACAGCGCGAACATGTTTTATCTTCGCAATATAAAATTTAAAAAATTAGTTGTAATGTGTGCAATTAGTTGTCATGTGTGGCCCTCAGACAACACATGTGACCCACAAAGGACCCTCAGTTTGACATGTCTGCCCTTAAAGATCCACAAAGATAGAAAGGGGTCTGTGAGCTTGTTGAGTTGACAAACCTTTCAAGGGGCTGTAATTCATTGGAAAAATTAATTAATATAAACGAGTTCCTTCAGAGTGAAAAGGTTCAGAACCACTTTATTACACAATGAAAATATATAACTATATCAACATGATCTAGGAATTAGGAATTGAAAATATAGAATGACCACATGAGTGATTTATAAAGATTACATGCCAAACCACCTCTGGTTCTACAATACAAAGATGTTTATTTTTTAAATGTTTACATTTATCTTAAAACCTTCCACCAGCTTAATAATGAGCAAGTTATTTATATTACTAAACCCCCTCCAAATTCTTTATTATTTTTAAAATGAATTGAACATCATAAGCAGTGTCTTTTATTAGAAATATAGTAATGGAAGGGTTAACTAGAGTCAACAAAGTAATAAAAGGAAGCTAATTTAAGAATACTGGGCTGAGTATCATAACTAAAAGATAACATAACAATAGGCTGATTCAGTGATCAAGTGACTAAATTTTGGGGCTTGAAATCTAATGTGCCATAGCAGCAGATTTAAAACCTGCCTGAAGCAACTTTAGCTAAGAAGCTTGCTTCACAACCACAAGATCCTATGCTTCATTACACAGCATCTCATCTTGGGGGTCTTCTATCATAATTTCTGTCAAACCAAAGCCTTGCAAGTGAAATTTGGCAGATGGAAATTGTGTGGAAGCCTTTTGGAGGAATGTGTGTGTTGGATGGCAAATGAAAAAGATAATCTGGTGCATAAAATTAAAATATCTTTCAGTATTAAGTTCCACATTGGTTGACTCCCTTTAGATCTGTTTCTTCCACTCATCATCATTGTAATTTTAACACTCACTTTCCCTGCTAGAGGTTGATAAAAATACCAGATATGGACTGAGGGTTAATATTTTTGACTAAACTTCTTCGAGGCAGTGTTCCAATATAACTGCAGTCCAGAGACAGAAACAAATAAAAGAATATAAAACTTGGCTGATTTGCACAATCAAAGCTAACAAGGCTGCAAGGCTGAAACACTCGACCAAAGCTAGTCTGAAACTCTCGACCAAAATTTTGTCAGAAACTTCTAAGCTGATAGGTAAAGCAGAATCTACCATGAGATTATTAGGCTGAATCTAATAGCTTGAATTACATAACTGAATCTAGCACAAAACTGACTCCCAATTAACGATAATAGATTTTTCAGTTTGACTTATCTAACTGAAGCCAATGTTTTGTCTGACTAAAGCTTACATGTTTCTATGCTAACCATTTCCTGTTCCTGAGTGAAACAAACATATATCATTATCATCGCCATTTTAACGTCCGCTTTCCATACTAGCAAGGATTGAACAGGTCTACATAAACCAAGTCTGTAGCGGGCTACTGACCTACCAGACAGGCTAGGAGGTCTGTTCTTTTGCTTACATATGGTCCCATGTTCTACTGAGTGCAGAGGAGAGGATGTCATATATGTCTAATGTAATGATTTAGCAGAAAATGTCTAAAAAAACAAAAATTGTTAATTCAAATGTTTATTTCTTTACTATTGGAAAGAAAATTGTGAAAATTTACAATATCAGAGTAAGGACATTAATTTTTAATGTGTAGTCATCTTAATACTTTTCAAAAAATGTTTTGCTAATGCGGTTTTATGTGGTACAGGACGTTAACAGTTTTTTTTTTTAAAAGGGGTTAATAAATAATATGATAAAAGGAACAACAGGAACTATTAAAATGAAATAAATTATCCTAAACGTCTTTAATTTTTAGCCACCGATAATGCACCTCATTTAATGTTTGGCTCTTGAGCTAGTTGCTATTGGCCCAAAATTAGATTTTATTGAGTAGACCTATGATCAAAACTATTCTAGTGGTAACTATCCCACCTTTCCTTCAAACTGTATATAAAGAACTACTTTATCTAATGTGTTCTTTTAAAGATGGTAGGATTTTATACGAAGAAGATTTGGCTACTATTTCTAATAGGTCAAGTTATGGTGCAAGAGACTCCCTCTTGAGCTAATAAAGGTTTATGTAAGCATTTTAATCCAGTGATATAATTAAATACTTAAGATTGTGTGTGTGTGTGTGCATGCACGCATCGGCGTGCCTTGAATACATGAAAGAAATTTATTCTACAGGAGGATTCTTCAAGTGTGTCAACCTCCCTAGTGCTTGTGTTATGATAAAATGCACCTGGTGCACTCTATAAAGTACAGGAGCATAGGTAAGCAAGATGCACCCCACCTCCACCACCTCTGAGAAGTCAGTAGCACTGATTAAATACTGACTTAGCTGGTGTCGGTTTACTTGTCCAACTCTCGCTAGCAGGGAGATGTAGATGTTAAACGATGATGATGGCTGAAAGGTTTCCAAAAATACAACTAACTGCTTTGTGACTCTGAATGATCACTAATGCATGCTCTATAGTCAATAGAAACTCATTTCCTGCCTCCTCTTCTTCCTCCCCTTTTCTATTATACTTATCCACTAAAAATAACACCACAATAAAATGCTGAATAGTTGGTATTAATATCAGTAGTGTATTCAAAGGAAATTAGTCACCAAGCTTTCTCAGGGATTTATATTAACACATAACCTTCTGGAAAGTTAATTTGTTCTATCACTTGCTGGAATGAAACTGAAATATTTTAAATCTTACAAACAAATTGACCTGAAACAAGTGAAACCTAATTTCCAAGAATGCCTAATTTTTAGCTTGGAAAAGTATTAGCTTAACTCTTAATGTCATGTACTGCATGAAAAGAAAGACACTTTTGAAAAATACAATAAAACAGTATCACTGCATCATATTAAAAATATTTAAAGTCCTGACTTTAACTTACTGCAAATTTTCATAATCTGTCCACTAGTAAAAATCATCATCATCACCGTTTTACGTCCGTTCTTCCATGCTAGCATGGGTTAAACGGGTTGTCCTGTTGTGGGCAGTGGCTGGTCGGCTGACCATGCCTTGCTCATACAGGAACTGATTTTGGCTTGATTTCTACAGCTGGATGCCCTTCCTAACACCAACCTCATTAACAGTGAGCGCTGGGTGCTTTTTTCCGTAACGCCTACACGTCCACTTTGCAGTGGGAGGGTGTGGGGGCATATTGTCTATATGCTTCAGCTTGTACCCATGGGAGGTCGGGTACTCTGTATTACTGCGTGATGCCAGAGGTCACGGTCGTGTGTCATCGCCTTTGAGAGGTCTAATTGGGTAAGGTCAGCTTTTATCACCTCATTCCAGGTCTTCTTGGATCTCCCCACTCAGCGGTTTCCATTGACTTCTAGTGCTCTGCACCTTTTTATGCAGCTGTCATCCTTCATACGCATCACATGTCCATACCAACGCAACCGCCTCACCTGCACACAGCATTTGATTCCTCTTATGCTCAGTCTCTCTCTCAATTCATTTATGCTTTGCCGTTTGCGTATATTACTATTACACATCCATCGGAGCATGCAGTCTTTGTTTCTTTCTAATCTACGTAAGTCTTCCACCTTCAGCGCCCAGGTCTCACTACCATGTAACATTGCTTTTCGGATACACGCATCATACAGTCTGCCTTTCATTATGAGGGAGAAGCCTTTTGCAGCTAGCAGTGGCAGTAGTTCCCTGAACTTCTTCCATCCCGTTCTTACCCTAGTTATTGTACTTTCTGAACACCCACCTCCGCTGCTAATTCGGTCACCTAGGTAACAGAAGCTGTCTACTGTTTCTACAGAGCCCTCCCAGAGATTGGTGGTGCTTGTTTCCTGTTGCTGTTTGCTGCTTGCTGTCCCAGAACAGCTGCTACATGTGAAGCCTACATTCTTAATTAAGCTTCCTGAGATCCCGCTACATCTCTTGTGTACCCATTGTTTGCATTTGGGGCAGAGAATGGAGTTCCTACCTACACCTTTCCTACATACTGAGCAAGGCCATTTCCCTGAGGGGATCTGGGTTCTGTTTTCTCGTCTACTTACAAGGACCTTAGTCTTTGTCATGTTGACTTTGAGCCCCTTTCTTTCTAGTCCCTGCTTCCAAGTTTGGAATTTCTTCTCTAGTTCTACCATATATTCAGATATAAGTGCGAGGTCATCAGCATACAGGAGTTCCCATGGGCATCCGGTCTTAAACTCCTCCGTTATTGCCTGCAGGAATATGATGAACAGGAGAGGGCTAAGAACAGAGCCCTGGTGAACACCAACCTGTACGCTAAATTC
Source organism: Eledone cirrhosa (assembly GCA_964016885.1). Lineage (NCBI taxonomy): Eukaryota > Metazoa > Mollusca > Cephalopoda > Octopoda > Eledonidae > Eledone > Eledone cirrhosa. The sequence continues at coordinate 279,905,548 of OZ024741.1, forward strand.
CTCGCTATACTCATTGCTAATCCTAACTTTGCTGACTGCTCCCCTATACATGGCTTGTACAGCTTTCACAAGCCATTCATTTACTCCTAGTTTTCTAAGAGCCCACCAGATTATAGCACGTGGAACTCTGTCAAAGGCTTTCTCGAGATCGACGAATGCCAGGTAGAGTGGCTTACTTTTAGCTAGGTACTTTTCCTGTAACTGCCTCACAAGGAAGAGGGTATCAGTGGTGCCTCTTCCTGGCACAAACCCAAATCGCATCTCATCTAGTTTCACCCGGTCCCTAATCAACTGTGCTATAACTCTTTCTGTTACTTTCATGACCTGGTCCATCAGCTTTATACCTCTATAGTTTCCACTATCTAGTGCATCACCTTTACCTTTGTAGCAGTTGACAATGATGCTACTGCACCAATCCTTTGGTATGACACCTTCTATTATTACCTGGTTAACAATACGTGTGGTTATGGTGTGACCTACTGACCCAGATGCCTTCAGCATCTCGGCAGCTATACCCGATGGACCTGTTGCTTTCCCCGTCTCATTATCTTTGATTGCCTTATTTACTATGCTGCTGCTGACTTGCACTGATGGCCCCTCTATAAAGTCTATTTGGGGTAGGGTCTCTTCTTCCCATGCATTCTCCTCATTTAGTAATCTATCATAATGGCTCTTCCATGCATCTTTCTTCTCAGCACTTGTGAGGGCAAGCTCACCTTTATCATTCCGGAGTATATATATATATATATATATATATATATATATAACGAAGGAAATGTGGTAAGGAACCAGGTGGACCATAATGCACCAAAGTACTCAATACTTAGGGTAGTAGAGTGGGTAATAGGAACGAGTAGGACCCCGGCGGCTGAGCTCAAGCCATTTCGACGGCTAATTCTCGACTCAATTTTGTCCAGAATTACCCGTCGAAACGGCTTGAGCTCAGCCGTCGGTGTCCTAGTCGTTCCTATATATATATATATATATATATATATATATATATATATATATATATATATATTTATTAAAATAACAGATTAAAGTTTAAGCAAAGAATCGCTGCTTTCACCCTTAACGGGATCTCTGAAACTAAAAATATCAATTATATATATATATATAATTAAAAAAAAAAGTTTTTTCGAATATTAATAGTAATATTCAATTCGTTTGCAATTATGCAAACAAGCCTCATTTTTAAAGCCATGTCAGTATAATGAGCCCCTCATTCTTGATCTCGTGTTGGCATGTAAAAAGAACTGCAGACACTAATGTTTCTGGGTACTAGTCTGCTAATATGAAAATCAAGCCAATCACTGTATATTTTAGAAAATATCATATATTTTCACTAGCTCTGACAGTTGAACAGTGAACTGTACTGATGAAGGGTAATACCTAGAAACATTAGTGTCTGCAGTTCTGTTTACATGCCAACACAAGAGCAAAAATGAGGGACTCATACTACGGACATGGCTTTAAAAATTAGGCTTGTTTGCATAATTGCAAATGAATCGATTATTATTATTAATATTCGAAAAACTCATATTACATTTACTGTATTCAGCCATGTAGAGCGAAAAAAAATTTTTTTTTATTTGAATGTGGCAAAGCTGGCCATTAATCGCTTGTATACAGGAAACTGACTGGGCAGTCTGCTGATATGCAAATCTGGCTGATCAGTGGATCTGCTAATATGCAGATCTGACTGATCAGCCAGTCTGCTAATATGAAAATCAGGCCGATCAGTCACTGTATATTTTAGAAAATATCATATATTTTCACTAGTTCTTACAGTTGGCAGGTGAACAGTGAACTGTACTGATGAAGGGTAATACCCAGAAACATTAGTGACGTAGTTCTGTTTACATGCCAACACAAGAGCAAGAATGAGGGACTCATTCTACTGACATGGCTTTAAAAATGAAGCTTGTTTGCATAATTGCAAACAAATCGAATATTATTATTAATATTCGAAAAACTCAGATTACATTTATTATATATATATATAAAGTAAAATAAAGCCAACTTCAATTTCATTCAAAAGCAAAGTATAAAGGTAAAGGCACATAGTGATTTTGAATAGAGTGTTTGCACATATATAAGAGACAAAGAGTTTGGAGTTAACACATACAGCTGTTAAAATCTCTGATCTCTCATATTGCCAAAATTGCAGCCCAAAGGCTAGGCATCCTCTTTAAAAAAAAAAAAAAAAACCACAGCCCTGCTTAGTTCCTGACATCTAGAAAGTTCAAACGAAACCTACACTGGAATAGGGGTTTCATTTAAAACACAAACATTCTAGATCACATACAAAAGAAGGCCATTTGGCTGAATGGTAAAAATTCACTCTCACCCACACTGCAAACACAAGCACACAGATGCAGTTTTTTTTATTTCAATTATAACAGTCTGCTCTTCTAACCCTTTCATGGGTGCATTTTTAATGAAATACACACTATTTCGATTAATTAATGATGAAGAATTTTGAGGGATTTACTTAAATTATTAAATATTTCATTACTGAGATAGTAACTTAATGTAAGGCTCTTGTATAAAACAATGTTGGAAGATTTTAATTCAAATTGGAAACCTTTAAAATGGGTGGCTTTATTTCATAAAACCAGAGTTAGTTTTGGCTGGGTTGGTAACAAAAGGGTTAAGCTGACTAGCTGTTTATGCCTTAAACCCAGGTGCACACAACTCAATTTTTACTCTCATCATCCAGGCTATGCATCCTTTCCCTCTCCTCTCACACTCAACACTTTAATCAATCGTTTCCCCTCAAAATCGCAAGGCTATAGAATGAATGCTCTCTTCACTGACTTCAACTAAACAAACCACACCAATACTGATTGTGAGAAACTCCACAAATGTGAACTCCTGCACATGATAAATAGGAAAGAGTGAAGGAACATGTTATTATTTTCCAACAATAGGAGTTAGATAGCTATATAGTAAAGGGATTTATGCAACAATAAAGTGAATATACATTTGACTGTAGTAATATCATGTCTTCTATCATATATCAAGCAAATCTATAACCCATTAACCTTTAACCATGCTATTATATTTAGAAATTTCTGAATGCACTGAACATAGACAATTATCTGATTAACTGTCAGTGTTTATTTTTGCTTCAATTTTTTTTCTTCTTCTTCACAACCTTTCATCTAGTTCATTATCCACTGAGCAAAATGCATTAAAAACTCAAACTGCAGTGGTTGATGTAAAACATTATTTTTATTCTGAGTGAATAAAAACAAACTACATTGATAAAAGCATGAAAAAGTTAACATGATTTGATGCAAGGGATGTACTGAATGAATAATCTATCAATATTTATGTAATTATACTCAACTAAAATAGAAGTTACCAATACAGACTACAGGAAGGTGATATGGGAAAATAAAAAAATGTCTTAATGAAGAGGTAAATATAAGGTGAGTAGTTTAATTAGAAATAGATTATTCATAAACAGACTGACCACATGTGAAATGGATAGAATAAAGTAAGACAAAATATGAAAAAAAAAAAAAAACTATTTCATAAGTTCATATATACTTTCATATACTAATTTATAAACAAAGTAGTTGATTTAGGAAGCATTAGAAACATTTTAAATGTGTGCATCCCAACACAAATGACCATAATAATTGACCATAAATAATAGTAGAGAAAATAGCTGGTGACTGTCCACCTTTTTCCATCTACAAGAGTACTGCAAAGAACAGGTTTGAGAATAGTCTGATGGATGAGTAAAGTATTGCTCAGAGGGAGAAAGACAAACAATAGATTGCAGAGGATGATGGGAATAGAACCAATGGTGAATATTGTGATGAGAAATGGAATGAGATGTTCGAGCCCTGTGTTGAAGAAGGATGAAAGTGACTGGTTAAGAAGAGTGATGGAAATGCATGCGGAGGGGAGTAGAGGAAGGGGAAGGCCAAGAAAGATATAGCTAAGGCTATGGTGTTGATGTGGAGGAGTGCAGACGACAGGGCAAAATCCAGAAGCTTGTCATGGTGGTCTTCAAAGTAAACTCGTACTTTAGCAGGGAAAATGGCCCGAAAATCCTAATTATTGTAGTTATTGTTCACACACATTACTGTATAGCTACTTGTAAATCACATTATATAACCAAAGTGTTAAAATCCTGCAGATTATCACAACCATCTATGTGCTAGTAAAGATACAATAATCTTTTGAATTAAAGGATCCGTTTTTAGAGATTTTCTAATAAATCATTACAGGATATTAAGAATTAAGTCATGAGCACTGTGGTGTTAAAAGGTAAGCTGCTCATCAGAAGTAGAATCATCAACCCATTTATTATTCCTAGTTGAAACCATTCCACTTCATATATGATGCTGAAGTAAATTAGTTTTACCTTCTCTGCTGTCAAGTAAATGAAGATTTAGAAGATATTAGCAACTTGGTCTGTGTTAATGACAAGATACAAACTCAAAATTCTTTACTTAAAAGGTCAACGGCCCTTTATCCACTTAGGCATTGTGACTGCATATATTAAAGTGTCAGAAAAATGTATAGATTAAAATAGAGTAGACATCAACACACACACACACACACACACACACACACACACACACACACACACACACACACACACACACACATATATAAACATACACATATACACATATATATATATACACACACACACATGCACATACATACATATATATACTTACATAAATATATATATACATACATATACATGCATACATACATATATATACATACATACATACAAACACATGCACATACATATATATATACATACAAACATAAATATATACATACATAAGCACGCACGCACACACATATACAACCGTTGTGTGTTACTATCGAGAGGCTAACCTTTGAAATAAAGCTGGGCGTGAAAATCGGATTACCTTCTGAACACGCCCAGGCCTACCACCCCATGTACATCCAAAGCTACGTGCTGCAGCTTCCTTGAATCGGAACTCAGCACAACATGAAAGTTTTAGTCTGCCTGATGATGGGCAGATCTGGAGGTTTGTTAAGGCTGGTGAAACGTGGAAGAGAGATACCAGCTGGTCTGAGTGTGCTCTACCCACAATAACTGGCAATGAAAAAACTGCAACAACTCTGGGAAACTAAACCAGAACAACCTGCCATCCTCTACACACCATCATAAACTGCAAGCAGGGTACAAATTGTTGTCCTTAAATGCTCGCAGTTTATGCAACAAGATACATCTGTTTAACTCCTACGTCGGAAGCATCGACCTTGACTTCATCACAGTCACGGAAACATGGGCACATTCCTTACTCTGTGATGGGGTTTTCAGCATTACTGGGTACAACCTTTTCCGCAAGGACCGCATTAATCGCCGTGGTGGTGGTGTGATGGTCTACGTTCGTTCAAACTTTTCGGTAATTCCTTGCATTGATTTGAACGAATCACAAGAAGAAGTTTTTTTTTGTGACATACGTATGACCATGTCAACACTTCTGCTTGGTGTTGTTTATCCCCCCCCCCCCCCCCAAAAAAAAAACTACCATCAGGACACACAGCTTTGCGATATCCTCAGAGCTGCTGGCAGGAAAACAGCCACTTATGTGTTTATTGCAGGTGACTTCAATCATCCTGAGATCGATTGGGAAACCTTTCATTGGCCACAAAGTGCAAACGATTTCCTTGAGCTAGTGCTGGATTCAAACTGGTCACAAGTAGTCACCTCTCCAACAAGAGGTGACAACACTTTGGACCTGATCTTCACCACTACTCCTGAAGTGATTATCAGTTGTACTACTGAGGAACCTCTAGGCGACTCTGATCATGCTATGATCATTGCCAATCTGGCTCTTGTGGGCAGCAACAAAAACCAGAACCATCTCCAATCTGCTTGCTTTGATTGGAAGAAAGCAGATTGGAACTTGTACTGCACTGAGCTACATCGCCCAAACTGGCATAAGTTCTATAACTCTGGAGATGTGAACACTACACTCCAGAGCATCCTGGACTCAATATGGATAGCGTGTGCAGCATCGGTGCCACTTCAGCGGTCCAACTTGCCAGGAAAGAACGTCGGAACACTGAACGGGAATATAAACTGCATAAATCAGATGCCAACAGAAAAAAAGCGGAATAAATCTTCCAACCATCTCAAGCAAGTGACAAAAAAGGCAGTGCTTGAATTTGAACAGTGCATAGCAACCAATCCTGACAGTTGGTCCTCTTCGCAATCTCCACACAAGCCAGATCACTGACGATCCCAAAGGATGCGCAGAACTCATTGCTGAGTGCTTTACAAGCATTTTTACTGTTGAAAACCAGAATGTACCATCTCCACCATCTCTAACATCAAATTCCCTAACAACTATGGAATTTACACCTGCAATGTTGCGACGTCACCTTAAAAATAAGCACAACTATGCCTCCCTGGGTCTTGATGGTGTTACATACCTGCTTCTCAAACGTGGCGGGTACTTCCTTTTGCACCAGCTTTCTTTCTTCTTTCAATACTGTCTCAACAATGGTGCAGTGGAAAACGGCCAGTGTCATTCCCGTTCAAAAAGGGCGACCGCACGTCACCTGTCAACTATCGTCCAGTCAGTCTTACGAGCTGTATTGCCAAACTGATGGAATCCTGTGTCAGAGAAACATTTTATAACTTCTGGAGCTCTCACAGCCTCATCCAGCCCTCGCTGTTTGGATTTATCCCTAACTCCAGCTGCTGTGATCAGCTTATCGAGTTCCTTGAAGACATTACCCGGATCACTGACAGCGCCTCATGGATGTTGTTTACCTTGACTTCGCTAAGGCTTTTAATTCTGTGCCACACAAAAGACTTATGGCAAAACTCTCTGCAATGGGTGTGAGGAATGATCTTTTTAACTGGTTGAAATCCTTCATTCTCAGCCGAAAAGAGGTAGTCACGGTTCTAGGACAGCATTCTTCACCATATGAGCTGTCATCTGGTGTACCACAGGGATCTGTTCTTGGTCCCCTTTTGTTTGTGGCATATATTAATGACATAGATGCCAACTTAAAGAATGCCACGGTACTGAAATATGCAGTGACATCAAGCTGTACCTTGAAATCAAAAGGACTGATCCTGAAATCTACAACTCTTTCCTACAATCAGACCTGGACACAATGTAGCAATGGATCACAGACTGGCAACTGAAGCTGGCTGTGGACAAGTGTACCACCATGCATTTTGGGAGGAAAAATCCAGCGTCCACATACTCCCTCCACAACACTGATATCAAGAAGTCCTCTTGTGAACGTGACCTGGGCATTACTGTCAGCAGCGATTTGCGTTGGACAAAGCATGTCTCTAAGATTGTAAAGAAGGCCGAGGGTGTCTTGGCATCACTCAGCAAGACCTTTGTTAGCCGCTCTCCAGCCATCTATTTAAAACTGTATACAGCTATGGTACGACCACACTTGGAATTCGCATCATCAGTCTGGAACCCCTATCTTGCTCAGAACATTGACCTCCTGGAAACTGTTCAGAGACGTGCAACCAAGCGCATACCCTCCATCAGACACCTACCATACTCTGAACGCCTTGCTTCCCTGGGCATGGATTCATTGAAGCTCCGACGTCTGGCAATGGACTTGATAAACACCCACAAAGTTATTAACCATCTCGCCAACAACAACCCTGAGCACCTTCTTGATCTCCATGTGTCTAACACACGTGGACATGCCTACAAAATCAGAAAACAGCACAGCTCCCGTGACTTTCGGAAACATTTTTTCACACTCAGAGTTGCTGAAGCATGGAACAAACTGCCTGCGTCAGTTGTTAGCTGCCGAGACACTGCATCCTTTAAAACCCTCATGCTTCTCGAAATTCGCCAAAACTACACCTGATGTACCCCTTCCATACACACGTGTATATCATGACTCATGCACTGTTCATTTTCCTGATGTTTGTACATTACCCTATGTACTATACATACACTTTTTGATGAGTTGTAGTGCACCTGAGCACTGTACACAATATTTCATTATTATTATTATGAATTATGCTGCAGATTTGATGAATTATAGAACCACACTCAAAGCAATGTGCGACACTAGATATTGACTTCTGGCTGACCCAGGAGGGGTCACACCCGACTGTGAATGGATTACAACCTCCGGATTCAGTAATCTATACGAAAACCACGTGGCGGACATATAAGTAACTTAGTTGTCATTGACAGTTTTAGCCGTGAGTTTTCTATATATTCTACAGAAATTTGCACTCACTCTAATAAACCTGTTTATTATTGTAACCATATCTGCTTTTCCTTCACTCTGCCATAGGTAATTCTGGAAGCGGAGTTTTCTATATACACTTTCTCTCTATGTGACGGGATAGCCATCACGATTTACATTTACTGTGGTATAATTGTATACGGTATGACACTTTGGTTCGACGCCGACTCGGCCATACAGTGAATTTCACTTGGGACGTTGGGTTGAGTGACCGAACGTGAGGACTTTGGGGATGCCAGTTATTGCGGACTTGTCGTATTTTCAATTTCCTCACTGGTGTGCCAGCTGTACATGTACCCTACCTTTCTTCAACTCATCATACTTTTTTTTATTTTAGATTTTAGGTGTCTATTGCAGATCGCCTATGTGGATAAATCCCCTGGGTATATGTTTTGGAAACAATGTTATCTCGCCTAACGCTCGGAACTGGAACCAATGGATGTGGTTCGTAGGGTGCTGATATGATACGGAGAATCGACCTGTTACAAGGCGATATAACTGGAGTACACCATCCTTCCTATAGACAATCCTACATGTAAAGCTGCACCACCGCTAACCAACTATTCTTCTCACAGACTCATGCTTGCAAGCTCTCTTAATCTGCCTGTACACCCTGTATTTGGACTGCATGTGCTTTGATGTATCTATGCATTGCTTTGTTTTTTTTTGTTTTTTATTAAATATTATTATTATTATTATTATTTTTTTTTTATCATGCTGATTAATACCTTCACTCATTCCTTGCTACCATCTCCCAACCTCCTTATCATCTATTGCACCATTTAAGTGTAAAATTTTTGATGACATTTTATGACATTATGTGCGTCATGTATTGTCTTTTTCTATATAGCGCTGGCCTCGGGACCCTCCTGCTGATCCTTTAACCTTGTTCTGGTGACGCAGCTTGATGGAGCATGCAACTATTGATATACTCTTGTTTATAGGCTCATATGATTCCTGCAATAGGGTATGGATGAAACACTGTTAGCTAATAAAACAATGTATTTCTAAGCACTCTTTGGTTATTCCTATAATTATACATATATACATATATATATATACATACAAATACATGCATACATACAAATACACACACACACACACACACACACACACACACACACACACACACACACACACACCAATAAAATGCAGGCATAACAGACCAGATATTATGATATGGGACAGGGAAAAGAAGGCATGCGCAGTAGTGGAAATTAGCTGCCCACTAGATGCCAATATAATATCAAAGATTAACGAAAAGGAGAATATTTATGCAGAACTGATGAGAAATCTGCAGATTTATGCATGTGTTTATTGGGGCACTGGGGTATGTTAGTAACTGACTCAATACAAATCTTGAGAAGCTAGGCTTCAGAGGAACAGAAAGAAC
>OZ024741.1:279932696-279957696 GCA_964016885.1 Eledone cirrhosa
TTTTTCAGTAACTGCTTTGTGGGATAAAACTCTTCAGATAAGAAAACAGAAAGCTAGGTTTAAAATTGACAATATAATATTTAATGTGACATTTTATAAAATCTATTTCATTTTTTTTTTATATTACCTAAACCTCAAAGTCAATAAATATTGTTAAAAATATTTATTAAAAAGTACCATTAATGATAAGGAGGAGAAAGAGAAGATGACGACAATGATAAAAAGAAAAAAAATACTTTGTCATAGATGTGAGTTTGAATTCAAGAATAATTTTATTATATATATTTTTTTTAAAAACCAACCAAGATTAAAAGAAATTACAGAAATGCAAATCGCATTGTTAACTGAAACATTAAGCAATGAAGTAGTAAACTATAAAGATCAGTTCAGTCACAAGTTATTGGTGTTCATAAATGCCAGCTTATGTGAATAAATATAGGTTCATACATAAAAGAGAATACTGGATACTTATAGAGCGTGTATTATTCATTTATTTAAAATTCGAAAGTTCTACAGTTTCTTTTTGCACAGAATTTTTATCAAAAGCTATTGTTTTGAAATGGTTTTAAAAATTACAATAGGCTTTAATTGTGCTGCATTGTGTTATAGGATCTATCTTGTTTCCGATGGTGTGTCCTCCAGTTGTTTGAACATTGGAACTGCCTGCCCCCTAGTGTAAATTGACTGCACATTCCACAAACATGTGCACCCTTAATGTAGTTCTCAAGGAAATTTGGCATAACAGAATGACAAGGCTGACCCCTTGAATAATAGGTACAACTCATTTTTGTCAGCTGAGTGAACTGAATCAATATGATATTCAAGGACATATGTGCCACTCAATCCAGGAATTAAGCTCATGGCCTTATGATAATGAGTCCAGTACCCTAACCACTATGCCATATGCCTTTGCACTACATTGTACAATCAATATTCTACTTTCTTGGACATTTTAAGCCTGGCAGAGCCCATCCCTATCCAGGTCTGAACACAGCAGATTTCTTCCAGAGAGGGATAGAAAGTGAGAGAGAAGAAGTGAGAAAGGAATATAGATCTCAGCAGGATTTGAACTCAGAGAGTAGAGAGCCAGAAATGAATACCGCAAAGCATTTTCTTCAACATTCTAATGACTGCCAATTACCTCTTATCCATACACAAAGTGGAACACAGTTGAGAAAGCTCATGTAGCTAAAATTTCAATATTGAGATAATGCTTAACCCTTTAGCATTTTCATTATTCTATATTTGGGCGGTGGATTGGCAGTATCGGTAGAGAGTCGGACACCATGCTTTGAAGCATAGAGTTACGTCCCTTTATGATCTAAGTTCAAATCCCGCCGAGGTTAACTTTGCCTTTCATCCTTACGGGGTCGATAAAATAAAGTACCAGTAATGTACTGGGTAATTGCTGGCCTTGTGCCTAAAATAGAAACAATTATTCTATATTTGATATTGTAATTTTGCAGTAAAGACTTTATCTCATAGTCTCAAATCTACGAGATTTTGATAATGATGATGTTTATTTTGAGAACAACATCTTAATGTCAGCATGAGCAGCTGATTACGGCTGGTTTAAACAGAAATAATGGAGAAAATTTTGGCCATATACAGCAGGTGTAAATGCTAATGGGTTAAAAGATTCATACACCAAAATTCTAATTAGTGGATTATTGCAGACAAAAAAATTGTTAAAATTTCAAGTGAACATCAAAAAGCTCAATTGGTGTAGTACCTAAGTCAAAATCAAACTCTGTTAAGTGCAGTGAAATACAGTATCTGACATAAGAATGATGCAAGCAACATTAACAAAGGAAAAAAAGGAATGGTTAGATAATAACATCTTCAGTGACTCAAAACAAGTTGAAAATAGCATTCTCTCTTTAACAGTAAATTATTATTTATAGGCATAAGAACTTAGGAAAGATGTTAATATCTATAAAGAAGGAAGAGAAATATATAGCAGTAGTAACTTGCTTTCGAGCACATTAGAAATTGGATTTATAGACATTTTATAATTTAAAAAAAATTTTTTTTTTGTTCAACCCTGACTAGTCTCCTTTTGTATGTAAATGGAAATATGTTTTCAGGACATTTCAGTGACATTAGATTTCACTGTAGGATACTTCTAGAAATATTCACCAGTAAATACAATGAAATTCCATTCACTACTAAATGCACAAGCATGCACATATACATACATGCTCCTGCACGCCCTATGGCTACTTGCAATATTGTTTGGCTTTATATCCAAGTAATGTTGTTATTCAATTCTATTCACACTATCCTCTGCTTTCTTCTCCCAAGTGTCTAAAATAGCATTAATGGAACCATTATATCCCTTTGACTAAAAAGCTTGAATAATTTTCAAACCCATTTCTGCAATTAGATCATTTCCTCATTGCCATAGATATGCACAATGAATCCCAACTGTAATAATCATCTTTCTAGTTTATTTCAATATTAATTCATGCAGAGTACATATGGGAGTATGCACACATGAGCTTTCATGTATAACGCATTTTAATGCTTACATAAATGTATGCATGTATGCATCAAGCAAATATTATGCCTGTAATATATGCATATTTACATGCCTAGTAATCAGCTATGACTTTTGTGGTATTAACAAATAATAGATAAAGCTCTAACTAGATAAGACAATAATCAGTCATAAGTAGTTTCCCAGAAAGTTTTGAGAACATCTCACAAAATAAGGTAAGTGGAATAAGGCTTCTCATCCCATAACAAAATACAAGCAGCTTGCAACATATGAGCCCCAAGTCTGATATTTTATTCTCTTGATCATTTCTCAGCTATAATTACAAGATTACCAGTGCAATACTTGTAAGCAACTCTAATTTCAGCACTAAAAAGATAAAAAAAAAAAATAGTTTTCATCATCATCATCATCATCGTCGTTGTCGTTTAATGCCTGCTTTCCCTGCTAGCAAGGGTTGGATGGCTCTACATAGACCAATTCAATACTGATGTGGAACTACCGACCTTCTAGACAGGCCAGACGGGGTGGGGTGTCTGCATCTCACTTACATATGGTCTCACGTTAGAACACAAGAGAGGTTGTCATGCCTTCGATACAACTAAAAGGTCCTCTCAACCCTTTGTTTGGCAAGCTCTCTACAGTTGGATGCCCTTCCTACCACCAACACTGAGGTTGTCATGTCCTTAAATCAGATATATGCACATACAGGTATGTTCATGAATATGCTTAGAATAGAAACATGTTCTATGTATATTATATCTCAGAAAAGATATAAAATACACAAAAAAAAAAACTCTAGAGAAGGCATTAAAACACTGAAATCAGATTTGTAATTGGAAATCCTAAAGATTAAATCAAATTATCCACATAAAAATTATTTACTGTTAGCTAACAGGATTGAACAGCAGTAGCAGGTCTACATATTTAAATATAGCAAAATAAAAAGAGTATTCATATATGAATAAAAATATAAATTATATGGAAATCTTTTGTGATGACAACCTTTCATCTCCAAGGAGATGAATGTTTGAGTCCAACTGATTTCTTATATGTTGCTTTCCTTTTATATGACAACTCTTTACAAAAGCACATTTTGCTTTATTTGAACATGTAAAATATTTTAGCATATAAACTGTACTAAAACACTAATGTACTTGCTAATTAGTTTGATTGGATTCTAGACTACTTGATATAGATTTTTTTTTATGTTACAGAGTGGATAGTTACATGCATTTCCATCTTCATTATAGTTATTATTACTATAGAGAGTAAAGCATCAGACTAAATGCCTTTTGATATTCATTTATATCATTTCAGGTTCTGAGTTAAACTAAATCACTTATAGCCATCTCCCCTACATGATTTCAATTACCAACTATATCCTGTTCCCTTGGTTACTATTGAGAAGGCATGAAAATATAAAATAGTGGGAAGGTATAACACGTTACATCTCCCTCCATCCCTCCTTAAAACCCTAGGGTTTTTGCTTATGTAAAACCAATTATTATTACTTTTGGAAATACAGAATAGTTGGCACAAACAATACAGCCTCAAACTAGATGTTTTACAGTATCTGGTTTGAGGTGTCAGGTTTCTTGAACTACAATCCTAATACAGTCAACTTGGCTTTTCTTTTAAAGAATTAATAAAATATGGTAGATTATATGTCTTCAGACCATACTTAAGATTTCTTTGCATGACCACATCTCAAATAAAGAGGTGACAAAAAGGGCCCTGGCTGAGTAATCTGTGAAATACCATTACTGTAGTATGGCAGAAGATGCTAGGCCAAATGTTACACATGTCAACGAAGAGACCAGTGAGGGTCCCACTCAAATGAAAAAATTGAAGAAAGGCATAGAAAACAAGGCAAACCCATGAAGACCTGGTTGAGGTCTGCGGAGGAAGATCTGGCAGACATAGGCCTGGCCTGGGAGCAAGCCTATGATAAGGCTTGTTACTTAAAAGTTGAAGTCTGTTCTAAGCTGAAGGCTCATCAGACCGGTGCTTATCTCCAGTTTCCTTGGCGTTAAGTAACAGAGTACAAGCCTTTCTCTGGATAGGATGCTGGTTTATCTCGGGATTAACACCCCAGCTACTGCTGGTACTCACTCTCAGTAGAGTGTACTTGAGCAATATGAAATAGTGCTTTGCTCAAGAACACATTACAACACCCTGTCCAGGAATTGAACCAATGACATTATGATCATAAGTCCAACATCCTAACAATTGGGCCATGCAGCTTGCAACCATGCCAAATCTTTTATCATCCAATGCTCCACAGGGGACAAAGGGAACTAAAGAAGATGTGTCTTCCTGATGAAATTCAACTTCTCAAAACAGTTCTTTGTAATTATTATTATACACGAGAGGAGATAGAGAGGGAAGATTGCTGTGAACCATGAAGGTGAGTTAGCTTTGATCCTCCCTTAATGCCATTTCATTTATGTTGATAACACCCTGGGGAAAGAGACATGAACTGTAAATCTCTCTATTCTTTTCAGTACTACCAACACAACATCACCAAAACCAGAAAAAGAAATCATATTGTTGAACTATTGCTAGCTCTTTATAAAGTTCAGACAGATTTACACAAGAGTGAAGTTTACACATCTTGGATGGTCAACTCCCTCCATATATGCATGTAGACAAGATAAGAAAAAGATAAGCCTTGCTTTCCAATTATGTCCTCTATCTACTGCTAGTTTAATAGTTCTCCTCTCATCCTTTTCCTACCATATTTCAAACAAAACACACCACCCGTGTCTATCAATTAATTTTGTAAATAATCAACAATTTGATGGGATTTAGTAAAATAACTAACCATATTAATAAACTGGTGTTTAGTACATAGCTTAAAGATATTCTTCCATAACATTAGACTTTTTTAGTTTAAATATGAATAGTTTAAAACAAGAGGTTTGTCATTGTAGAATTGCAGCAGGTTCGGGCAGATTGGTAATCAAAAGGACTAACACACACACCCATTTCCTCTGGCACAATTCAAGCTAAATATAAACTACACATGGCTTCGCCTGTTATCATACAATACAGTAAAAGATAGGTTGAAATGGATGTTTAGCTCTTCTCAAAGAAATGGAAATTTAAATATATATGAGAGAGAGAGAGAGAGAGAGAGAGAGAGAGAGAGAAAGAGAGAGAGAGAGAGAGAGAGAGAGAGAGAGAGAGAGAGAGAGAGAGAGAGAGAGAGAGAGAGAGAGAGAGAGGAGGTGACCTAATTTTTTTTTTTTTAAACCTACACTATATGAAAAATATTTATCCTCAATTTATAAATTTATAAAACATTCCATTCTGAGAGATTCAGTCATTTGTTCAATTTTTTAAATGTATTTTCTATGTTCTATCATCATCATCACCCTTTAACATCCAATTTTACATGCTAGCATGGGTTGGACGAGTTGTCCCTTTAAGATAAGCCAGATCAGATGACCATCTTTTGCTCATATAGAACTGATTTTGGCTTGGTTTCTATGGCTGGATGCCCTTCCTGATGCCAACCACATTTACAGTGTAGACTGGGTGATGGGTAAGGTGTTAAGATTGTGGGAGGTGTATAGAAGGGGGAGGGAGTGTAAAGCAGTGCCTATTGTGCACATGGGAAGACAGGTCTTCTTTATTTCTGCATTTATATAATCAAGTACTGTATATTTTATTTGTGTGTGTATAGATAATTTATAAATAAAACATTTAAAATGCCATAGTGATCTTTAATACATGATGGTTGTTTCTAATTAAACTGGAATTTCCACAGGGTCAACTAATTTGTTGTAAAGTGTTTATATTTCAATTTAAACCTTCCATCATAATTTTAGGTAAGAAACTTTTATTATATTTCAAGCACCATATTAACTTAATCACTCCAAATTTTGGATTAATTTTAAATCACAGGTAGTGTCTTTCATTGAAAATATAATAATGAAAGTGTTAAAATGATTTCTTACACACAAGTATAAATTCCCTGAAATTCATAGAGGATTGTTGTTGTTTAGCCCCAAGTCAACACTGAATTAGTAGACCTATAACCAAATAGGTCCCAGTAAGGCTATTTTGTATTTTTAATCTAACACTGTAACATTATCCAATGAGTATGCCACCTTTAAGACAATAGTGTGTAGTGAGGGAGATTTGGCTGCTACTTCTAGCAGGTTCAACTTCTACATAAAGGCTTTGTCTGTGGGCATCTTTACATATGAATGCCCATTTCATGAGCTTTCATGTATAACACATTTTAATGCTTACATGCATGTATGTATAAAGCAAATATCATGTCTGTAATATATGCATATGTACATGCCTAGTAATCAGCTCTGACTTTTGAAGTGAAATATATAATTGTGAATCAAAATTGGAATATACAAACTTTGAATCACTGAGAAATCACTGCAGATGAAAAAAAAACAATAGCAACAACAAAAATGTTATGGTTAAATTTTAAAATATTTGGCAAAGATCTTTGCTTACCACGACAAAATACAATCAGAGAAAGTCTCGAAACTGGTGAAGAGAGCGAAAACAATCCAATACATCATCCATTTTACCTGTAAAAAGAAAAAAAATACAATAATTTAATATTCGTACAGTTTACTGTTTTCAAAGGCTATGCACAATATATTGAATGTAAAATAAAAGGAAAACAAAAGTGAAACAAATATAATGATTGCTTATAGAATATCATCATCAACATCCTGTTTTATTGATAGCAAATTTCTACAGTCAGATGTCTTTCCTGACACCAACCCATACTGACTAAGCAATGTTTTAAAAGCAAAGATGTACACAAACACACATAGGTAAAGCCTCCCTTTGGTCATGAATGACCATAGGATTTATACCTAGAAAGTTTCCCTTCTAAGTCACAAGTCCAAGCAAAGTTGCTTGTGGAAGACCAGCAGTCATCCATGCATACCAGTTTTCCCTCTCCATGCCACCGATGTTATCCAAGGGAAAGGCAATGGCCAATACAGTGTGGCAGCAATGACATCACAACTCATTTCTACAGCAGAGTGAACTGGAGCAACATGAAATAAAGCATCGTGTCAAGGACACAACACATCACCCGGTCCGAGAATCAAACTTGGAACCTCACGATTGTAAGCCCAATGCTCTAACCACACACACACACACACACATATATATATATACATGTATGAACAACAAGCTTTCAGAATTCCCAATTAGTAAATTCCCTAACAAGGCACTGAACTCATGAACTCAGAACTCCATGCTTTAGAAGTGAACTTCTAAATCATTCACCTATTATATATTTTATTAATGTTATCACAGAAGAATAGATGGTTAAAATTATAGAATTCTGAATAAAATGCATTATTATTAATTCAGTTCAATTGTTTCTGAGTTATAAATTTTGCTAAGACAACTTCACTGGATCATTTATTTCCCAAGTCTAACAATAGTTAATTGGAAAAAGGTATTTTATTATTTCTCTGCAAATTTTAATATTTGCAAACTTATAGTGCATGTCTTTTTTTATAGTTGAAAGCTTCTCAACAGTGAAGCGAGAATAAAACCTGGAATTACCCAGGTAAAGCAGTGTAGTACAGTTGAGACACAATACATCAGATGTAATATACTTCCACTTTGCATTTATCAATGTGATTGGTCCATTGGGTTTCATTTTCTAAGGGAAAGAATGACATTTAATCTATTCCATGTTGTTGTAGCAGCAGTAGTAGTAGTAGTTTCTAATTTAAGCATAATGCCAGTAGCTTGATTAACCTCAGTACTTGGCTGGTACTATATTTCAATGACCCTGAAAGGATGAAAGGCAAAGTTGACCATGACAGAATTCGAAACTAGAACACAGAGAGCCATAACAAAATATTGCTATGTATTTTATCAGATACATTAGAGATTCTGCCAATCCACAGCCCTTATCTTAATAATAATAAATAATAATAATAATAATGATACTTTCTTTATTAACCACAAGGGTTGACATAAAGTAGACATTAAGGACAGTACAGGACAATACAGGACGGTACAAATGGGCATTTCTGCGTGTAAAAAAACAAAAACAGAGGATGTAATAAAAATAACAATGAAAAATTCCCCAATAGGGGGGAGACTTCGGAGGGACATTTGTGGAGAAAGCCCATTAAAAGGCCACAGTGACCCTGACCACCAGGGCAAGTGCCCTCTCCCAGTTTTCCACCTTTAATTTACAGACACATACTCAGAGTAGGCCCATTCACTCGGGCCCTTCTTGCTTCTCTCACCCATCTTTCAACAAAATGCTGGGAAGAGAGCACTTCCCTCTCTACCCTGATTTTCCTTTTCAAATGAAATTTGAAAAAGTCAATCAGGGCATCACCGAAGAGGTAAGTGCTCGTCTTCAGCCCTTTCAAACGTGTCCACCATACTATCTCTTTCGCCATGGCCACCCGACAGATAAAAACTGCCTGCCCTTCCCGGCTAAAGGAAGAGGGCGGGGCAATCCTCACGATGGACTCAGCTGATAGCCGGATCCGTCCTACACGCGACAGCAGGTGTTCGACATAAACCCACAAGTCAGCAATTCTCGGACACTGGACGAGTGCGTGCAGGACGATTTCGTCGCCCTGTGCGCATCTCTGACATGCCTGGCTGACGGCACCTCCATGCCTGTAGAGTTTATCCCGAACAGGCAAGGCTCCTCGGTAGCACTGCCGGGCCAGGGATTTCTGGAAGTTGTCCATAGGCCCTGGCCCGAAAGTTCTTCCGAAGAGATTGGCTAGTTGATTTTCGTCGAGGCCTAGAGTTTCCCCAAGTCCGTCGTCGCTCTTCCCCTCCACTAATCCTCTATAGAATGCCGATGCCGAGGTGGAGTTTCCACTGATCACATTGCCCGATTGGTCGAGGGCTGTGAGCGCCTGAAGACATTCCAGTCTCCAAGCGCTCCCTCTCGGTCTTCGCTTGACCCAGGACTGCAGCTCCGTCAAGGAAACGAGCTGGGGAAAGACGCGTCTAGCAAACAGCGACCACACCTGATCACCGTCGAGGAAGAGATGTCGTAGCCTGAGCGCAAGTCTGCGCATCATTAGCCACGGCATGCACAGCCCTCCACGTAGCGGGTGTTGACAGCAGATGGACCGCCTGACCATCGGAGCGCATCTCTTCCACAAAAAGTGAAAGAGCAAACGCTCCAGCGCAGTCAGGCGAGGCTTAGGACAAGCCACGACGGTCAGGCGGTAGTAGATGATGGATGCGATGTACGCGTTAGCCACCTCCGCTCGACCTTTCAGGGATAGCTTCCTCTCCGCCCATTTCTGGGTGAGAGAAGCCACCCTGCTTGTCACCTCGTCCCAGTTTGGGTCCGTCTGGAGGTCCGGACCAAACCAGACCCTTAACAATTTAACTGGTTCGTCTGTCCAGCGCCCAACGACGCCGTTGGACGGCATGGACCTGCCTCTCCAGGTGCCGAGCTGCAGGCCCACCGACTTTTCCTGGTTGATCATTGCTCCTGTCACCGCTTCGTATTCTCTTAGTGTAGTGCCGATCACCTCGATGCGTTTGGCGTTCAACACCACTACGGTGACATCGTCCGCATATGCTGACACGGATCTTCCGCTACCTAGTTCGCGCGGGACCCCCCCCCCCCCTCAACGTCTCCAGTTTGTGCAGTAATGGCTCGAGAGTAAATATGTACAAGAGGGACATCCTTGGTGGACCGAGCGCATGATGTTGAACGGTTCCGAAAGGTGACCGTTCACCCTCACCACAGAGCAGATGTCGCTGTGCATGGCAGCGATCCAGCCTCTGAAGACGGGCCCAAAGCCAGTTGCCCTCAGGACTGCCGCCAGATAACGATGGTCGACCCTATCGAAAGCTTTCGACTGATCTAAATTGATCAAGGACCCACCCGTGCCAGGTTCCCTAGCTAACCGCTCGACGATGTATCGCATGAGGTGGAGGTTGTCGTGGATGGATCTGTTAGGAATGGCGCATGTCTGCGCCTCTCCTACCAGACCACCAACGACAAGCGCCAACCTCTTTGCTAGCACCTTGACCAAAATCTTGAACTCTGTGTTTAGAAGAGTTATGGGCCTGAAATTATCTATGCTATCTCCCTTGTTCGGATTCTTTTTCAGCAGCGCCACCGCTCCGCGGCTCACAGAGCTGGGAATTCTCCCGTTCTGTTGCCAGTTGCAGTAGACGTCCGCCAAGAGGCCTCCGAACAAGTCTGGCATCTGTACGTAAAGTTCATAGGGCAGACCATCCAAACGAGGCGATTTACCCCTTGTGCAGCCAGTCATTGCCTCCCGTACTTCAGCGGCTGTTATTGGCTTTTCGCAACACTCCGCCTCAGTGGCCGAGAGCCGCGGCAGTCCGTCAAGGTAGACACTAAAGTCCATCCCTTGATCCGGCCCGCCGCTGCCCCCAAACAGCTGAGCGAAGTGTCGCTGAAAAGCTTAACACATTTACCCCGGGATCGAGTAGCATGTGCCCGCCGTGGTCCACCAAAGACCGGATCGTGGCTTTGTTGTCACGACGCACCTCCGCCACTCGGGCCCATTGAACGGCTTTCGTCCCCTCGTGTCTGAGAGCACGCACCCTAGCTCTGACAACGCAGCCTTCGTGCTTTGCATTGAAGAATTGGTCAAGGGCCAATTTCGCCGCAAGTACGTCGGTCGCGATGCCTTTGCTAAGCGCCTCGTCTATTTTTCTAACTAGTTCTCCCTCTGCTCTATTTTTCTCTATTGCTAAAGCCTTACTAAACCTAATGGTAATAATAATAATAATAATAATGGGAAGAGCTACTATTGCGTAATACATCTCTAATCTATTTCAGATTTATTCAGTAATGATAATAAGATTTCAATGGCATATGCATATTTCAACCTAAATAAATCTCAGATAATATTTCAAACTTTTCAAATCAGAAAGTTTTTTTTAAATCAAGAAGCTATTGATAGATAGAATGATAAATGTACTTTTTGATTCGAAAAACTCTGAACTGACTTCTATAAAATTTCATATTGCACAGATTGAAATACATAAGTAATTGGAGTAATAATACTGCTAATAAGACAGCAAATTGGCAGAGTTGTTAGAGCGTCAGATAGAATGCTTTACGGTATTCATTCCAGCTCTCTATGTTATCAGTTCAAATCAACTTTGCTTTTCATCTTTTTGAGGTCAATAAAAAGTACTGGTTCAGTACTGGTGTTGATTCTTCCTCTATATCTCTTTCACTCCTCTGGAAGAAATCGACTATGTTCAGACCTGGAGAGGGAATGGACTCTGCTAAGTTTAAAATGCTCAAGATACGTATATATCACAACAGTGTCCCTACGACTCCATCGGGAGCTACAGGTCCATGCATACACACATTACTACAACTACTATTCAACAAATATGAAACAGACATGATTCCCTGACAAAAGCAAATCAAATGAACCAATCACAATGATGCTTGTAAAGAAATCCTAGTTATTAACCCAGTAGAGTTTTCAAAATGTACAATGGTGGCTGATAACATGAACTTAGAAGATGGTGGTCTGAAGGAGAACAGAAAATTAGTTGTATATCCTCCATCAAAACCAAGAGATGCATGCAGAATGTTTTATAAATATTTCCATTTTGAATATATTTCCCATAAATATTAAGTAGAATTGTTTTTGTTCATTAGTGGATTGTTTTCATATGTTTAACTGAAAAACAGGGTTCAGAGTAATGTGTTTTACCTAGGAACACAAATTAGAAATAGCATAGCTTCAAATTCATTCTATCATCATTATCATCATCACCTAATGTCTATTTGCCATGCTTGCATGGTTTAGACGGATTGTCACGTACTGAGGCTAGATAGGTCAAGTGACCATGTCTTGCTTGTATGCTTGTTTTTAGCTCGGTTTCTTCTATGGCTGGATACCCATCTAAACACCAACCACTTCACAATGTGTACGGGGAGACTGAGCGCATTTTATCAAGTCTCCGGCATTACCACTTTACAGAGTGGACTGGGTGCTTCTTTCATGGCACAAGCTATATCGCCTTACAGTGCAGACTGGGTGCTTTTTTTTTACTGACACAAACACTACCACTTTACAGAGTGGGTTGGGTGTATTTTAGCATGGTACCAGCACTGGGGAGGAATTGATGGAAGGGGTAGTCATTTCACCATGGGTGAGAAAGCATGAGGTCATCAAAGAAAACACTCAATATAAGGAATTTGAAATGGAAAAAAAAAAAACAATCTGAAAGTAAGATGAAGAATGGCATTTCTAGATGATAAAACTGATATGACTAAAGAACAGAAGAAAGTAAATATAAATAACTGTGGTAACTTAGGATTTTATGGTTATGTAACTTAAACCAAAAGTAGAAGGAAGACTTAGAGTAGGCTTAAAAGCTATTTGGGAACTAAAACAATTGTGTAGAGCTAGAGAGACATCAGGCATAATAGTAACTCAATACTCTCTTCTAGCATGTTACCTGCAGCATTAGTGACGTTAATTGCAATAATGAAAATAGTAAAGTGGAATGGGGTTTATAAACAAAGAACTGGAGCAGGAATTGTTTAGTGGCTTTCATTTGTCAAACAGCTTGACATGAGGATAACTTTATAAGTTTATACTTATCCTGTTCAACACTTTATTGCAATTACTTTATTGAAAATGGTAAACTACATAAAATATTAATTTATGATCTATGATACATAAATATGCTTTTGTTTCAGGAGAATGTTTGACTTTGAAGTATTGAATTTAATAAATTAATGAACAGTGAACATCACTTTCCTGCCTATTTTCTATTATCATTTTTACATCCATTAACGAAGACCCATTGAAAAACACAAGAAAAAACAACAAAAAGACATTATCTGAAAACTTAGTCCTTCAACATGACTTCACAATATATGTACACAATAGTTTTGAAAAGTGAAAAATATCAAAAATGAAATTGACAAAATGAAATATACATTTCAATATAAAATGAAAATGTTAGAGTATGCTTGTTCTTTAAAGTCTGACTCATTTTAACCACTAATGCAAAAGAGAAAAAAATAGTGATATGGAAATAAAAAAAGCTGACAGAGCACTGAAAATTTGAGATTTACAATTTCAACTGTTGAAAAAAGGCAAATTCATAGTGGAAGTGAAGATTAGAAAGAAGATAAGGAATAGTAAATAGTTAGTCATAGTGGAATCACACCAGCTGGTTGAGATAAAAACTAACCAAGATAAATGAAGTATGAAGTGGTGAAGAAACAAGTGATCCTTTTAGTAACAGCCACAGTAATAAAGAGAGGGAAGAAGAGAGTGAATGTACAGAACAAAAAAAGGGTTACTCAGCAAGAAATTTACTAGAATGGAGAGAAGCAATGAAACAGAGAATATGGTGATGAATATAAAGAGAATATTTATAGCTAGGATTGCTTTAAAAAAAAAAAAATCAATAAAAAAAAAAAAAAAAAAAAAAAAAAAAAAAATCACTTTTCTTCATTCAAAATAGGAACCCTGATACAATATTCTGATTAAGCATTCAAACAGGATAACCCTCTTCCTGCTGGAGGGAGGTAAATCTCTAATCTAGGACACCATGTGCTGTGACATGTTCTCTACCTGATTGCCATCGAGACCTCTAGTGCCCTCATTTTTGAAAATGTTTACCTCTGCAAAATAGGAAGGAGTGCATCCTGTCTGAGGAAAGAGCCTCTATCAAGTGGAGTGGCTGATGTAGCAGGTGTTACTGGCTGTTCCCTGTGGTGAGACATTAACCATTTTGTCTGCAAGGTACAGTTGAGATATATCATCTAAACCAAGGTGTTGATCCTGATGTTCCTGCCACTTTTTCCCTAATTTGCACTATGCAATTTTTTCTTTCTTTTTTTTTTTATGACAAACTATATAATCCAATTGAAATTTGAATAAAAAATCTCAAGTTTAAAAAAAAAAAAATGTCTATACTCCATTCTATTATAAAATATTTTATGCTCCATAACAGACTTGGAATGTTTTCTTCCCAATTCTCTTTAAACTGTACATTTAAAATTGTGGTTGTAACTAGACTCACTGAAATTCTTTATACCAACATAGGCTATATGAGTTACATTAGTAAAAGGCAGTAGTCATTTAATGTTTGGATATTTAATCTATACTAAAAGGTTTGCAGAAAGTACTAATGCGTATTTTTATAATGACATAACCATTAAAGTTTATGTATCTTTTTTTAAAGACCTCTCTATATCAACACTTTATTTCAGCAGCAAATTCTTTAAGTGTTTTCATATCAATTTCTAGCCTTTCTCCATACAACACGGTGGCTTTTATCTCCACACAAGTTTTGTATGAAATACTAAATTTTCATGAATTGAATATTAAATCAGTAACTATTTTGTTGCATTAAGAAACTAATAAAAGATTTCAATTCAGTATAGACAAACAATTGAAATACGTAGCAATCCATTGATGTAGACATGAATTGAATTTAGGGTAGGAGAGGAGATGATTCAGCTGGCAATTTTAGGTAAAAGAGAAGTACCTTGGCACATACTTGAAATATATCAAGTCATCTTGTGTAAATATTAATGGGAAATTTGACAACTTGCCATTAAATGGTAGCTTATATAAGAATTTGCAATGTGATATCTAATCAAATACCTAATTGATATTAAATGCAGTTTTTGTACTGGTTTTAGTACGTAACATAGCTAACTTTGAAATTATCTGTTAAAGAGAAACCATAGGTTTTCTGATTAATGATAATCCATTTACAGCTGTTCTCATCACTAATTAATTGAAATTTCTTGATTTACTACATCAAGTATGTTAGTGACCACTTTACAGAAAAAATATTGGCTTTTCTTTCAGCGACTTATAAAAGTAACAATACAAAGAACTTAACAAATATCACACAAATATATTTAAAATGTTTGGATAGCACTGTATTCATCACAAAAGCAGTTCTTTCCATCTTATTTAGAGCTATAATTTAGATAATTCCATAAATTCACAAACGTTTCTTTGTCACATGATATTCCAGAAAGTTAAGATGCCTATCTTAGCTGAAAGTTAACACCACCACCTCTTCTACTCCTTCCCGTCAAGTCTAAATTGATTAGAAGCTTTGATATTATCCTCTACTTGTTGCCATATTTCCAAGATGAAAGATAAGTGCATAGCTATATGCCGTGGGGAGTGGGGTGGAATAGAGAAAAAACAGATATCTAGTTTGTTGACCTCTATATCAAACTAATGTAGTTTCTAGCCAGGAACAAAAGTACGCATGGATAATTTTCTCCACATAGTATTTAGGCAGATAATAAATAAGAAAGTATAGAAGAAGAAACGTTTAACTCAGTGAAATAAATGGCACACATATTCAAATCGCTTCCTATACTAGGGACAAGTGATGTAAAATGAAATAGTGCTTAATAGTGATAATTATGATACTGATTAGATATCTGATCTCCTCAATGGGTTGCAGTTGGTCTATGAGAATGGAAGATCCTTATAATGTATGTTATTTCAACTTTACTGATACAATATCTTTAAGGGAATTCTATATACCAATAGTACTGTCAGTATTTCTAGTTTGATATGTGAAGTGAATTAAAAAGCCAAGCAAGTCATTATTTTTGAAAATATTTGAAAACCCTAGGTAGCGTCCTTTATTAGAAATATGGTAATGAATGGGTTGAACCATAAAGTTTGAACTGATTAAGCCAGTGTTTCCCAACCTGGGGACTAAGAAGTAAGTTTGAAATTTCATATTTTATTACTAACAATATGTACACGCTATTGGGTATCCATTCCTGTTTAGATATAAACATTTCTATCTTTCAATTGTTATTCTCGCTATAGAGTTTGCTTTTCAAACGTGGTTTCAGATTCAGTCCCACTGTGTTATACCTTGGGCAAGTATCTCAAGTTAGCCAATACCTTATAAGTGAAATTTTGCTAGACGGAAATTGTGTAGAAGCCAGTCATATATATGTGTGTGTGTGTACGTGCATACATTTACTGTTTGTTTGTCTCATAACTTAACAGTTTAATAAATAGTGTTGCTAAAATAAATACCAGACTTGAAAAAATAAGTTGAAAAAAAGAATATAACAATCTGGAAGAGAAGTAATTGTACTGAAGGAAAGGGAAGTGGCAAGGGAAAATTCATTTAAATAAAAGGGGTCCTTTGTTGTGAAAAGGCTGGGAACAAGTAGACTAAGCATATAAAAGATTTTAAGCAATAGATTTAAAGGACAATTGCTACCGAATCCTCAAAACAATCTTGTGGCAGCTGTGAAGTGTGGAAAACCAGATAATATATCTGTTAATATGATTTTGAAAAGAAAGAATGTATTTCCAAACTGAGGATGCGTGTATATAAACTTGTCTTGTGCATCGCCTTTCTTTATTTCCTTCTTCCAGTCACTTCTGTGTGCTAGCACAATTCTCCTTGGCCGCCTCCTCTTTCAGTCTTTTCTATATTTCATCTGCCTGTCACCCACCTTGTAGACTGTCTCTCTGTTGGCTGCTGGTCTCAGACATTTTTGCCAATCACAGCATTTAGCGGTTTTAACGGCTGTTCTAGTGATGAGTTTTCTCATTTTATATGTATTCACTCTTGTTTTGCCTCGATTAGAGACAACATTGTTTTATACACACACACACATTCATGCGCACGCTCATGCACACATCACTGTTTAATGTCTGCTATCACTAACAAGGGTTGTATTTTATATCATCATCATCATCATCGTTTAACGTCCATTTTCCACGCTAGCATGGGTTTGGACGGGAATTGTCCCACTTGAGGCAAGATTGGTTGTCTTGCTCAGGTCTGTCTGGCAGATTTTCTACAGCTAGGTGCCCTTCCTAACACCAACCACGTTTACAGTGTGTACTGGGAGGTATTTACCGTGTTACCTACACGGCCACATTACAGCGTGGACTGTGTGTTTTTTTGTCGTGACATCTACACGACCTCATTTGTTTCGGACTGGATGTTGTGGTACCAACATAATTTCACATTTTAGGGGGTGGTGTGGATGGGGTGGGGGTAGTGTGACGGGGTGTATTTTGTTAGAGGTGCCTACTGACTGTAGGTTTTGCTTTGTACTTAGGCAAGGCGGGTCTTCTGTATAACTGTGTAGCGCCAAAGATCTCGGTCTAGTGACATTGTCTTGGAGAGGTGTAAGTGTGTGAGGTCGGAATTTATCAAGTCGTCCCAGGTTTTTCTGGGTCTGCCTACTCCGTGGCTACCATCTATTTTGATTTCCCTGCACTTTTTTATACAGCTGTCGTCTTTCATGCGCATCACGTGACCATACCAACGTAGTCTTCTCTCGAGTAAACATCTGATCCCTCTTATTCCTAATTTCTCCCTTAGTTCGTTTATGCTTTGCCGTTCACGTATATTACTATTACACATCCAGCGGAGCATGCAAGCTTCGTTCCTCTCCAGTCTGCGTATATCCTCTGCACACAATGCCCAGGTCTCACTGCCATGTAACATTGCTGTTCGTATGCAGGCATCATACAGCCTGCCTTTCATTTTTAGAGAGAAACCTTTAGTGGCCAATAGTGGTATAAGCTCTCTGAACCTTTTCCATCCCGTTCTGACTAGCTACTGTGCTTATATATATATATATATATATATAAAAACTATCACTTCCTTACAGAAGAGGGATATCGCTTCAACAAATTCCCTGTTATTACGTTATGAACCACAGCTAACTGCAGGCAGTTTGATGACTGAATAGGCTTTGTTCAGGTCACCCTTTCGAGACCATTCTCATGTGGTATGGGTGAGCAGTACAGTGCATCTCCCAAAAGGGCTGCTCAGATGCTCAAAACCCCGCTGAAGTATGCTGCTGTTCAGGTTAACAATGCAGTGATGTTAGGATAAGACTCAAGCCACCCACATGTAGATTTGTGACTGTGCTTCTACCCGGTAGTATCTGCACATGTTGCCATTCCTCCACCGTCGTAGGACTTGTGAAGAAATATCTGCACATAAAGATGTCAATGCTACATACTTGTGATACACATAACACAGACTCCATCCCAACAGCTGTGTGTCCAGTGACAAACTAAGATAAGATAAACAGGACAGTTATTGTCATGGAGTTTAACCTCCCCAAGTCAAGTTAGGTCTCTGCCTGCTACTAGCCCAGTACAACCTGTTTCATGGTCAGATGGTCATCGACTAAACCAAAACAGCTTCCCCACCAGACCCTGGCCTGATAAGGAGGGTAAGTGAAAACCCAACAGGCACAAAAACAAGAGCTGTCAAAGAGCAGTTGAACTCCTGTGTATGTGTGTGTGTGTATACACACACACACAATCCCACTCATACATACAAAAGAAACAAGTATTTGTCCCTTGGGTTAACATTGCCTCACCTTGAAATCATATTATTGCATTGAGTGCTGAACACATTCATTGCAATCAAAGTAATATATATAAGGAATAAAAATGAAATTAAATTTACAGTTCATATCTTTGTTAAGCTGGGTATTTTATCCTGTAAAAGCAATGTGAAATTAAGTGTCTTTCTGAAGAACACAATGCATTGCCCATGACCTTATGATTCTGAGTCCAACACACAAACCACTAGGCCATACTTTTGTCACACTCATGTTTTGACCTTGAAAAATACTTAGATCTGCTATTGACACTTATGTAATTACAAAACAATTTCAATGTAGCTCAGTCAAGAACTAAATGTGCTACAAGTAGAGCAAGAATAAAACAACTAAAGTGTCTTCAATTTACCTGAAAATAGCAAAAAGAAAAAAAAAACTGAATAAAGCCAATAAATTTTTCTCTCGCATAGATGCCATTAATGTTTATCATTATGTTTGAGCTGTAAGGATGGCGGATTGCAAGTATCGGTAGAGTGTCGAACAACATGTTTTGTGACATATAGTTATATCTCTTTACATTCTGAGTTCAAATGCTGATGAGGTTAGCTTTGGCTTTCATTCTTACAAGGTCGATAAAATAAACACCTAACAGTAGTGCACTTGGGTCGATGTAATCAACTTCCCCTCCCCACAAACTGTTGGCATTGTGCTTAAATTATGTTTTAATTGTAAGGGCAGTAGATTGGCAGAATCAATAGTGTGTTGGATGAAATACATTGAGGTATTTCATTACGGCTCTTTACATTCTGAGTTCCAATCTCACCAAAGTTAACTTTTGCCTTTGACCATTTCCAAGGTCGATAAATAAAGTACCAGTCAAGTACTGGGGTTGATATAATTAGCTTTCCCATCCCCCAAAATGCCTGGCATTGTGTCTATGTTAGAAACAATTATATTTTAGCAGTAAGACTTTTCCATAGGCTGTTCTAAAATGGTGTCTATACTTTTATATCAACCAAATGTCATTCACAAATAATTGTTATAGTTGTGCATATCCAGTTTAGAATAGGTACACCATATCTCTGCATTGTGCTGTAGAAAGCGACTAAAAGGGTTGGTGTCAGGAAAGGCATCCACCTCAAAAAGTCCCATCCAACTGCTGCCATCTTGGAAAAGTTGCTGTAAAAACGATGATGATGATGATGACAATGATGCTGACAATGAGTGGAAATTTTGTTGTAGCCTACATACTGTTTATCTAGATATCAAATCCCCACCTCTGCATAAAGCTTCCATATGTGTTTCTTCAAGTTTATGTCCACTGACAAACAATTGAAGAATATCATATTTCAGCAAGTACCTATGGGCTGGTGCTTTTGTTTACGTTAAAGTAAAAAAAATAAAAAAATAAAAATAGAAATAATAATAAACAGATAAATTAAGATATAAATAAATTTAGAAACTAAATCTGATACATAATGCTGTATAATCTGAAAACACCTACATTAAAAAGATATCTTCATCAAAGTCCCACCAAAAGAGGTGTGTATAAACACACAGAAACATGAGAGCTTCTATTAATCATATCAGCAATTTTACTTGAAGCAACAGTCAGGAAAGATTGCCCTTTCCACTAGGAATTTG
This sequence comes from Eledone cirrhosa, assembly GCA_964016885.1. Lineage (NCBI taxonomy): Eukaryota > Metazoa > Mollusca > Cephalopoda > Octopoda > Eledonidae > Eledone > Eledone cirrhosa. The sequence goes on from OZ024741.1 coordinate 279,953,171, forward strand.
AAGCACTTCTCCAGATGTTGGGAACAAGTGTGTGTGTGCATGTATGCTTGCACATATGCATTCATGTTTGTTGACCACCACCCTCTTATTAAGTCAGGAATGTCGAAAGAACTAGAACCAGAATTATCAATTACTAAAAATAACAAAAGATACACCCAAATTATTATCTTCCTACTGACAAAATGCCAGATAAATTTAATAAATTCTCCAAAAACAACTCTTTTGTTTGCCCATACTTCTTTCCACAATGATTTCTGTGATATTTTTCAATCAAATATACACATACACAAATACTGTTATAGAAACCATGCCAACAAAGGGTCAAGAAGACTCTTCTGTTATGTCAAGGGCATGACAACATCTCTAGTATTAGTGATCTACTTGATAAATGCACCCAATTCATTTTGTAAAATGGTTAGTAATAGGAAGGGCATCCAGTCATAGAAAACCTGTTAAACAAAAGGTGATGAGAACTCTAACAGTTGTGTCAAAAACATGAACAATGTCCCTAATACTTGTGTCACAACAAAATACAATAGGCATGGAAGAGGAATGTATGTAAAGAAGATGTAGGACCATGGCCCTTCTGAGAGGTCAGTAGCTCTGTTTGAGTACAGACTTGATCTGTGACAACCTGTTCAACCCTTGCTAACAGGGAAAGTGAAAATTAGATGATGAAATCATAGCAGCTAAAATGAAGTTTCAAAATCGAATATCAAAAATATTCCAGATTTAACCTAACAGCTGTAACTTAACGTAAAAGTTAAAGGACAGCAGTAAAACATACAATAAATAAATAAGTAAATTATTTGTGAAATTAACTATGAATTTTTGTTATTACTAAGAATTTCATGCTATCTTTTAAAATACAAATTGACTTAATTTGTTTTTAACATAGATTAAATTCAACACAAACTTATTTATTTTTAGTAATTGGCTAATTTTTCTAACTTTACAGCATTTTATTTATATATATATATATATACTAAGGTATATCCTAATGTTTGTTGAGTGAGATGGAAACCAGTCAGAGTATAGCTTAAAGCTTTCTCTGTTAATGTATTGTATATATATATATATATATATATATATATATATATTTATTAAAATAACAGATTAAAGTTTAAGCAAAGAATCGCTGCTTTCACCCTTAACGGGATCTTCTGAAACTAACAAAGTCAATCTGTAAAGGCAGAAGTGGATATTTCAAAAAACGTTGCAACCGGAGGAAGACAGGAAGACGATACTTTGGTTCGTGGAAACGTTCGCTATGCAAATAAGTAATGGTATAAACAAAACATATACTGAGCTCCCACATCAAGACGTAAAATATCCACGTATAGATCGTACTATCGATTAGGGTATAACGTGGGGCTGTAATACAGGAAAGTTTTGTGCAATTTATGTTTACAAGCCGAAATTGCCTCAGATTTTTTGTTTAAGATGTGGTCTGTGGCGTAGAGTATTTCCAGGGCCTCAGCGGCGCAGAGGTCACATGTTCTTTTATTTCCGGTATACGATCGATCTAGCCCTAGCTAGGATCTCCCAGTGTAACTTAGTGGACTAGAGTTAGCAGAGCGTAAGCACGTGGGAAACTAAAAAAAATCGGAGAATAGACCGTTAAAACATGTTTATTTAAAATAAACATGTTTTAACGGTCTATTCTCCGATTTTTACTTTCCCACATATATATATATATAAATAACATATATATAAATAACATATATATATATAACATATATATATATATATAACATATATATATATATATATAACATATATATATATATATATATAACATATATATATATATATATATAACATATATATATATATAACATATATATATATATATATATAACACATATATATATATATAACACATATATATATATATAACATATATATATATATAACATATATATATATATAACATATATATATATAACATATATAACATATATATATAACATACATATATAACATATATATATAATATATATATATAACATATATATATATAACATATATATATATAACATATATATATATAACATATATATATATAACATATATATATATAACATATATATATATAACATATATATATATAACATATATATATATAACATATATATATATATAACATATATATATATATAACATATATATATATAACATATATATATATAACATATATATATATAACATATATATATATATAACATATATATATAATATATAACATATATATATAATACTAGCAGTAAAGCCCGGCGTTGCTCGGGGTCGCTCAGTAGCTGTGTTAAAGTTACAATGTTAAGTTTCTTTTTTGGCTTAAAAACTGTAGTGTCTACTGTGCAGACTTGCATGTGGTGTTTTTGATTAATATTCCCTCAACCAACAATATGCCTTATGAAGTTAAGAAAACATAACGATAACCTGAATGTTATAACAAAAGAGGATGCTGGGGATAAAAACTGCACTGGTTATTTATTAACAAAGATCGAAAATGTAAACACTGCAACGCAGAGAAAAACATAAGCGTAACCAAATTATCAGTTATGTCTGTCTGCACGCCTATATCACCTCTCTGCACAACTGTCTGTCTGCACGCCTATATCACCTCTCTGCACGACTGTCTGTCTGCACGACTGTCTGTCTGCACGCCTATATCACCTCTCTGCACGACTGTCTGTCTGCACGCCTATATCACCTCTCTGCACGACTGTCTGTCTGCACACCTAACGAAATTTACAGATACATATATTTTAAATAAACATATAATTTTTGCTTTTTTTTACGAAATATTTGCTTGTTTTACGTAGTCTTTAAATAGACTTGTTTTCAAGTAAAAATATTGTTTTAAAAGGCTTTTAAATGGAAATGAAGCAAAACGGAAGCTAAGTGTTCGAACTGATGAATTTTGCAGGTCAAAATTTTGCTGGCTCGACAACTGTTCGTGTATTGTGTTAATGTCATTTTAAACGCTGAGAAAGCCAGCGTAATTTTTTTAATTTTTGCCAGCGTAATTTTTTTAATTTTTGCACGCAGAAAATGTAAAGAGAACGTAAGACGCTACGCTGAATGTAAACAGAACATAGGGAAATAACTGATCACTTACGCTCAAAAATCGATACATTATATTCGATTTCGTCAGATAGGGCGGGTCAATTTGAAATATTTTTTTTCCGATGTCTTCGCTAGGGCTCAATGTACAAGTATAGCAATTTCGGTGCAATTCCGTGAGAGATTCTAAGAGGAGATGTGTGCCAAAAATCGATAGACAGACAGACAACCTCAGTTTTATATATATAGATATATATATATAACATATATATAACATATATATAACATATTATTTAAAATAAACATGTTTTAACGGTCTATTCTCCGATTTTTACTTTCCCACATATATATATATAAATAATATATATATAAATAGCATGTGAGAGATTCTAAGAGGAGATGTGTGCCAAAAATCGATAGACAGACAGACAACCTCAGTTTTATATATATAGATATATATATAACATATATATAACATATATATAACATATATATAACATATTATTTAAAATAAACATGTTTTAACGGTCTATTCTCCGATTTTTACTTTCCCACATATATATATATAAATAATATATATATAAATAACATATATATATAAATAATATATATATAAATAACATATATACATATATAACATATATACATATATAACATATATACATATATAACATATATACATATATAACATATATACATATATAACATATATACATATATAACATATATATATATATAACATATATATATATATAACATATATATATATATAACATATATATATATATAACATATATATATATATAACATATATATATATATAACATATATATATATATAACATATATATATATATAACATATATATATATATAACATATATATATATATAATATATATATATATATATATAATATATATATATATATAATATATATATATATAACATATATATATAATATATAATATATATATAATATATAATATATATATAATATATAATATATATATAATATATAATATATATATAATATATAATATATATAATATATAATATATATAACATATATATATAACATATATATATAACATATATATATAACATATATATATAACATATATATATAACATATATATATAACAAATATATATAACATATATATATAACATATATATATAATATATATAACTAAGAACATAGATTTTACATGTGGCCGGTGTTCTGGTGCAATAAGTAGCAGCAAGTGCCCACACAATACTAGCTCTTTCAATTGCGCAGAGGGTTCTATAGAAATAGTGGACAGCTTCCGTTACCTGGGCGATAAAATCAGCAGTGGGGGAGGGTGCTCTGAAAGTACTGTAGCTAGAGTCAGAACTGGTTGGAAAAAGTTCAGAGAGCTTATACCACTATTAGCTGCTAAAGGGTTCTCCCTAAAAATGAAAGGCAGGTTGTACGAT
>OZ024741.1:279965196-279967696 GCA_964016885.1 Eledone cirrhosa
GCTTGTGTGTTCCCCGGATCTATAGGTGATCAGGTGATTGTCACGTTTTTTGAAGTTAGTGTTACAAATAGTTAGGTTATTTGCATCACAGAATTCCAGGATTCTGGAGCCTTCCTCATTTCTAGTACCAAACCCATAGCCTCCATGGATTTCGTCGTAGCCGTCACAATGTTGTCCAACGTGACCATTTAGGTCGCCTGCAATAATTATATAGTCACTGTCGGATATTTGGGAGGTAGTTAGCATCAGTGTCTCATAGAATCTGTCTTTTATAGTGCCGGGCAGTCCGGATTGGGGTGCGTACGCAGATATTACTGTCACCGTAGTTCTATTGAGGACAAGTCGTATTTTAATTATTCTGTCGTTCACTCTATTTACGTCTATTATCTTATCTGCCCACTTTTCTGCTACCATGATTCCTACTCCACCCAGCCCATCGTCGTTTCCCACCCAGAAAAGCTTATAACATCGTTTTTTACCCTCAATGAACCTAGCAGACCCACCCCTCCACCTGGTCTCTTGAATACAACAAACATCGACCTCCTTACGTTCAAGCATTTCTACAACCTCGTTAGCGCGACCCTTTAGAGTGCCTACATTTATGGTACCAACTCTGAAGTTTTGGATTGCGTTTGGGGGTTGGGGGCGGTGGGGGCGGGGGGCGATGGGGTTATGTTAGCCGTCCGCGGTCGAAACAATGAGGAGTGCTCACATTCTCGTCCAAGAGGTGAATTTGTCTTTATCTTTGGCATTGTCGCTGAGCGTACAGATTTTTCTCTCTCTCCTTCACTCTCCAGGATTCCGCAGTCCATCCATCCATCATATATCGAAAGGCAACCAGGCAAGCGATAGTATAGGCCTCTGGCTTCTGATTGGTCCGCGTAATAATAATACTGGTGATGCGTGGGGGCTCTGGCTTATGATTGGTCCACGTAATAGCAATGGGGGCGGGAGGGAGGGGTGTTGGGTAGCTAGATAGAAGGTAATGATTGAATGGGGTCCTTGCACATTTAACAAGCGATTAACAAAAATACAAAATTTGTTCTGTTCAATACGACCAAAAACTTTCGTATCTAACAATTAATAAATACAAAAAATGTAGATTGTTTTAGCGATAGATTGGCTATTTGGACTTGATACGAAATATGGAGTGTGGAGGTAAGAGATGAAGGAAAATATGTACATTACGTTACATGATTATCGTGGGGTGACAGCAAAGCAATGAAATTTGGCGAAGTGAATTTCTATCATATAGATATATATATATATAGAGAGAGAGAGAGGGGGGGGGGGGGGCGCATGATGATTGTGTGTATTGACCGCCATGCCTTCGAAGTAGCGGGTGGGGGTCGAGGAAGCGGGAGTTTCGAGTTTCGAAAGAAGGAAGAAGGAAGAAGGAAAGGATTTTGTTTTTTGTTTTGAAAATACGCTAGAATTAGGAATTGAGGTTTGAAAATACGCTAGGAATTAAGGTTTGAAAATACGCTAGATTAAGAATTAAGGAATTTATAAGAAGGAGAAGAGATAGAAGGTAATGATTGAATGGGGTCCTTGCACATTTAACAAGCGATTAACAAAAATACAAAATTTGTTCTGTTCAATACGACCAAAAACTTTCGTATCTAACAATTAATAAATACAAAAAATGTAGATATATGTATATAATATATATATATATATATATAATATATATAATATATATATATATATATAATATATATATATATATTATATATATATATTATATGGCCTCAGCCGGATGGCTGAAACAGGTAAAAGAATATATATATATATATATATATATATATATATATACATATATATATCAGAGAAGACTGAGGTTGGCTGGACATGCTCACCGACATCCAGAGTTGACATTGCACTCAGTGCTCCTTTGGGAGCCCCTACATGGACACACTAGAAGAGGAAGACCAAGGTTAACATATGTTGATGCCCTAAGGACAGACACTGGTCTGTTGGAGATGCAGGATATGGCAGCGATAATGAGGGACAGAGACCGCTGGAGAGAACTTGTCCATGGATTTCGGGAATTTTACCCGCCTTAGATATATATTATATATATTATATATATCATCATCATCACCGTTTAACGTCCGTGTTCCACGCTTGCATGGGTTTGGACGGGGGTAGTCCCACTTGAGGCAAGAGTGATTGTCTTGCTCGCATAGGACTGTCTTGAAGGTTTTCTACAGTTGGATGCCCTTCCTAACACCAACCACATTTACAGTGTGGGTCTGGGAGGTTTTTACCGTGTTGCCTACACGGCCACATTACAGCGTGGACTGTGTGTTTTTTTGTCATATAATATATATATCATCATCATCATCATCATCAGCGTTTAACGTCCGTGTTCCACGCTTGCATGGGTTTGGACGGGGGTAGTCCCACTTGAGGCAAGAGTGATTGTCTTGCTCGCATAGGACTGTCTGGCAGGTTTTCTACAGTTGGATGCCCTTCCTAACACCAACCACATTTACAG
>OZ024741.1:279972696-279974339 GCA_964016885.1 Eledone cirrhosa
TACATACTGAGCAAGGCCATTTCCCTGAGGGGATCTGGGTTCTGTTTTCTCGTCTACTTATAAGGACCTTAGTCTTTGTCATGTTGACTTTGAGGCCCTTTCTCTCTAGTCCCTGCTTCCAGGTTTGGAATTTATTCTCTAGTTCTACCATAGATTCAGCTATGAGTGCGAGGTCATCAGCATACAGGAGTTCCCATGGGCATCCGGTCTTAAACTCCTCCGTTATTGCCTGCAGGACTATGATGAACAGGAGAGGGCTAAGAACAGAGCCCTGGTGGACCCCAACCTGTACGCTAAATTCCTCGCTATACTCATTGCCAATCCTAACTTTGCTGACTGCTCCCCTATACATGGCTTGTACCGCTTTCACAAGCCATTCATCTACTCCTAGTTTTCTAAGAGCCCACCAGATTACTGCACGTGGAACTCTGTCAAAGGCTTTCTCAAGGTCGACAAATGCCAAGTAGAGTGGCTTACTTTTAGCTAGGTACTTTTCCTGTAATTGCCTCACAAGGAAGAGCGCATCAGTGGTGCCTTTCCTGGAACAAACCCAAATTGCATCTCGTCTATATTCACCCGGTCCCTAATCAGCTGTGCTATAACTCTTTCTGTTACTTTCATGACCTGGTCCATCAACTTTATACCTCTATAGTTTCCTCTATCTAGTGCATCGCCTTTACCTTTGTAGCAGTTGACAATGATGCTACTGCACCAATCTTTTGGTATGGCCCCCTCTAGTATTACCTGGTTAACGATACGTGTGGTTATAGTGTGACCTACAGACCCAGATGCCTTCAGCATCTCGGCAGCTATACCCGATGGACCGGTTGCCTTCCCTATCTTCATATCTCTGATTGCCTTACTTACTACGCTGCCGCTGACTTGTACTGCTGGTCCCTCTATAGGGTCTACGTGGGGTAGGGTCTCTTCTTCCCATGCATTCTCCTCATTTAGTAATCTATCATAATGACTCTTCCATGCATCTTTCTTCTCAGCACTTGTGAGGGCAAGCTCACCTTTATCATTCCGGATACACTTCTCTCCAATGACATCACAACTATCTCTGACACACTGCCTCGCAATCTTGAATACCTCCTGTTTCTGGTCCTCACGTTGTAAAACATGCTTGAATTTTCTATCCTCTGCTTCCCTCCTAGCTAAGTATACTTGTCGCCTAGCTTCCCTCTTGGTCTCTATGTAATGTACCCTGCTCCCCCCGTTCTTCCATTCTTTCCATGCCTGTCTCTTGGCCTTGACTGCTTCATCTACCTTATTGTTCCACCACCAAGTCACTCTCCTCCTGCTTGAGGTCTTACTCCAGCCACAAACCTCATCCGTCGCCTCTAGTAAGTTATTTTTTAGGAACTCCCAGTTCTCTTCTACGTTAAATGTCTCTATCTGTTCTTCTTTACTGTCGTAGGCGTTGAGTAAAATATCTTTAAATCTGTTACTGGTTGAGGGGACTTTCAGCTTCCAGATCTTTCTTCTCCAGGTTGGCCTCTGTTTCAGGGCTCGTCTAGTTCTGACCGTGAGGTCGCTGACAACTAAGCTATGTTGGGATGTACATTCCTCACTAGGGAAGGCTTTTGTGTTTACGACCGTCCATCTGTCACGTCCTCTGATGAGAATAAAATCTAACTGAC
>OZ024741.1:279989539-279992039 GCA_964016885.1 Eledone cirrhosa
CTCATCAACAATCAGAGAAGAGCTGAAGAGGCCTGGGCCATTGAGAAGATCAAACTCAATCCCAAAGTGTTCTTTTTATTTGCAAAAAAACACAAAATCACTGGCTCTACTGTTGGCCCTCTAATTGATGAAAATGGCACTCTTCAAGACAATGCTAAAACCATGGGTGAGATACTGCAGAAACAATACTGCTCTGTTTTCAGCAATCCTGATATGGCCGATCTGGGCTGTATCGGCGATGTTACTCCCCATTACACCTTATCGGACATAACGTTTGGCGCCCCTGATGTCTTGGCGGCAATAAAGGAAATCAAGCATAATTCAGCAGTAGGTCCCGATAGGTTCCCTGCTTGTGTCTTGAAGGCGTGTCAACACCAACTTGCTTCTCCTCTTGCCAATCTGTGGCGGAACTCACTGGATGCTGGATATGTGCCAGAAAACCTTCTATCCCAGTCTGTTGTCCCAGTTTTCAAAAAGGGAAACAAATCCCTTGCCGTGAATTACCGTCCAATCTCACTCACCTCTCATATCATTAAGGTATTTGAGCGAGTGGTGAGATCGCGAATGACCCACTTCCTTGAGAGTAACAATATGCTGAACTCCAACCAGCATGGATTCCGTAATGGAAGGGATTGCCTGACGCAACTACTGCATCACTTTGATGACATTTTGAGAGCCTTGGGAGAGGGTTCCAACACTGATGTTATCTACCTTGATTTCAGCAAGGCCTTTGACAGGGTTGATCATAACATTCTACTGAGAAAGCTGTCCAATATTGGTGTCACTGGAAAGCTGCTGCAGTGGATCAAGAGCTTCCTGTCAAACAGAACCCAACATGTTGTAGTTGAGGGAGTCAAATCAAGCCCAGCCAAAGTCAGTAGTGGAGTCCCACAAGGCACTGTGTTGGGCCCACTTCTCTTCATCATCTATATTAATGACATCACTGACATCATCAAACACAGCAACATTAAAATTTTCGCTGATGATTCCAAGCTCCAAAAGGTCATCAATGGCGTGGATGACCGGATAAGCCTTCAGTCAGACCTACTGGCTGTTACCCAATGGGCAGAAAAGAATAACATGTTACTGAACGAAGACAAATTCGAACTGATCCACTTTGGAAAAGAGGATGCTCTGAAACTCCCGTACTCCCTTCCCTCCGGGGAAACTCTCGTGGCATCTAACAACATCAGAGACTTGGGAGTAACCGTGGACAGCAACATAAGCTGGACCACGCATATAAGCAGCAAAGTTGACATGGCCCGCAGAATGTGTTCCTGGATCCTCAGAACCTTCCAGTCGAGAGATTCCCGCACCATTATCCTTCTCTTCTCTACTTTCGCCCGACCACACCTTGAATACTGTTGTCCACTGTGGTCTCCCCACACGAAACAAAGTATCATGAAACTTGAAGCTCCTCAAAGGGCAATCACGAAAAAGATAGATGGCATGTCAGACCTTGACTACTGGGGTCGATTGGAAAACCTGAAACTTTACTCACTCCAACGTCGCCGTGAGCGTTATATTATCTGCATGATGTGGAAAATGTTCCATCATCACTGCCCAAATGATGTTGGCATCGCCTTCAAGATACACCCAAGGCTTGGGCCCCGTGCTATCCGTCCCATTCAAAAATCTAAATCGCAACTCATAACAACAATACGGCACAATTATTTCACCTCAATCGGCCCTGCTCTCTTCAACATCACACCAGGACACGTCAAAACAGAAACTGACCACACAAAATTCAAGAAGTCTTTGGACAAATTCCTCCAAGTAATCCCGGACAAACCACCCACACCCGGATATGTCTCCGCAAACAGTAATTCTCTTCTCGAATGGGCCATGGTGCCCAAATCCTGAATTGAAAGACTTCGCCAGGTGGTGCTATTAAGTTAGACATGGCCTGGGCCAATACTGGCCAAAACATTTCAAAGTTATTCAAAGTTATTCATACATGTATATATACATACATACATACATACATACATGTATATATACATACATACATACATACATACATGTATATATACATACATACATACATACATACATGTATATATACATACATACATACATACATGGTGGCTGCCAACTCGTTTTCGAGTACGGCCACTACTTTACATCCATGTAGGATAACCCCTACCGAAGCGCTGAACGAGTGTGACTTTTTAGTCCAGCCAGCGACTTGAAACCTCTGGTACAAACACAACACCTGTGACAATTATTGACACATAGTGCTAGGCCCATGGTAGGACAATTATTGACACATAGTGCTGGGCCCATGTGAGGACAAGTGCAGAGAGATCTCCAGATATAAAGCAATGCCTGTGCCGTGAAGCTTTTATAGTGAGCAAAGGCACTGCACAAAGCCAGTCCCACTCTCTTAACCAAGATGCTATTTACCAAAAAGAAGAACAAGTCAACATCATTGGATACCATCAGGGTTGCAGGTGTTATATCAGAGTTTTCCTTCTCCTAGAATTCTGCCTTGACTAAG
>OZ024741.1:279997039-280019539 GCA_964016885.1 Eledone cirrhosa
TATATAGTAAGTACAGCAAATTTTAAAAAATTTATTTTAAAACTTTTTCTCAATTTGCTAAACCTTGAGAGGAAATTGAGTATATATCTTCTCCCAATTAGCATAATCAACCACACAAAAAAACCAATTAAACCAGGCTATAAGATTAAAAAGCACATGTGAAGAAATAATAGATAAATAAACGATAGCCATTTATTCGCGACCAACAGCCATAGAATATTTACCCATCATTTCAATAGCACGTGGAAATCGATTAAATATATCGTCAACCATACACAATTAGGTATAAAATTAAAGTTAGAAGAAAAAATACATATACACATACCAGGATTACGTTTCTACCCTTAGGGTTTCGTTCGCTTTCAGAAATATCCTATCAAGGATAAATTCTTGAGCTTCCAACTCATCAGGAAACAACTCACTTGGACAAAGATTTTTCTTAAATGATCCCCGCCAGAAACGAATTCAAAATGGCCAAGAACTGTGACGTGGCAAAGTCAGAAAGAATGTGATTGGTGCCTTAAGGCTAGTAGGTTGGTTGCTAGAAAGCGCAGCCTAATATTGCCCAAATTGCATCTCAACCTTATGGAAGATTAGCAAATTATAAACATTTACATATACACAAACTAGACAAAGTTATCTAAATATATATAGTGTTGTGCATAATTTAGAGACCACCTGCATTTTAGCTGTCATATTATTAGTAACCTTAGTACGTATACACACATGATTGCAAATATAAAACTTAATTTTTTTTTTTTTTAGATCATTGTAGACAAGTTGACCAATCACATTATTTGTTATATTTTCATATATATAATAGTGAAGGCGCATGGCTTAGTGGTTAGAGCATTGGGCTTGCAATCGAAAGGTTGTGAATTCAATTCTCGGACCGGGTGATGTGTTGCTTCCTTGAGCAAGACACTTTATTTCACATTGCTCCAGTTTACTCAGCTGTAGAAATGAGATGATAGGACTGGGGTCCCTATCATTCCACTGCAAAGTGGTCGTGGAGGTGCCACGGCAAAGAGGCACCTGGCCCACACTGTAAAGTGGACGTTTAGGCGCCACGGAAAAAAAAGCACCCAGCACTCACTGTAAATGAGGTTGGTGTTAGGAAGGGCATCCAGCTGTAGAAATCAAGCCAGAATCAGTTCCAGTATGAGCAGGACAAGGTTGGCCAACCGGACACTGCCCACAACGGGACAACACATCTAACCCATGATAGCGTAAAACTGTGATGATGATGAATAGAGCCAGTATTTTTGAGGACTAACAGAGCTGCCATTTCAAGCAAAAAATGTGCATTAGGAAGGCTATTCCCAGTGCAAATAACTGTACGATTGGGTGTATCTAAGACTGGTGCTCAAAAAACACGTTCCCTAATGCAACAGCAGGCATTCTTAACCCAAACAAGCGACAAGGAAGACCATGCAAGATAAGTGTTCCAACAGATCACATTATAGGCCAACTTGCAGTGTCAAAACCAACTGCTTCCAGCTCATATATCCCAACCCAACTTCCTCAGGACACAAACATATCTTCTACAATCCGACGACGCAGTGTCAAGGACTTTAACCTTTGGGCTTCTAAGCTAACAGCCAAACCTCAACTTCCAAATAAAAGCATCAAGGACCATCACTGGACTGATGCTCAATGGCTGAGGTAATGTTAAGTGATGAAACATTAATTAGACAATTTGCCCATTATAATCACCATGTAAGAAGTCCACCTGGACAGTGTTATAATTCTTGTTATGTCAAACCAACAGTTAAACATAAACAATCATTGATGGTCTGGGGATCAATAAGCATAAAGGTATGAGCTGCACAGACCATAATTCCAGCAAGAAAAACTGTAAATGCAAACATGTATTTGGAAATCATATAAGAAAAGGTCCCATTATGGATGGAGAGGCATGGTTGCAAGATATATCAACAAGATGGTACTCCTTGCCATAGGGTAAAAACCGTTAACATTTTTTGAGAATTTGATATTGAAGTGCTGGAACCTTTGCCAGATTCAAGTCCTGTTGAAAACTGTTGGAAATTGAAGAAAGACAAAATTTCCAAGCTAAATCCCAGCTCAATTACTGATTTACAACAAAAAAAGTCATTGTATGGACACAACACATTACTCCTGAATATTGTGCCTCTTTGGAGGAATCAATGCCTCACAGAATTGCTGCTAAAGGTCATCAAACAAAGTACTAATTTGGAATAAACAATTTGTAGCATAATGCTTTGTTGTATGCTTGTAATAATATAGTATTTTTATCTAATATTTGCACCATGTTCAATATTAACCTAACCTAATAAAATTATTGGGGTGGTCTCTGAATTAAACAACACTGTACAGTGGAACCTCAGTTCATGAACTTATTTCTTTCCTGAAGGCCGTTTGTCACCCGAAATGTTCGTAAACAAACTATTTTTCAAAAAAGAAATGTTTGGAAATAAATACAGTGAGAGATAGAATGTGACAGACAGATAGATATCACCATAGTAACTAATTACACAGCAAGTGATGCTTTCTTGCCAATACTCCAAGCTTGGTGCCAACCATTGTTGGTGGCTTGCATGTTCATTACTCGAGACACAGTTCATGAACCAAGTCATTTTATGTTCTAAAAAATTGTTTGTGAACCGATTTATTCGTGATGAGAGGCCTTGTGAACTGAGGTTCCACAGTTTTGAAAAAATATTTTTTGTTAATTTTTTACTAGGTTTAAACCGTATGAGAGGAGAAAAATTTATAAGGGCGTCAGCAGTGCAATTGAAGTGAAACTGAAATAACTAAGAATCAAAACCTAATCATGGTATCGATTTGACAGGAGCTTATCTTGTGCTATGCAGTAAATACTATAGATGAACAACAGCAAACAGAATATATTAATGAAGGTAGAATGATTAAATAATCAAATAGCTTTTGTTATCTTTAATATACAAGACTCATTGTTTTTTGAAAGAGTCAGGTTCACCACTAATTAAACATATGTAGTAATTGCTGTTATTTACTTTGCTCTCTCACTGTTTGGTTATGCATATCAAAGTCCTTTATCAAATTCTTGTGATTTGTTCTCTGATCTATGCTGAATCTGTTCAGTTTTTAAACAATCGATTCTTATATGCGTAGGCAGTGTTTATTTTTTTTCTTTATTGATGTCAGCTTTGTAGTGACAATTAGGTTGTTAGAATTAAACCTTTTATAAACCGGAGATGAAAAGTTGGGAGTGAAAATAAACAAATAATGGGTATTTTTCTTTCAAAATAGCTGATATTACTTATAGTATTTAAGATTCTATACATTGTTTTTCACTGCGTAGAAACATTTTATGTATTTAGTAAAATAGAACCAGATTTTTTCCTTCAAAAGAGTAGAGCTGCCTTTAGTACAAAATCAACAACTATAAACTTCCATAAGCTTTACAATTCTTGACTAAGCCCTTTATTTTGCTGCCAGTTCCTCAGTTATTTATCAAATATCTAATGTGCACTCTGGTGTATTATTTATAAATTTACTTCTTGCTCTCAAACTGGAAGCTTCCATTGTGAATCATTTAAACTTTTAGCCATTCAAAAAACATACAAAAGTTATTCATTACATTCTGTTCAGTTATATTGTTGGGTGTGTATCCAGTTTAGAATAGGTACACCTTATCTCTGCATTTCATAAGTAGCAATTAAAGGGGTTAATATCAGAAAGGAAGTCCAGCTGCAAAACACTGCCCCTCAAAAGTCCCATCCAACCCATGCCAGCATGGAAAAGTTGATGTCAAAATAATGATGATGATACAACTTCATTATTATTATTTTCAGTGGATTGGCAGTATAGGTAGAGGGTCGGACGCCTTGCTTTCCAGCATAGTTACGTCCCTTTACGATCTGAGTTCAAATCCCGCCGAGGTTGACTTTGCCTTTCATCCTTACGGGGTCGATAAAATAAAGTACCAGTAATGCACTGGATAATTGCTGGCCTTGTGCCTAAAGTAGAAACAATTATTGTTATTTTCAGTAATGAGGCATATATATATATATATATATATATATATATTGGAATAGGCTTTGATAGGATTTAAAGGTTAAACAAGATGAACACAGTAGTCATAGGTAAAAAGAAGAGACAGAAATGAAATGTTTACATAATGCAATAATTGACATCAAAGTCATGTGATCATTTGTTTAACCCTTTTGAAACCAACCCGACAAAAACCGCCTTTAGTTTAATGAAACAAAACTACCTATTTTAAAGAGTTCCTATTTAGGTCAAAACCTTTCAACATACAATTTCTTACTTTTAATTTTTTTAAATCTCTCTAAACACTTCAATAATTAATTAAAATATTATCTATTTCATTAATAATAATAGTAACAAAAGGGATAATTCTTAACTGAAACTGCATTAGCAAGACATTCTTGAAAAGTACAAAACAGCTATAATGGCTGCATCATATAAAAATTTAAGTGAAGGCTTGTGGCTTTGTGGTTAGGGTATTCAGTTCACAATTGTAAGGTTGAGTTCAATTGCTGGCTGCACGCTGTGTCCTTGAGCAAGACACTTTATTTCACGTTGCTCTAGTCCTCTCAGCTGGCAAAATATGAGTTGTACCTGTAATTCAAAGGTCCAGCCTTATCACATTCTGTGTCATGCTGAATCTCCCCGAGAACCATGTTAAGGATACATGTGTCTGTGAAATGCTCAGCCACTTGCATGTTAATTCGTTGATAATATCAACTGGAACACTCATCATCATAACCAACGGAGTGCCACTACTTTTATCAAAAAATTTGGTTAAGTTATGTTCCAAACACCAGAGAAATAAGAAATTTAGTCATATTACTGAATCTCTCAAAATCCTTGATTATTTTCAAAATTATTTGAAAAACCAAAGGCATTGTCTTTCATAAAAAATATGCTAACAAATGTATTAAAAGATTAAAATCTCAACAGAATAGCAACTAGATGGTTAGTGTTACCAGAGATGTATATAACAGAGCAGAGAAATGTTGCTGGATATTATAATAGGTTGCAGAAAGAAGGAAAAAAAAAACACACACACACACACACACAATCACAAGAGATTTTAAATATAATTATGTAATCAAACCAAACCTACTCTGAAATGAGTGACGTAACCAATACTTTTCAGTTAAAAAAAAAAATACGATGCTCAATCCAAAATTTCTATGACCACAACTACAAATTTAAAACTGATATGTAGCTGCCAGCTTCAAAGTATTTGCAGCCCCAAGGAGTTTCAAGTAACTTACAGTGTCCCATTTTTGTCTGGTTACAAGTTATATTTTACTTAACGCTAGTTAAGTCAATAATGACCTGCTTGGGTTTTGCTATATTTATGTACAGGTCAGTATAATTGATGCACCAGGTGAACTTTAGAAGTGTGAATCATTATTTTCTATGAACTGGCCCATCTCAATTGTATTACAAACAAGCTTCACTATATGATTATAATTGAATGGCACAGCAATGTATGTATAGCAAGACTAGGGAATAATGAGCTCAGAATATAGCCCTGTAATATTTGTGTACTTATTTTTAGAAGATATATAACCACCAACTTTTAATTATGGACAAAAAAAAAAAAGAAAAAGAATTGGAAGATTCCTTTGTAGGTAAAATGATTTACTTTTGGTGACTGATGTATATTCTAGAAAATGCACCACTACATAGTGCCTATGTCCAAGTATATATATGCTTTGTGAAGTGTTTGGAGATCTACTCAATAAACACACTGTAAAATGGTTGGTGGTAAGGAGGGCATCCAGTCATAGAAAACTTGCGAAACAAAAGGTTGGAAGGACCCTCAGTTGTGTCAAAGACATGACAACCTGCCCTGTGTACTTGGTAGAACATCTGACCATAAATAAGCGAAACGACAGATCCCTGGCATGTCTGGGAGATCGGTAGTTACTGCTTCAGTACTGACTTGGTATTGTAGACCTGTCCAACCCTTGCTAGCAGAGAATGCGGACATTAAAATGGTGATGATGATGAAGACTCAACCAGAATACGCCACTTGTGTTTGTATATTTTTTATATATCTCTGTAACTCCTTAAAATTGACTTACACAAACATACATACAATGTATTTCCTATATTAACCACATTGCTACAATAAGATTGCTTTACAATCACAAGTTCCTGGATTCTAACCTTAGAGTAAATAATTATTTTCCCAAATTTACTCATACATTTAATCCTGTATGTCATTTATATATATATGCTGAATATTTATGTAATTTTATCATGGAAATAAATTATTAAAATAACATTCTTATGATTAATCACTTCCACATGTCAGTAATCAACAGAAAGTATAGATTTATTGAAAATTTAGAAGAGT
Source organism: Eledone cirrhosa (assembly GCA_964016885.1). Classification (NCBI taxonomy): domain Eukaryota; kingdom Metazoa; phylum Mollusca; class Cephalopoda; order Octopoda; family Eledonidae; genus Eledone; species Eledone cirrhosa. The sequence goes on from OZ024741.1 coordinate 280,003,404, forward strand.
CAACATATTTTATTTTACTGTGAAAAATAGTCTAACAAATTGAACATAAAAACCCTTGAACTAGCTGTCAACTTTTTTCTGTCCAGGGGCCAATTTGTTATAAAAAAATATATATATTGAAGCTTCTAAATTTTCAGTAAATTCTGCTCGTTTCTAAATATAAATCATAAACTATAGGGTAACACAAATTTCCCAGTTAGTATGATTGTCCATATATTTGACATGCCAATCCTGAACGCCAAAAATTATATACTTTCAATGCTACTGTCATCATTATTAATGGTACTGGTTCACTCGTAACTAATAATGGAGGCTGAAGAAGTCAATTTTCCCCTATGTAAACTGTAAGGGATGGTAATTATTGGTGACTTTATAGAAGTGCTATGACTAGGAACTCTAGCCATCTTACTTGGAAGAATGTTAGAGCAATCAGATGAAACATATTTTAGCATATTACTGAGGATATTTTAGATGTAAATAAAGCTAAAAATCCACATCCAATCCTTTAACTCTTAATGTCCTGTACCTCACGAAACTGCATACCAGCTATCAACTAACAGTACTTTTCTATTACAGCATACCTTAGTTTTCTAAAAATTAACTCTTGACATCCTCTACCACATGAAATAGTAGTCATCATCATCATCATCATCATTTTACGTCCGCTTTTCCCTGCTTGCAAGGGTGGGACGGGTCTTATTCAGCACAGCATCTCTCCACTCGTCACCTCCGCCCATGTTTTTCGTGGTCTACCTCTACCACGTCTTCCTTCAACTGGCATTTCCTGGCACTTCTTCACCCATCGGTCATCTTCCATGCGCATCACATGTCCATACCACCTCAGTCTCCTCTCCCGTACACTACATTCTATCCCTCTCAGACAGTTTCTCTCTCAACACATTTATGCTGGGTCGTTCACGCACATTTACACTGCACATCCAACGGAGCATGCTTGCCTCATTTCTCTCCAGCCGTCGCATATCTTCTGCGGTAGCTGCCCATGTCTCACTACCATGCAGCATCGCGCTCCTCACACAGGCATCATACAACCGGCCTTTCGTACGCAGGGAGAAACCCTTCTTCGTCAACAGAGGAAGCAGCTCCCTAAACTTCTTCCAACCCGTCCTTATTCTAGATACTATGGCCTCGGAACACCCTCCTCCCATGCTAATCTGATCTCCTAGGTACCGGAAGCTATCCACCACTTCTATAGCGCCCCCTCGCATTTGAAAAATGTGTCTATCAGTGCGACTTCTACTGTCTAATTTCCCTGTACATCTACTGCATACATATTTCTCCCTACCTGTTAGTTTGCCTGCTATCCCGCTACATCTCTTGTGTACCCAGGACCTACATTGTGTGCATTTTATAGAATTTATGCCAGTTCCTTTTCTGCATATCGAACATGGCCATTTCCCTGACGGAATCAGGGTTTTGTCCTCTTTTCTACTCATCAACACTTTTGTCTTAGCTAGATTTACTCTCAGTCCTCTTGCTTCCAACTGCTGTTTCCATAGCCGGAATTTATTCTCTAGCTCCTCTACTGATTCTGCCATAAGAGCCAGATCGTCAGCATAGAGAAGTTCCCATGGACAGCCAGTCTTAAACTCCTCTGTTATGGCTTGGAGGACTATAATGAACAAGAGCGGGCTGAGGACCGAACCCTGATGTACTCCTACTTGTATCTGGAATTCCTCACTAAACTCCATTCCTACCCTGACTTTACTGAGAGTACCTCTGTACAAAGTTTGCACTGTCCTTACAAGCCATTCCTCAACACCCAGCTTCCTTAGGGACCACCAGATGACAGATCGGGGTACCCTATCAAAGGCCTTCTCTAGGTCAACAAAGGCTAAGTATAGTGGCTTATTCTTCTCTAAGAACCTCTCTTGCATTTGTCTCACCAAGAAGAGGGCATCTGTTGTACTCTTCCCAGGCACAAAACCAAACTGCATCTCATCTAGTTTGACCCTTTCTCTAATTAGTTGTGCTAAAATCCTTTCTGCCACTTTCATAACCTGATCTATCAGTTTTATACCCCTATAATTGCTCCTCTCCAAAGCATCCCCTTTACCTTTGTAGCAATTTATGAGAATACTGCTGCACCAGTCTTTGGGTATGACACCACCATATATAGCCTGATTGATTATGCGTGCAACCAGTTTAGTGCCTACGTCCCCTGATGCCTTCAGCATCTCAGCAACTATTCCCGATGGTCCGGCCGCCTTACCATTTTTCATTTCCCTAATCGCCTCTTGGACCCTATATTCGTCAATCTCAATAGCTGGTCCCTCTGTCGGATCTACCAAGGGTAATTTCTCTCTCTCCCATTCGTTCTCCACATTCATCAGTCTCTCATAATGACATTTCCAGGCCTCCTTTTTCTGGTCATTCGTGACACTAAGTACACCGGCATCATCCCGGACACATTTATCACCAACAACATCCTGATTTGCATTGACACACTGCCTTGCAATGTGGAACACCGCACGCCTCTGATCTTCCCGTCGCAGAACATTGGCAAACCTCCTACTCTCTGCCTCCCTGCGTGCTAAGTACACCTGACGTCTAGCTTCTCTCTTAGTGGCTGTATATTCTTCCCTACTCCCACCCTTATTCCAAGCCTTCCATGCTAGTCTTTTGTCTCTAATAGCCTTATCTACACTGCTGTTCCACCACCAGGTCACTCTCTGTCTGGTTGGAGCTCTGCTCCAGCCACAGGTTTCATCAGTAGCCTTCAGCAAGTTGTCACGTAAGAACTTCCAGTTATTATCTATGTCATACGTCTCTAAATCGTCTTCTTTTTCGTCATATACATCTTGAAGGGCTTTCCTAAATTTGAATTTTAGTGAAAGGTCTTTTAGCTTCCAGACCTTTCTTCTCCACACCTTCCTATATGTCTCATTCCATCTCTTGCTTACTGAGATATCACTAACAACTAACCTATGCTGTGGGGTACATTCTTCTCCAGGGTATGCCTTGGTATTAGACACTATCTGCCTGTCCCGCTGCCTAACTAGCAGGAAGTCAATCTGGCTTATGTGCTCACCAGATTTGTAGGTTATTAGGTGATTGGCAGGTTTCTGGAAGTTTGTGTTGCAAATAGTCAATGTACTCGCATCACAAAATTCAAGAAGTTTCACTCCTTCATTTCTTGAACCGTAACCGTGCCCACCATGTACCCCAGTGTAACCATCCTGGAGCTGTCCAACATGACCATTGAAGTCTCCTGCTAGCATAACGATGTCTCCGTCCTCTGTCATTGTGGTTGTTTGCAAAAGTTGCTCATAAAAGCAGTCTTTCTCATCTTTGCCTAGGCCTGCTTGGGGAGCATAGACCGAGATGATTGTCAGTAGTCTCCTACCTACAACTAATCTAAGCTTAATTATTCGATTACTAACTCGAACTACCTCTATTGTCTTATTGATCCATTTCTCAGCCAGGAAAATGCCTACTCCCCCTAACCCATCATCCTTACCTACCCAGAATAGCTTATAGCTAAGACGCTTGCCTACGACTAGTCTCGCAGAGGCACCTCTCCATCTCACCTCTTGCACGCAGCACACATCCACCTGCCTTCTCTCCAGTGTTCTTGAAAAATTAAAGTTTTTAATACTGCAAATTTTCACAACATTCGTACAGGAGTAATGATACCATAAACATTTGAATTAGCAAACCTGCTTTTAAATATTTTCTACTAAAGCATTATAGGGTGTTAAGAATTAAATATTTTACCCAGAGCTATTACATATACTGATGAAAGAAAATTGAAACAAAACAAAAGCAATATTGCAAATAACACAGCTGATGAAACTTGATGTAAATCATGATAAAATATATTTATGCTGTAAATAAAAGTGCAATGCTGCATGGTAGTGAAACATGGGCAGTGACTGCATAAAACATGTATAGACTGCAGAGAAATGAAGCAACCACGCTTCATTGGATGTGCAATGTAAATGTGAGAAAAAGGCAGAGCTTGGATGAACTAAGGGAGAAGATGGGTTTAAGAGGAATCCAAAGTGGTGTACAGGAGAGAAGATTGCATTGGTATGTACATGTGATGTGCATGGATGATGATGGTTGCTGGGTGAAGGAGTGCAAGGAAATGCCAATGGAAGGAAGTTATAGTAGAGGTAGACCAAGTAAGACCTGGGCAGAGGTGGTGAGAGCTGACCTCAAATCGTGAGGCTCACAGAGATGATGAAGGAATGCAGAGAGTGGAAAGATGTTGTACTAAGAAGAACCCATCCAACCCATGCAACTGTGGAAAAACAGACGTAAAAATCATGATTATGCCAATGGCAATTTTTGTGAGAGTTTTAAAAGCACAATGATTTACTAATATTTCTGCTTACAATTAACAAGGAAATCAGTGCAAATGTTTTGTTAGAGTCTGATATGAAGCAGTTGCATAAGACTGTCTGAAACTGTCATACTGGAGGACGTCACATTTATGTTGGACTGATAGAATATCTGTAGGATGAAAGCTAAATCAAGTTCATATCACACAGGAAGTTTTGTATACCCTGATATGAAAAACCTCATGGATAAGGGCACGACAAGAAGTCGATGAAGACAAAAGTACCTTCAATGCTTGTTGCTAACTAGTGACAAAAGACTGCATATTATAAAGGGTGCAGCAGAAAAACCTCCCATATTTTACAAAGTGACCCTGTAAAATATGGAAGGATTTTTTTGCCACACCCTGTATATCTCCTCTATACCATACCAAATAGATTTTTTTCGTATTCAGTGAAGCAGAGTATTTGGTTGTAACGCAAGGAACTGCAAAATATATACAGTAGATCAATATGGTAAAGTAATTCTTGAAGAGAAAGTAGGTCAGATGTGGATCAATTAAATGCACTCTTCTCACTAAAATTTTCAAGCTGGTGGAGCTTAGCTTCAAAGGTCGATTAGACAGCAAGTAGAAGTATCAGTGAACCAAGGATGAGAACATCTTCCTTTAGAGACACCTGAACCTGTTGGAGTATCAATTATACCTTCCTGACAGCGACTCAAAAATCATGTGATAAAGTTGACATTCATGACATCAGACATGGATGAGTTGATCTCACGTTTGATCAATGATATGACAGGGACTGCGGAGTGGAGATCATAACAGATTATGTCAGCAAGTCAAACTATTGTTAAATCATCCATGTACCAAATATCAAAAGGTGTTGTGATGTGACATTCAATGTCTTCAACACCACATGCAAAGAGAAAAGAGCCTAAGAGAACTCCCCGTTGAACACTAGTGAAGGCTATGATATTATTGGTGGTAAGGGACAGGCACATTGAACTGCAAGATAAATAGGCAAATGGGTTGACTGTGGCAGACTTCCAGTAGTTGGTCTTGATGTAAACAGTTGAATTCAGTAGGTGGTTGTGACGTAAACAACTGAAAACCAATCTCACCAAATTTCCCAATGAAACGTTAGCAGTCCATTGACTTATGTTGCGCTGAAGAGTTTTCAATAAATTGTCTAGCAGTATAAGTGACACCCTCACACCAACGTGTGACACTGACTCTGAGCTGCACAAGGCACATGGTTCTTCACCCAGTTCACAGACAGATGACAGCCTTACAAATGACTTTCACAATGAGCTCCCTGAAGACACTGCCCAAAGCAATGGGGTGTATGCTCCAGCCTTCTTCAACAGAAGTTAGGTTGGTTGAAAAGAAGAGGTCATGAACGGGAAGGTTCTCAATGCCATGGAATAAATCTGCTAATGAGCACCATGATTGCACTCAGCAGATAATGACACTTATGAAATATACAATGACACCAAGTCTTTCAGATAGCCATGCCAGAGGAAGTCCTCCACTACTACTTGCTGATATATTTCATTTAGAAACAATATATGTTGGATAGGAATTTGTTGGTGGGATGTACTTGAGGTCAGCAGGAGGTTCCGGGTGCTTTAGTCAATTGAGAGCAGTCAATACTTCTTCAGTGAGATAAAGGATGGTGACAGCCAAGGCAATTACTCTAAATACAGTTGAGACAACCCTTTTGATGAGTTTTGTGTTTACATGGTGGCATAAACACTTTGAATCAATGACAGTGGTAGAGGAATGTGAGCATGTACTTGGACAGTGGATATGATGATGGGACATGTTTGAGAAAGGTATCTGACTGAAGATCAACACACTGTTTTCAATTTGTGTTGCTAGAGACATGCTAGCGCTATCAACACGTTGTTTAAAGTTTAGTTTCGATAATCATATAAATTAAGAAAACTGTTGAACAACTAACATAGGTAATATGACATGCAGTAATAGGCCTAGAGAAAGGCAGACAAGATATAAAGTTTCTAGTAAGAGAATAAAGTGAAGAAGTAGGAATATATATTAGTAGTTGCGTACTGAGGACATCAGGAAAAATAAATAAAATACAATGTTATGCAGTAGGCGGCGAAAATCTAAGAATCTAGTTACATATAGACTATGTTAACAGGAAATGCTGTTATGTTCAACAATAAAAGACAACAAAGCTAAAAGATAACCACATATAATCATAACTTCTGGATTTAGAATTTATATTTGGCTTTCATACAGCAAATTGACAGAACCAATCATTAGAATGTTGAATAGAATGCTTTGAGATATTTGTTCCTGCTCTCTGAATTCAAATTCTGCCAAGGTCAACTTTGCATTTCATCCATCCTCTCTCTTCTTCTATGGGAGAAATCAGCTGTTTTATGACCTGGAGAACAGATGGACTTCGCTAGTTTTAAAGCGTCATGACCACACTTCTACGACTCCATCAGGAATTGTGGGTATATGCATAAATAAATTTCAAGACAATTCAATAAAAGAATTCACACAAAAATCAAGTTTGATGGACATAGAGATATGTCTTTATTCTTGAGAGATAAAAATACTGGGGCCATAACAAAATGCATCCAATACACACCAAAATAGGGGAGATTGAACAGAGACAATGTCGGGTTGAGAAAACCCTTTAGTCCTGCTGAAGCTATAATGTCACCTCTAGTGCTAGTCCCACAATAAAAATACTTCAAGTGGTTGGTGTTTGGAAAGGCCTCCAGTAGTAAGAACCATGCCAAAAATAGAACATACAAGTGAAATGTGGTTTTCTGACCTATTCAACTTATGTAAGTGTGGAAAGCAGACATAAAATGATGGTGATGATGATATTTGATCTGGAGAAAAGGAACTGTATCCATGGATTTAGCAGACCCTTCGAGATCTGTGAAATCATAGTTAATGTACCTCTTGAACTGCTGCAAGAAAAACTTAAGCAGGAGGAAGTTTCAGAATGGCATGGTTATGAGGAAGATCTGGGTGAAATGATTATTGGAATGTCTAAGGAGATGTGTACACACATATGGGGGACAACAGAACTCAGGGGAGACTAAGTAATGATGGTACAGGTTGGACTTCATTAATCTGATAAGCTTGCAACCAGACAGGTGTTGGAGTAGCATGTTTTCAAAACCAGTGAAAAATGGTGAAATAATGCATATCCATCTTGTACTGTATAACTGATAACATATTCTGCATACAGAGCTCTTATCAATGTACCACTTCAGTATCAACACGTTTTGTAACAGAGTTAATATCACATGTTTACATTTTGCTACATTACCACCATTCGCTTAGTGGGTATATTTAATGATAAAATACCAGTAGATAAAAGGTAACATAAACAATATGAAGTGCTGATGGTGCCACAGCTGGCCAAGCAGTAGTCCTGCAAACTATTGACTGCCGTTTACAAATCACTGTACAAAACTATCGAAGTTGCCAAACTACTAAATGCCGGATTAGTGAGTTCATTTTGTTACAATAAGAATGTCATTTGTACATACATGCTGAACATTTATGAAATTATATACTAGAAATGAATTAAAATATCATTTCTGTCTTTAATCACTTCCATGTGTCAGTAAACAATATAATGTATAATGTTTCATCATCATTATCGTTTAATGAACACTTTCCCTACTATCAAGAGTTGGGCTAAAGGTTTCTCTTCTGTAAACCATAAATTTATCAAAACACCAATTTCCCAATTTGTATGATAGTTCATATATCCAGTAATTCTAATATATATGGCATACCCATTTTGGACAACAAAAATGTAATACATTCAATGATATTGTCAATTATTGATGACACTGGTCCACTAGTGTAATAGAATAGCTTAAGTGAATTTTACAGATGAAAGATGATCAAAGACATTATCACAATGTAAGAATGGCGTCCAGCAACAGCATCAGATAAGGCCATATTACTTCTAGGAAGAAACAAGAGGTGAATTTATATTGTTCATATTTCATAACTGACAAAGATCAAATAAAATACATTTGATCTAAGATTAAAGAGTGATTAGCAAATATTGAATAGTGTTGGGCAAGGTAATTCAACAAAAGAAAAGCATTTGGCCAGATGGGAATTAATTATGAAATCTATCTACAAATATATATATATGATCATCATCACCATTTAATATCCATTTTTCCACGATAGCATGGGTTAGACGAGTTATCGCATTGTGAAACAAGCCAGATCAGATGACTGCATCTTACTCATACAGAACTAATTTTGGCTTGGTTTCTACGACTGGATGTCCTTCCTAATACCAACCACATTTACAATGTGGACTGTAAAGTGGTCATGTAAGTGTCACGATAAAAAATATATAACTAGAGCGAGACAGTAAGTAGAATCAAAGCCAGTGTTGCAACATATGTACAAACTTTATTGGCATATTACAATTGTTTCGATTTCAATCAGCTCAGGGTAAAATTCATAATGACTGGGGCCCAACTCTTCTTGACATCTCCTCAGATATGCAAGTTTAGATGTACAAAGACACACCTAAATGTAAAATATCGAAACAATATGCCAATAAAGTTGTAAATATGCTGCAACACTGACTTCAATTCTTCTTTTTCTATTTACATTCTGCACACTACCGCCACCTTAATTCTGGAATACAACCCAACACGAGATGGACCTCATAACAGAATGCCGTCTGTAACTGTAGTTACACACCTAACTAACACACACACGTGTGTGTGTGTGTGTATATATATCATCATCATCATCATTTTACGTCCACTTTTCCCTGCTTGCAAGGGTGGGACGGGAACTGATCCTGGCTTGATTTCTACAGCTGGATGCCCTTCCTAACACCAACCTCATTTACAGTGAGTGCTGGGTGCTTTTTTGGCGTGGCACCTCCACGACCACTTTGCAGTGGAATGATAGGGACCCAAGTCTTATCTCATTTCTACAGCTGAGTAAACTAGAGCAATGTAAAATAAAGTGTCTTGCTCAAGGAAACAACACATCACCCGGTCTGAGAATTGAACTCACAACCTTTCGATTGCAAGCCCAATGTTCCAACCACTAAGCCATGTGCCTCTATAAATATATATATATATATATATATATTTTTTTTTTTACTCTTTTACCTGTTCCAGCCATCCGGCTGAGGCCATGCTGGAGCACCGCTATATATATCTATAATTGTTTATATTCAACTCATAACCTTAGCATATAGTTATGCAAAAAAAAAAAAAGAAAAGCATTTTGTGTATTATATCTATTTCACAGACTAATGTATAATAAAATACATGTTCAGATTTATTTAAGCAATCTCATTTCAATTAATTGAGGAATTTTTTTTTTTTTGGGGGGGGGGGGGGGGGGGGCTAGTCACTCACTACATCACACACAAGCTAGTAATCTAAATTAATGCCATTGGCCCACTTGAGTATTTCCCTTGGATAATTTTACTTTATTAATCATGCAAATTATACTGGCCCAACATCTTTGTAACTGAGCAGCCTTGAATAAACTACACTTCCCTGCTGAAGTCCAATAACATATCAACAGTTGTCTCCTTGACTGTAAATAAAGAACGCCCCATCCTACCCTCAAACATAAATTAATTTAATGAAGTTAATTCTTAATTACTTGAAATTATCTCCCTTCTTTGAGAGTTTCACAATTAAAGGTGGGTTTATGTTTTGTTTTTCTAACTTAGGAAATTTCAATTAATTGTGAATTTTTTTCGTTTGTCATTTGATACACCATCTTGTACCTTATCTACATTCAATTAGTTTTATTTATTGCACTGTCTAACTTCTGCTTTAATTGTTGAGAAATTACCCTTATATTAAGTTTTTGTATTTTATTATATACCAGACGAAATATAAAACCTTGAAATCATATCACCCATTTCGTTTCTTAGATTATTGAGCAACATCAGATTAAAATAGTAACCATATAAAATTGTTATTAACTACCATCTGACCTGACCCTTAATGGGAGCTACTCAGTTGTAGGCACTTAAATCTAGTTATAGGATCCCTAAGTTAAGAAGAGGGTCTGAGGACGCTCAATGATATTGCTCTTCTTTGGACGATAATCTTTTTTTTTAAATTGTCTTAAATTATCAAAACTTTATCCATACATATAATAGTTTTGGTGGATTGGCAGTATCGGTAGAGAGTCGGGCGCCATGCTTTGCAGCAAAGAGTTACGTCCCCCATAATGGTCTGAGTTCAAATCCCGTCGAAGTTAACTTTGCCTTTCATCCTTACGGGGTCGATAAAATAAAGTACCAGTAATGTACTGGGCTAATTGCTGGACTTGTGCCTAAAGTAGAAACAATTATTTTAATGATTATTTATTTTCGAAATGGAGAGAGAGATGAACTCTAAATCTATTAGTATCTTTTCATTTTGATGGGGTTGGTTTTGTCTTATATTTCTATAATTGCGGAATAACGTTGTTATGTAATCATACAACGTCATAGAATGAGAGAATAGCATTTGTTTATCACAGTAATATGATACAAAGATATGTGAAATATAGACAGACAAGTCACAACGAATAGCATGAGAAAACCATAAAATAACTCTATAAGTATATTTTGCCGTGTTTTATCACAAAATACCACAAAAGATTACATAAATTCTCAGCGATAACGGTCGTTACTTTAATAAACAAACAGCCGCCGCAACCTTTATTTTGGGGGTTTTATATTTTTAAACAAACCGATCATTCAAATATACTTTTCAAATTCTTTCAAAACAATCATCAAAACCAAAGTAAAATAGCAATTAAAATTGAAATAAAGGAATGTTATTTATGTACCCATTGGCCTTATTTGTACTGATAGAAACAATACTCAACAATGGGTATTTTGTGACTATTGAATCTCGTGCTCAAAAATATAAAAATTGTACTACGTAGTAATTATCCTAATACAAATTTTAAAAAATAAGTCAAAACAACTGAAATAATAATTCATAATAAATCTTTAAATAAAAAATATACACGATTATAATTTTTTAAATCTTGGAAAAAATAACGGTCTTCCTATTCCCTCCCAAAATCGTTTTATGCAACCCCAAGAGAGTTCGTAAATTGAACTTGATAAATTATGTACAGTAAAATAGATCTATTTGTATTATACAATTAATCAGAAATCATAAATTCTAATAACGTATCATTTATTAACTTGCATCATCGTTTTAAATATCTACACTGGACAGGATTTGAAATTCAAAATCATTTAACCGTATAATAAATATATATATTACCTGACAGAAAAGAGAACCTGTAAACTGTTGTCACACCTAAGCCCCAGTATTATTATTTAATTACATCATGCGATCATAATTTAACAAAGAGTTTATAGTTTTATTAGTCAATTTAAACATAAATTGGTAATTAGAAGAAATATATATAATATATATAAATATATATTGAAAACATCAAGTTTCGATCGAGGTGGGGAGGGCAAAAACGACTGGAATAACTTCCGGTTGTTCTCCATTTCATAGCCAAATATGAAGATGAAGTTTTACGTAGGCGATAGAAAAAATCTGATAAAACTCAATATAGTCGTAGAAACAGTTTAAATTTTCTATTTTCCGAAAATAAAATCCCCTTAAGACTGCTTCGCTGACCACTGAATTAAACGGAGTAAGAGAAAGTATTTCTTGAAAGACGTAATTAGATGGCAAAATTGCTTGATCCTTAAGTCTATATACATATACTTCTCAAAAAATATATATATATTAAAAAAGGGATTTAGGTTAGACAGTGTTAAGCAATAAAAAATACATTAATAAGACATTATACTTACATAACTATGCGAGATATTAAACTGGATACCATATCCAAATACTACACGCAACTAAAGTAATTTTACGCCACGATCAACGGATCAGATTCAGTCTTTTCCTTTGAAAGTAAGGAGCTTCACAAACAATCTTTATGCATTACATGGCGGCTAATCGCTGACGTCATTATCATATGACAAACGCCGCAGATTCACTTGTCAAAAAACTAAATATTTAGTTTCGCACTGTAAACAAAAGACTTATAAAATGTATGTTATCGCAATATTATTTGAATTGAATTATACAATGAAATAGTTCTGATATACAAGCTGAAAGAAGTTAAGTGAAAATGTCGTCTGCTCGTTTAATTTTTTTTTTTTTGCTATCGACTTTTCATTTCGATTTGAAAGCATTTAGTGGTTCTTTATTAATAAAAATAAGTTGAATATATATTAAATCATAAAACCTCTAGATTTTTAGGATTTAATCGATTAAAGTTTCTATTATGCAAACCCTGGTAAAAATAAAATGTCTTTTCTTTTTGTTTTCTTTTTTTCTTCAAATGTTGCTGATGGAACTATTTGATCAAGTGTATGCGGACTGATTAAAAGTAGTGAGAGAGCTTGTAACACTTCTGCTAACATGCTGATAACATTGAACGTGTATTACAATCACACTAACGCAATCTGCATGTGTTTTTCAAAATTCCTCTCGGAATTTTCTTATTTAATCAGTATTATTTATTAATTTCTTTCACTGATATTGTACAAATCAAGTAATATATTGTGAAATACTTATATTTTATTTTTATTTTATTTTTTAAACTATGGAATAATTTTCTCGTTTGTATTTATATCTATAAAATTTCCTGATAAAAGAAAAAAATTGTTTTATAACAACAGCAAAATCAATGTTTTAGCTAAAAAGCTATTTGGACCGTCGGAGACCATTTCTAATTTGACCTCGTGACCGCCCCACTTTTAGTATATTCCTACTCCCCATAACATTACGCGAAAGACATTCCATGAGATTTAATGTAATGTGTGTGTTTTGCTGAGCTGATGGCGAAAAAAAAACGCACCATGGATACATAACGTAAGAAATGGCGTATAAATACCGGGAAGAAATTGTCGGGAAAAGATTTTTATATGTTTCTGGTCCTGGAAAATTAAAACTTGCGAAAATTTCTGACTGGGAATGGCGGTCTGGTGTGGTACGAGCTGTTTCTGGCAAGGATACTACTAACGTAGAACTGTCTGTAAGTGATGAAAAAAAAAATTATTGTTTTATTTTAGAAAGTCTTTAAAGAATACATGCTTTTGCTGTTAGATTTTAAAATTATTTTGTTCTGATTTTTCTCTTTTCCTTTTCTTTCTTTACGATTGTCTTAGTTCCTGTAAAGTTTCTGCTAATCTACATTATTTTTGAAGATTTTTTTCATTAAATATGACACTAACCGAGTTTTCCAAAATAAATAAAGAATTGGGTAACAAAACTCCCTCTGTCTCACTCACACACACATACATATACACACACACATAAGTATATATATATATATATATATATATATATATATATATACGCACACAAAAAAGCACATTCAGGCACAATTGTCGCTGATTAGTAAAAATTGAGTGAAAACAACAATTTAAAGACCGTTTCGGAAGGTGGGTGAAAGAAATAAGTAGAAATGTCAAAGAGTTAACTATCAGTTTCTAAATATAAATCGCTTTGTCTTCTTTTGGTCTCTCTCATCCGAACATAATATAATACCCAACTTATCTGATTTTTTATTCATTTACCTTCACTTATATATTAACACACAATAACAGAAAGAAAAAAAACCGTTTGTCATTCTAAGCTTTGTTTTTTTAATTATTTAATTTCTCTCTTTCTCTTTCTTTCTGTGTAATTTATTCGCAATCCACGAAAACTGTCTAAAAGCTGGTCTGGTCATCAGTCGGTCGGTCAACCTCTCTGGCAATTGTATTTCATTTCAATTTATTTTTCATTTCGTTTTTAGTTGTTTTTAGTCATTGTTTTATAAACGAGCGTCTGCATTTGACAGGCAGAATGAAGAAACATTTTGAATTTAAAAAAAAAACAACTGGAAAACGATGTCGAGTGAATGTTAAGTGTGAAGTAGTGTGCGCGCGAGCGTATATGTGGATGAAACCATTGCTTTTTGTTGAAACTGTATGTGTAGTGTATTGTATTGTATTGTAAAAAATAGTGTGTAACACACGTATGGATGCTTGCATTCTTCTCTCTCTCTTTTTCTTCCCCTTCACTTGCTGATCCATTTATACAGTCACTTCTTTCCTCTCCTGTATATTGTGTATATTTCCATTTATATATTTAACCTCTAGTCAGCCCCCAGATTCAGCGGAAAACAGATCTGTTATCAAAAGCGTTCCAGATGTGGCCAGACTGTTTTGGGGGATGAGGTGGGGGGTGATATCTAGGACTACATTGTACACAATGTGTCCTTCCTTACTTAACTTAAAACGGTGGTATATGATTTAAGCGGGGTCGGGGGTTGTCTGTTATTTCTAGCATGTCGAGCAACCCTGTAGAGTTTCGCATTTGCTTATTCCATTCAACCATGTGTTGAGGGACCTATTTAAGTGGGCGACGTTGTACCGAACGATTTAAGATCCTTCACCACCACCACTTTCATCACCATCACTACTTAACTATCTATCATTTATTTCTTACACTGTTGCCACCATCTATTTTTTTTTCTTTCTTTTTGTAATTTGATTTATTTTTCATTTTATTTTCTCATCGTCTTTCTTTATTCTCCTACATCTCAGCGTTCTCCCCTTGTTTCTTTGCCACCACCACCACCTTGCTCTTTTCAATGCAACTTGCTTTATCACCATCAACCTTTGTGTATTTTAGCACACTGTCTACTCTCTCTTCTACAACAACCCCCCCCCCCCCCCCGTCCCATCATTGTCTGTTACCGCGCTTGTCCCTTCAGCTCCATCTTACCGTCACCACTTGCCAAAATATGATTCTCTCTTCTCTTTCTTTCTCTCGCTAACTCTATTACTTTATATATATATTTATATGTATATATGTATATATATATAGAGAGAAAGAGGATCATTTGTCGCTCAGTTCCTACGCTAGTATCAATTGATTTCTCGCTTTTTCTTTCTTCACAATCCACCACCACTACCATTACTTTAATTTATCATTTGTCGTTCCCTCACTTCCATGCCGTCACCTGATTCTTTTCTTTGCTCCCCCAACCCCACCTCACCCAGTTTTCCTGTTTCAATTGATTTCCTCTCCCCACCCACCCATACATAACATACTTCACACGCTCTCCTACTTGTTCATTACTTCTCTCTCTTTCTTTCTCTCCAATCTCCACCATCGACATCACCACTACAGTCGACAAACGATCCAACTCTACCTTACGTCGGCGCTCCACCTGCTAGAAATAACAGTCCAATCTCGCTCATATCGCACCATACAATCATCATATAAATAAAGAAAAATGACACGGACGATGTAGTTTGATAGACTAAAAGAACAAAAACAAAAATAATAGGTGTGGCCTGGGGTTAAACAACAACAACCACTGCAGACGATTATATTTTTTCCTTCTCAAGCAGATTGCTTTATTCTCAGTAGAAAGTTCTCTTCAAACTCCCTGCTTGTTTGTTCCCCTACTCTTTTACTTTCGATAGAAACTCACTTTCACAACCGATTAAGTTTTACTTATTAGTCGTTGATGGCGGCGGTGGTGGAAGGCGTTGCAGACGCGCTAAAATCTGTTGTAGACATTTAATATAATAGATAGATGGATGGATAAATTGATAGATGGATGTATGAATGTGTAGATGGATGAATGGATAGAAGGATAGATAGACAGACTGACACCTTTTTATGAAAAGGGATACATCCACCCAAAATTGTCTATCTAGAAACCCTTTTGGCTTTTACAACTGTCTCCCTATTATAAAACTGTAACAGAAACAATTTGTAAAGCCGTTTTATGT
>OZ024741.1:280024539-280027039 GCA_964016885.1 Eledone cirrhosa
ATTTCCTTATAGAATTCTCTCTCTCTTTCTCTTTCCTGACCAATTATGGCAAAGAAACTGGTATTTTTTAATCATTTGTTAAGACTTCTTGTTCATTATAAGCTTGGTTCTTAAATAGTTTTCGATAATTTATTATTGAAGTCTATATAAGTCTACATAGTCAATGTAAAAAAAGAAAGGGATGGGAATTTTGGCTTTGTGTCTGCTAGAAAATGTGTTACATTTATCATAAGAGCATCGAAATATAATTTCTTGGTTAGTGTATTTGTCCATACTGTCTTTGACCATATTGCCAAATAAATTTATCATCTTTGAAAACATTTTTCATTGTTTTCAATGTTGCTTCACGAAGAGAGGAAATTAACATTTTGATTCTAAATCATCTATCTTGAAATTCATTCATAACTCATTTATTTCTATGCATTTTTTGTTGTTTTTCTTCGGGAAAATGTCTTTTTCGTGTTTTTTAATGCTTTTTAAATAACAATGGTATATATCAAATCTGATGATTTGCCGTTTTTAGAATATAGAAAGGGACTCTCTCTCTCTCTCTCTCTCTCTCTCTCTCTCTCTCTCTCTCTCTCTCTCTCTCTCTCTCTCTCTCTCTCTGAACTTAATATCGATTTAAACGAGATTTGAATTTGTGCTTTTATGATAAATATATAAGAAATTTGCCTTCGTTTTTGCTCACATGTATGCATTTCTTTATCAGAATATAAAGTTTAATTTACAATTTCTTTTAGAATCGTTTAAACAGCAAGAAATATTCATATCTAACGGGTTTTTCCCTCTGTGTCAGCAGCGTACATCTCTTTATCTTCCCTAAAATGATTGAATGAGTATATTTTTAGAGGGAAGTGTAATATTGGCGTCAGAAAAGTGATAGTACTGCTTCCTCTCTCTCTCTCTCTCTCTCTCTCTTCTCTCTCTCTGTATGTATGTATGTATATATATATATATCACTCTCTCTCTCTCTCTCAGTTATATATATATATATATAATTATTCTAAAATATATAAGCACCACGGTTAAGCTTAAACCTTTTGGAAACGTGTTCAAGCTTGACTGAAAACGTCTACGCTGTTTTCTTTAAAGCATCGAGTACTAAGTTGAATAACGGCCTTACTAGTCTCAATTAGTCACATACACATACATACACGCACACACAAAGAAGTGCTAGCATACATACGCACACTTATAGAGAAGTGCTAGCATACATACACAATTTATAGAGAAGTGCTAGCATACATACGCACACTTATACAGAAGTGCTAACATATTTAATCTTTTCTTGCGTAAGATTCAAATAAAAGTGATGTTATGGGTGGTGGGAGAGGGGGGGGAGACAACTGGGAGTTTTGGAATCAACTACTTTCTCTCCTTTCACTCGCTTCCAATTAGGAAGAAGCTAGCGAAAATGTGTGCACACTTGTGTGTAATATTTTCTGGAACAGTTAGTTGGGTCGCCAATCAGAATGTATTCCTATCGACACACCTACTGAACTGGGTTTGCTGCTGTACTGGCTGATAGTTGTAACCTATTTATTTACATGTTTATCAATCTTATTTCTTTCAAACCCCACCCTCATCCTCTTTCAACATTGTCCAGAGTTTATATTCAGAACATAGGCTCTTGTACAAAAAAAGAAAGAAAGCAGTGTCATTGTGTAAGATGAAAAGATCTTTGCTTCTTAAAAATAAATACTACATAGTTGTATGTTTATATGAATAAGTTAACTAATCTAAGACAGTTCTCTCTTTGTTAGTTGTCAAATCCCTTCAATGTAATAAAGAACAGGTGAAAACTGTGTTCTTCGGACGTTTTAGCGAATTTTTTTTCTTTAAAACTTCTTTTCTTATTTATTTCTCCCCGTTTTAAGTAATAATTTCGGGTTATGAACTTGGTGAGATAATTGCATTTAAGTTGCTTGTTTGCATTCTATTCTTGAGTATAAAAAAAATCTTGTAAAATTAAATTCTCTCTCTCAAATATATATACATATATATTAAACTTAAGCCAAAACCTAATTTTGGTGGGGATTCAAGTCAAATCAGCTATAAAAAAAAGAAGTCTATTTTAACTAATAATGTCCCTTACCATGGTTTCTGAAACTCAGAAAGTGCGATGCCTGCGTATTAGAGAGTTAACTTTAAAGAGTTATAATTATATATATATATATATATATATATATATATATATATATATATATATATATATATATATATATGATATGATTACACCATATTACCTTGATTGCTTAGATCAACCAACGCGAATTATTGAACCGAATATATATATATATATAAGTGTGTGTGTGTGTTGTAGATGTGTGCGCGCGTAAATATATATATATATATATTATTTTTGAAAAGCATTAGAAATGCGCAACCGGTAGAACTTAAAACCAAAACTGAATACTAACCAATACTATTACTAATTCTCACTTATTCCTAATTAAACTATTTTTCACTGTGAACAATTTGTCAGCATTTTCTTTTC